>ML783596.1:243509-272852 GCA_009831015.1 Picea engelmannii
AAATTTCTATAATTTATTTGATCCTTCACGGACTTGCTAAACATCAGTTTGTAGGCATCAACAATATTTTGTTCTGCTTCGGTACCAAAAATCTTGTTCTGGTCTGGTACCAGTCCAGTACCAGAAGTTCATCCTTCTACAATACTATCAAGACACATTACCTAATTGACAAATCATACTATGCATACTTCAAAATCTTATGTCAATTAATCTGAAGTACGAAGCCATGCAAACAACCACTTAAGCTGGAACCAAGAAGATGAATGTAGTATCAAATGACAACCCTTGTGAAGCAATAATTTCTTTTGGTTCTGTTGACAACTAAAGGGAAGTATTTTAATTTCTTTTGGTTCTGTTGCTAAGAAGTATTTTAATTTATTTTGGTTCTATTGCTAAGAAGTATTTTAATTTCTTTTGGTTATGTTGCTTAAAAACAAAATAAAAGAGGGACACAATCCTTACCTATGATTTCTCAAAGAACCATAATCCGCTTCAAAGACTAGAAGTTGCCTTTACCTAGTATTTCAGCATGATTTAAAGGAAAAAATATATTAACCTATAAGTAACTATCTCACCCTAACCAGACTTCATTAGTATTCATTGGATTATCTTATTAAAGAGTAACATATGAGTATATGAACACTCTCTACCATGGGCACACTACCAAAAATTTTATGGAAGAGGATGTGCCAGTACCCTAAGGAAACTTTAGGTCATTCTCTTATGGACAAATTCAGACAAAATTATACATCTGGATCACTCTAAAGAAATAATGTGCATAAAATTTTATTTTTCCTTCAGACAAATCTTTAAAAGACATCCAAAAGAAGAGTATATTCCTTCCAACCCAATACCATCCTAGCCTGTAAAAAGGTTTTCAGATGAGCCTCCCCTATCACCATGCAAAGCACTCTTTGATAAAAACCAAAATAGGTGACTATGGACAAGAAGGCTCTGATGGAGAAAGGGTTTAAGAGACTAACCCATCAGGATACTAAACAGGTCTGTTGGCAACGAGTACCGGTCTGTGGTATGACTAGGCAAATCCATCAAGGTATTGAACGGGCCTGTTGGCAATGGGGCATTCTGCCTAGGGAAGGCACCTCTCACTAATTATCACAACTACCCCACTGGAGTACTGAACAGGCTTGATGGCAGTGGGTTCTGGTTAAGAAATGTCTCATTTATACTTGTCTGATTGAAAAATTCACTTTTGTCATCCAAAACAAAAAGAGCAAAGGTCATTATTGGCTTTCATGAGATACAAATTCCATATTAATCAACAACATAATTACTTCATGAAAATGTCCATTTGAGAATCACCCTAAGTTAACTTACCGATCTGACATCTAAAGCCTACATTATCTAAGAAGGAAAATTCTTAAGAGTGGAGCCCTAACTAGGGAGTCTAATCTACTTATACTGTGAAATTTATCTATGAAGCAAGTTAGGTGGGATCTAGTCTTTTGGCAAACATATAAATATTCCTCGTTTCACTGTTGAATGCTACCTTTTTCAATAATCCAACATAAGAAGGGCAATTTCACTTTTTAGGCATTAGATCATATGCTAGGTGATAAATGTACTTCTGGAATTTAGTTGGTTTCTTTTTCTCTTATCATCTTTTCTCCATTATGATATAAAATGTTTAATCTTCTTGCATACAGATATACAACATCTTCGGCATGGGGGAAGGTCAAAGAGCCCCTTCAGAACTCTTTTTCAGACTCACATGATCACCCTGCAGAACCAAATACAAAAGAAGACAAGCATAGAATAAAAGAAGTACATGATATTCCCGTACAAAGATTTCAAGAAACTTTAGTCTAAAAGGATGAATTTTGTTAATTTACAAGTAGTCGCACATGCTATGGGTATTAATCATACAAAGGTAAAATCAAAGGTAACATGGTATTTATTTTCCTATGCTCATAAAACTACAATAAGTATGAAAATATATACTAGATATGATGACCTTAGTATTAAACCCATGCGCCTATCCCTCATACCCATATGCCTAAACTTAATCAATCCTCTCATAGCTCTTGAACATGGTTAAGGGAAAAATCATCTCAAAATATGAAGCATGTCTAGCAATGATAAGCCACGAATATATTTCATCCTTAAGCAATTCATGAACCTATCTTATGTCATGAACCATGATCCAACATCAAATTCACCACCCGAAAGTCCAATCACCTATCCCAAAATGATACTTTGACACCCAACGTCTTGTCCTCATCATTACAGTAACGGGTAGAAATGAAATGTCTTATCTGGTGGTGAAGCCATCCAGATAAGCCTCACCTGGTCATAAATTTTCCTTACGACATCCTTACTTAAACTTGCCATTCGCATTATCAACAACATCACCATATTCCCCCTTTTAGTGATCTTTCTCCAATCCTGAGCCTACTCCTTTTCAGTGCCAAACCATTACCCTCATCAATTGACCAAACCCTTGTGCTACAACCCGATCCTTTTCTCACAACTTATAACGATGGTCGTTAGTAGACATGAACCAGTCTTCCAAATTTATAGGGAAACCGAGGAGTTCCAATTATGTCAAGAAAAATATGCTAGATTGGGATGGATGCCATTTCTGGAAAAATTCACAGGTTGGCACAAGAAGATATCTCACGAATTTATTTAGAGTTACAATGGAGAGATTGCACATATAGGCAATCTACAACTAACAATCAATGAAGCAACCTTAAGGGAGGTCACAGAATTACCTAACAAAGGAGCCAAATACTTCAAAGGTGTAGGAATCAACAAGGAAATGTGCCAACAATTCTTGAAAGAAGATCATCATCACCCTGATTGGAAAAAGGGGATCCCTAAGAACTATATCAAGGAGGAGTATCATCCAATGATTACTAGTCTTCAACGATTCGTCACTTGTGAGGGCAGGTATGTTGTGACCTTCATATATCATCTTAGGCTTCTATTACATTTTGAAGGAGGCCCTGAAATCGATTTCCCATATTTTCTATGGATGAGTTTGAACAAAATGGTAAGCGGTGTTAAATCCATATCCAAAACTGAGAAGACTAGCATTTACCATCAAGGTCTCATTAAAATGCTAGTTTTACATGAACTTAGGAAATAGAAGATTAGTTGGAAAACCCTTATCACTCAACACCTTCCCATAGAAAATAGACATGTGGAGGAAACCCATCATGCTCCAAAGAAAAATAAGGAACCTCAAAAGCAAAAGGGAAAGAAGGATAAGACAACTCCACCATCATCTAGGGCAGTGAGCCAACATGAAAAAGCAGGGTCCTCTTCCACAGTCAATAAAACTTTTAAAATATTTGAATCAAAAGTAAAAACAAATTAGTAGAGGAGACTTCAATGGTGGCAATTGAGAAAGAGAGCCATCAGACAAAAATGATGAAGAAAGGGAAGCATAGCTCAGAAACTAAAAGTAAACAGTCTATGGCACAATCCCCTATCACCATTTCACAATTATAAAAGAAGAAAAGGAAGCATGTGAGAACCCCTGATCCGATAACTCCTTGTAAAAGAACCACAAGGAGCATGGAAAAGAAAGGAAAAACAATAGTCAGTCCTCATACACAGGAAGATCCAATCAATCTTACCTCCCCTTCCGAGGATTTATCAGTCCAAGATGACATCCCTAGTTTGACTGAGGAGCAAGCCACTATTACTTTATGTGGGATGAGGGAGGAAGTCGAGGAAAGGGAGTGCATCCAGCCAGTAATGATGGAGTCAACAAAGACCTTGACAAAAGAACAAATGAAGAAAAAAATTGGGGAATTGCAAAAAAAAAATTAGGAACTCAAACAAGAAGTGAAGGAATACCAACTCTTGGACAGGTATATCAAAAAGGGAAATGAGTAATTGAAAGCAACCAGCCAACAACTTCAAGATGACCATGAAGAGACTTGTAACAAGCTCAACGAGGTATTACGACTCCTACAATATGTTAGGGTCATCAAAAGGGAGATGAAAGAAGAGGCTTCAGCCATCAACGTCATTGATCCACCAAAGTAAAGAACATAGTCTCAAGTTTTGAAACATTTTGGGTTTGTTTTCAGTTGCATGAGGACATGCAATGATTTTGGCATGGGGGAATGTTGAGACCCGAAATTGACATCCCCATTACCCTATTATACTCTTCATCTATACCTTTTTGGCTTACCTAAAGCTTGGGAGAATGACAAGAACGCTGCCATTAGCCAGTGATAAGGTCATAAGGTAAAGTATGGTTAATTCATGCAAAATGTGGTTTATTGAAGTTAAGGAATTAAATATTTCATGTACTAATGCTTCAATTTACCATGTATAATCTTTGACCTATAGATATCTAGCCTTCCTGTACCATCTCAGCTATCCGGTACTTGTGCACCAAGACTGCCACTATCCGCATTCGGTACTAAAATATCATCTGTTGCAATATGGTACCAATAGTTGTGGACTATCATGATCCGGTACCACCATTTGTGCACTGTTGTGATCCAGTACTATCTACCTATCATGATCTAGTACCAATATAGAGAACCGAATGTACCAAGTTTAGCTCCATATCGCCCAAGACAATTAGTGGATGTTTATTTGCTTTAGCAAGGCTATGTTAGAATAGATTGTTGATTGCCTCATCCTCATGCACTTCGTGTCATGAGGATGAAGCTAAAAGATGTAACCGAATAATTAAATTTAAACATTTGACTTATTTGCAAATCATTTTACCTCCTTGTGTTTCACGACTAAGACTATTAAATAGCCATGGCAAGGATGGTGGAAGAGTAGGAGAGTTAGCATATTACCAGCATGTGAAACAACATATGATATTGCAGGACATATTCTGAATGAATACTAATAGAAGAACGTCATTTATCTCCATGTCTTGATTATCTATGATTGAATATGAGTTGAGTTGTTAACAAAAGTTTGATGTTATGTTTTGAGATTTGAGTGATAGTAATGTGTGGGTTGAAGACAAGCTTACTGTAGACTTCAGTAGCTAACCTGTTGAAGCGTCAAGGGCCACCGCCCAACAAAAGGTCAGCATCTTCGTAGATTAGCATTAGCATTTGTTTTCAGTAGTGTAAACATTAAATCAGTTGAAGCTTTAACTTTGTTAGATGATAGCAGTATAGCTTAGACTAGGATTTCCATTATATAATTGCTTAGAGATCTTTACTTGCTCTATTTTTTCATATGCTCTATTTTTATGAATTTGGTTTTTAGACATGAATGTTGGCAGAAGTGGTCAGACATATTTGAAGGAGAACTAGAGAAGTCCACAACAGCACATTGTGAACCACAGCATACTCAGTATATTAACTATTGAACTACCCATGGTATGTCTTGATGATTGATGTGTGATTTCCCTTTCAGAAGTGTGGATTGCATAGTTAGTTTTCTAGGTCAGATAACATAGTTGATCTATCAAACCAACTCCATATCATACTTTCATGTGCCATAATGGAGTGGATAGCCTCTTTGTGAAAGACAACCAAAGTGCATTTCAGTTTGCTATTTTGATTTGTTTCCAGCATGCATAATCTAGTTTAATTCTATACTCGTGACATTAGAAATTACCTTTCTTACTGGTGTCTTGTAACTCTATTGATTATGAATCCCGGATTGATAATTAATGAGTGCATTATACATTCAGGAGGAAATGGAGTTCCTCGACATCTCCTCGCTTGGTGTGGCCTACCGATATGCTGCCAAGATTGAGTAGAAGTTCAAACAGAAAAAGCGAGACTTTGGGTCTGCGAATCAAAAGCAAGGGAAAGGTACCCCCAAACCACAGAACAAAGGACCACACCAAGGCAGGGTGGCCCAGGACAACCCGCCAAATTCACAAGAAAATAACAACACCACAAATCCAAAAAAGGACACGGGGAAGTGGTGTGAGTTCCATAAGAGCTCCGCTCAAAACACAATTGAGTGTCGGGCCAAGCAGTCGTTGGTAGCCGAGTTGAAGGCTTCTGAATCGGATGCATGCTTCAACTCTGAATTAGAACCTGACAAGGGGAATGATAGGGGGTAGTAGATTATTGATGCAGATCCCAATGCCACCATTGCCACCACAAAGATCCAGAAGGAGGAACCAGAATATCCAGAGGAGGCAGAGAATCTCTTCCATTCCAGGATGTGGGTAAAGGGTTCCCCATTGCAGTTCATTGTCAATGGCAGGAGCTAGAAGAACCTCATATCGGTAGAGGTCATGAAGTGGATAGGCTTTTCGACCACAGCACACCCACAACCATACACCATCGGGTGGTTTCACCATGGATGGGACCTCCGTGTCAACCAACAATGTCGCCTTCCCTATAGCATCAAGCCCTTCACGGATGAGGTATTATGTGACATTACTCCTCTTGATGTTTCTGATGTATTATTCGGCCAACCATACTTGTGGAAGTGACATGTTGTGTATGAGTCCAGGCCTCATGCTTTTATTATCACCTTGGGAAACAATCTGTACAGGATACCGGAGATAGCACCACCTACCACCATCTCTGTGGTTACTCCAAAACAATGCAGTAAGCTCATTTCCAAAATGAGGAAATTTGTTTTCTTGATGATCCACCCTCAGGGAAAGAGGAAGACTATGGCCATGACCTCCAGATAGGGCCCCACTGCACGAAAAAAACAAATGGATAAGGTCATGGACGAGTACGAGGACATCTTCACCTCCCCCACAGGGGTGCCTCTACACTGCCAGGTCAATCACCCCATCGATATGACCCTAGGTGTGTCGCTTCCCAATGGACCCATCTATCAGAGCTCTGTTCTGGAGAATGACGAAATAAAGAGGCAGATTCAGGAGCTGTTGCAGAAAGGTCACATCCAACTGAGTTCATCACCTTGTGGGAGCCCGATCGTGTTAATGTCGAAGAAGGATGGGACTTGGAGACTTTGCATTGACTATCGAGCACTGAACAAGATCATTGTTCAGAATAGGTACCTGATCCCACGGATTTATGACCTTCTGGACCAACTCAAGAGGGTGAAATATTTCAGCAAGATCGACTTGAAGTCGAGGTATCACCAGGCACCAATCGAATCCTCTAATGTGTGGAAGAGTTCCTTGAAATCCAAGGAGGGGGCCTTTTCGAATGGTTGGTCATGCCATTCGGGTTGACGAATGCCCCTGCAACCTTCATGAGGCTAATGGAAGACATCCTATGGCCATTCACCAACTCATTTATAGTGGTGTACTTGGATGACATTCTGATCTTCAGCTAGACTTGGGAAGAGCACCTCCACCACATCCGACAGGTCCTCCAAACACTGCGACAACACAAGTTGTGTGCCAATTTGGAGAAATGCACTTTTGGCATGACCCGGGTTCAGTATCTGGGATACATTATTGATGAGTGGGGGGTGCATGTGGATCCAAAAAAGATCTAAGTCATTCGATATTGGCCATCCCCAACCACCCCAGCAGAGCTCCGCAGCTTTTTAGGTCTTGCCAATTTCTACCACAGGTTTGTGTTGGGATTCTCTCATATCACTTGGCCCTTGAGTCAAGTCACCAAGGGAGGATCTACAGAAAAATTATTTTGGTTTGAATCTCAACAGAAGGCATTTGGGGAGTTGAAGCATCGCCTCTTCTCTACACCAGTGCTCAAATTACCATACTTGCAACAACCATTTGATATCGATACAGATGCCTTTGACTATGCTATTGGGGCAGTCCTTACTCAACATGAGAATCCAGTGGCATATCAAAGTGAGACACTTTCTGACACAGTCCGAAAGTATCCCACTTATGACAAATAAATGTATTCCATTGTGCAGGCTTGTCGGCAATGGAAGCATTGCATTTTGGGAAAGGAAACTATCGTCCACATAGACCACCGACCCCTGCAGTTCATATATACATAAGGGAAGTTGCAGAATGATCACCATCAGAAGTGGTCCACATACCTGCAACAGTTTCATTTGAACATTAAGTACAAGAAAGGAAGCACCAATAATGTTGCAGACTGCCTCAGTTGACCACCCATCGTGGCACTAACCACTGTGCTCAACTCTTGTGGGAACGAGACTTATGATTGGCCACTTCTCTACACAAGTGATCCAGAATTCAGCCACACATACAATACACTCTTGGAGGGTAAGCAAATTCCCAATTTTCACCTTCAGGATGCCCTACTTTGTCACCTAGGACACCTTTGTGTTCCTTCAAGTGAGTGTGCCAAGATGATTTGGGAGGCACACTACAGTCAGATCATTGGGCATTTCAAGGTCGAGAAAACCATGGCAGTACTGCAAAATTATTTCTATTGGCCGAACCTTCGACAAGATGTCAGGAAGTACATCAAGTCCTCCACTACTTGCACCATTGCCAAATTGACCATCAACAAGTAAGGCCTCTATACTCTGCTTCCTACCCTCAATCGACCTTGGGAATCCATATCTATGGATTACATGTTGGGCCTTCCTTCTACTAAGCATGGCAATGACTGTGTTTTTGTGGTCATCGACCAATTCTCAAAGATGTCCATTATGATGGCCTGCAAGAAGAATATCACAGTAGAAGCCACTGCTAAACTCTTCTTTGAATAAGTGTGGGTACACTTTGGGATCCCATAGTCTATCATCTCATATCAGGATAGTAGGTTCCTTAGTACATTTTGGTCCAGCCTCTGGTCGATGTTGGACACCAATCTCACCAAGTCCACATCTTTCCATCTGCAAACTGATGGCCAGACAGAGGTCGTCAACCAAGTGATTGTACAAATTTTGCACATGTACAACACAAAGAATCCACACACATGGGATGAGAGCCTCCCCTATGTACAACACAGCTACATCCGGGCTCTCCATAGCTCAACTAGCCACATCCCCTTTCAAGTGGGCTTGGGATTCCACCCACTATGTCCCATAGATGTAGCCATGCCATTTGCGGCTACTCGGGCAGATTCAGCCCATGTCCAATCTCAGGATGACAAGGAAAACAACTTCATTAAGTGCATTAAACATATCTGTCAATAGGTTCATTTCATCTTGGACAGAGCCAATGCTAAGTATAAGCAACGACATGATCAACATCGGGTGCCACACAACTTCCAGGTGGGCATCAAAGTGTGTCTACATTTGCAAAAGAAGCGCCTCGCTGGACCCTACTGCAAGATTTTCTCACTCTGATATGGGCCATACACCATCACCAAGGCTATAGGGGACAATTCCTTTGAGCTCGGTATTCCACCATTCCTTGGTCTTCGCCCAGTGTTCAACATGGACCGCCTTCGACCTCTACTAGACACATCCAACATGGAAAAACAACTCATACCAACAGAGTTAAACCCATATTGCATGGAACAATCCACAACTGATCGACTTATGGACACACATATCAAGAAAACCTTCCAACATAGGATCCAGCTATATCGAGTTGTCAAAGCAGGCCAACTCCTTCACCAGGGCAAGTGGCTCACCAGGGACCAAGTTCAGCAGAAGTTTCCTCATCTCATGGAGGAACTCAATGCAATGGGGACCGTTGCTTCCTAAGAGGGGAGGACTGATCCAGATGGATATTAGTGGCCACTCGCCTATTCCACTTGGACCCACACCATTTTTTTTTCATTTTTTCAGTTTCCTTAATTGTAGCACAATTTACTATTTTTAGCAGTTCTTCGGGTCCTGAACTTCCGGAGTTGTTTTGAGGCCCTAAACAATGTTTTTTTTGCATGAATGCTTTAGTGAATATGAGTTCATTTTGGACTTGATATTCACTATCAGCAGTGTAGTCCTCAGATAGATATTTCTAACAATGTATCATGTGCGTCAAACAGAGATAGTATGCCAAAGTTACGACCCCAGGAAATTGATGTACCAATTTACCCCAACGGGGCCCATATTCTGGCGTTTCATCTCCTAGGGTTAGGTTTTTGGATGTTTAGGGTTTTCAATTGTTTCTCAATAATATATAGGCCTTCAAGCCTCATTGTAACACAGATTTCATAGGCGAGTAGCCGCCACATCTCTTCTCGGAGATAAGCTACCAACGCCCTAGCTAGTTTATTTCCATTCTGTCTGTAAGCATTTTTCAATCATTTGTTATTAATGAAATGAAGTCTTATTTCTGCTACATCTCTTCATTTATGTTTATTTCTATATTTCATTATGTTCCTACATAAATCTAGATAAACATACCTAGATCTACAATCCCAAGTTCCACCCTATTATCAACAACAACAATAGTGGAACTCACCAGGTTGGAAAAACTGGTCTACTCAGTACCAACATCCTTGGATTCAAGGATGGAGGGGAGGACACAACCAAGGAAACCCTCAAGCTCCACCTATCCCTATGTACAACCATCCTTATCCTCGGTTCCCATCGAACACTCCGCAACTTTTGTCAGGTTTTGTTCCACCACCTTTACCTCCTATCCCACAACAAAAACTGCTACAATTTCAAAATGAAAGCTCCCTAAAACCGACACTATTACTAGCACTGCCAGTGCCAAATCCTAATAATAAGCCCCCTCAACCTCTTAACAATGTTGAGATGCAGGCCTTCCCGACATATGTTTTTTTTTTTTTTGTACAAGGGGAATCGGTAACAACGGCAATATCATACTCGCGTGACAAGGGGTCGAATCCTGCCAGCTTCCTTATAACCCCTAGGGAGGAACTCACAACTGCAAGAATTCCCTCCAAGTAAATCAGGGTGAGAATCGACCTTGAGACCTCTTTTTACATATTTCCTTCCATTTACACGGCACTTGCCAATCGGTCTACACCCCTGCGGGTGAAATTTGAAGGATATGGGGGTGGGATTTGATCCACTTATGTGTGCACGGGTCACGATACCATTTAATATGGTATCTTTGGGTGAAGCCACACATTCGACCACTACCTCAAGGTGTTCCCATGGCTCCAAGTAAATCCCTCACGAGAATTGAACCTTTCCCAATGGTGAAAAACTCCTCACTTTCCACCATTGGATCCAACCCCTTTGGGCGCCTTCCATTACAGGAAATTCAACTAAGATCGAGAAGAGTTCTAGATAGGCAGAGACCTTCAGTAGTCATCCAGGAAGAAAAAGAAGAAGAAGAAACCACCAATCAACCCATGGATGACACTAGGTGGGGAGATGCTATTATTTCAATAAATCAAGAACCCAAGCTTCCCAAAAATGAACCTTCACAAATTACGAAGGTCCCTCCTTATCCAGACTGAGTGGTAATCAAGAAACCTACCACATGACCGAAATTTGACATTTTGAATGAATTGAAAAATGTTTGTGTCAAAATTCCCCTACCTCAAGCCATTAAATACATTCCAATCTATAGTAAGGTAGTCAAAGAATTGTGTATTAAGAAGCCAGGTAGGAAGCAGAAGTACCCTCCTATAGTACATTTGGTAGGAGGACTCTCTGAGTACATCTCAGAGCATCCAAAGCTAGAAAAATATGGGAATCCAAGAAACTCCGTAGTGACCATAGCCACTAATGAAGTCTCCATCAGAAACACCCTCATAGACCTAGGGGAAGCCATCAATGTTATGACCGCTACTACCTTGGAACAATTACAGTTACAACTTCTTCTTCGGCCTACCCCAACCATTTTGGAATTAGCAAATAAAACTAGGGTTATACCTAAAGGGATTTTAGATGATGTCATGGTTACTTTAGCCTCATGGGAGTACCTCGTAGATTTTCTTGTCATTCATTCAAAGGATCCTACCAGAGGCCATCCCGTTATTTTGGGAAGACCTTGGCTAGCCACAACAAATGCATTTATTGGTTGTAGAGAAAGAGAAATGACCATCTCAAATGGTCTCTCTATCCATAAGCTCACCATTTACCCTCCATCTCAACCTATTATGGAGAATATATGGTGGCTTGAATGTCCATACGAGAACGAAGACTAGGAAGAACCCGTATTACCAAGTGACTATGTAAGGGAACTTCAGGAACATACACTAGAAAATGTGTTAAACCAATTCATTTTTTCTATTACATGTGTGTATTTTCCATGGTCTTTTCCCCAATTTGAGTACATGTTTGGGGAAGAATTTCAAGAACAATTAGACCCATCCATTTTGTCTTTGACATCTTTTATTTTCGAAATAGATGAGTTTTCCATGTCTTATACTATGCCCTATGAGATTAGTCCAGGGAAATTTTTACATATAAACTCTGGGCTAGATACAGACCAACAGAAATAGTTAGTAGATATCCTTAAAGAAAAAACATGAGCATTTTCCTAGGAATACAATGACATGAAGGGTATACACCCTGACACATGCATCCATCACATATATACCTAGGGGAAAGTAACACCTGTTAGGAAATCCCCGAGAAGGATGAACCCAACACTCAAAGACATAGTCAAGGAGGAGATTCAAAAGTTGTTAAATGTCGGATTTATCTATCCCATCTCCGATAGTAAGTGGGTATCCCCACTTGTAGTGGTTCCAAAGAAAGTGACCGAGAAATGGAGAATCTATGTTGATTTCCAGGAACTCAATAAGGCCACTCTGAAAGACTACTTTCCTCTTCCTTTCATTGAATGAGTTCTAGATACCTTATCTGAAAAGATGCATTTCTCCTTTCTAGATGGGTACATCGGGTACAACCAGATTCTTATAGCACCTGAGGACTAGGAAAATACTACCTTTACTTGTCCGTGGGGCACCTATGCCCATAGGGTCTTACCATTTGGATTTTGTAATGCTCCTGCCACATTTCATCGAGAAGTATTAGGGATATTTGCATATCTTATTCATAATTGTGTGGAGGTCTACATGGATGACTTCACAGTCTATGGCAACACTTACCAGGAAGCCTTAGACAACTTAGAAAAATTACTCATCAGATGTCAGGAAATGAACCTATCTCTAAGTCATGAAAAATGAAAAATGTTGTTAACTGAAGGAGTGGTTCTAGGACATCATGTTTCATATGAAGGGATAAAGATCGATCCTGCAAAGATTGAGGTCATTATTAGACTTCCACCCCCCAAGACTCAGAAAGAGGTGAGAATCTTTCTTGGACATGCCGGATATTACCGACGGTTTATTGAAAATTTTACAAATATTGTTGCACCTATGTTTGGATTATTGATAAAAGATGTTGATTTTGTTTGGATTGAGCAGTGTCAAACTGCCTTCGAAACCCTAAAATCTAAGTTGTCTGTAAAACTAGTTCTTAGAGGACCCAATTGGACTCTCCCATTTCATATATCCATTGATGCCTCTGACACTGCAATCAGAGGGGTATTAGGGTATAAAGAAGACCAATAGTCTTATGTTATTTATTTTGTAAGAAAGAACTTGTCCCCTGTCGAGTTAAACTACACAGTCACTGAGAAAGAGTTCTTGGAAATTGTTCATGCTATTAACAAGTTTTGTCATTACATTATAGGTTATGAAGTATTTGTACACACCGATCATTCTGCCATTAGGTCCTCATGAACAAACCTATAACTAATGGTCGAGTGACTAGGTGGCTCTTGTTATTGCAAGAATTTGATATTATTGTGCTTCACTGGCATGGGAAAGATAATGTAGTAGCTAACTTTCTTTCCCGAATAAAAAATGAGGATGATGTTATCCCTGTAGATGATAGTTTCCCAGATGAGCACCTATTTTCCCTTTCTGTCAATACCCCATGGTTTGCAGATATGGAAAACTATCTGGCCACTAGGAAGTTACCGTCTCATTTGTCACCTCATGAAAAGCGGAAAATTATTACACAGAGTGCTAATTATTCTTGGGTTGGTCATGATCTTTTTCACACGTGTCCTGATTTGATTATTCGTAGATGTGTCTAAGAGGACGAGGTACCTGAAATACTACGAAGTTTTCATGATGGACCATGTGGTGGCCATTTCTTTGACAAACATACAACATATAAGGTATTACATTCAGGTTACTATTGTCCTAGCATTTTCAAAGATGCTACCAAGTATGTGAGAAGTTGCGATAGTTTCCAAAGAATAGGAAGACCTACGTCATCTGACGAAATGTCTTTGTAGGCCCAAGTTATGATAGAACCCTTCGAAAAATGGGCCCTCAACTTTGTAATACCAATTTCACCCATGTCCCATAGGAAGAACTATATCTTAGTTTGTACAGACTATGTCACCAAATGTGTAGAGGCAAAAGCCCTATTTAGGGCTACAGAGAAGTCTGTTGTCGAATTCATCTATGAATACATATTTACCCACTTCGGTGTCCCTCGTGAAATTGTTACCGACCAAGGCACTCAAATTACTTCCAAGATGATGAAAGAGCTAACAATGAAATATGGGATTAAACACCATAAATATTCTTCATACCACCCACAAGCCAATGGTTAGGTAGAATCCACAAACAAAGTTCTAGAAGCCATCTTGACCAAGAATATTCAGTTACATCACCAGGATTGGGCCGATAGGCTCCCAGAGGCTTTGTGGGCATACCAGAATACCTGGAGAAATACCACTGGGTATACCCCTTATGAGATAGTGTACGGAAAACAAGTACTTTTACCTATAGAATTCCAGGTAAGGACCTTCTGTATTGCAACAGAGTTAGGATTGAACCTAGATGAGGCTCAAAAGAAATGATCCCTATAACTAAATGAGTTGGATGAAATCAAACAAGATGTCATCCAACGAATGATATTAGTCCAAAACCAGAGGAGCAAGTGGCATGACAAGTTTATTAAGAAGAAGCACTTCCAGCCTGGTGATTGGGCTCTATTGTTTGATTCTTGATTCAAAACCTTCAAAGGAAAACTTACCACCCATTGGTTGGACCCTTATGAGGTATACATTGTATATGACAATGGAGCTGTAAAAATTAAAACAATTGACAATGGACAAGTCTCCTTTGTGGTAAATGGACACCGACTTAAATTTTATCATAAGCCCATTTCCAGAGAAGATTTTCTACAGGTCATGACAACTAACAAGGCATTTCCCTTAGTAGATGGGGAAGTCCCCCCTTGTTCTTGAAAATTTTTCTGAGTTTCCTATTGTATATATGTAAATAGTTTTTTCATTTTGTTAATAAGGCAACTCTAGAGGTTTCTGTAAGTATTTATTTCACTGGGAGTACATAGTTTCAAGGATCTTTCTTCAAAACATTGTTATACTTGAATTTTGTGTTGCTAAAGCATCAAATGAATATTGACTTACTGTAGTTAACTGTATTTTTGAAAAAAATCTCATTTTTTAAGGCATTCTAATGCAGTTGCTCTTGAAACTCTTCACCACTGTATAAGGAAGTGATACCGTAACTATAAATCCTAGAGGTCTCTCGTATAGTTTTTCCAAGAAACCTGAGTAAGTAAGTCAAGTGTCTTTATCAAAGAGTAACAAGGAAGTCTAATTAGCAATTAGTCATGGAAACATCACAATAACTACAAAGGAAGAAAGTAAGTTGAGCCTAGAGATACCTTTATGTTCTTTCTCAATGGTACCATCCACTACACACTAAATATCTTGATTATATCATATATTTAGATAGGCCACGTCCTCTTAAGTACCCCTTACATCGGGACAATCACTAATAATATAATGGAAAGTCATCCTCTAACATAAATACCATCCCAATTAAAAAGAAAAAGAAAGAAAAGGTTGTTTCATATTTTTTCCCCCATCTTCCTGCATAAGCAACCCTATACTAAAATATTAATAGATGGAGGGCCAGTCTCTGAGGGTTTAAGAGGTTAACCCGTCGGGATACTGAACAGGTCTACTGGCAGTGGGTACCAGCCTATGGTATGACTAGGTAAGCCCGTCGGAGTACTGAACAGGCATGGTGGCAACAGAGCATTCTACCTAGCGAGGATGGTAATCTGACAAAAATAAATAATAAATCTAAACTTGTCCTGATGTACGACATTACTTGCAGACAAATATGACATAGAGTTTGTGTGGTTAAGATAAGGTTAATGAATCTCATAAACTTGCCATTGGGAAATGACTCTAAGACTATCTTGAAACTCTCTTTCCTACCTCTTCTTATCTATATATAGGATCACTTATCCTATAGGTGGGGCCATCTTCTAACTGTCTCGTCAGATCAAGCTGTGAAATTTTATCTTTACACTTAACATACTATAAATCTTCAGATATTGGGGGATACTGACTAGTTTCCTATACTTTTGATTATGAGGTGTCATAATACTTAGGTGTGGGGGAGGGGTTCATGAGCTGACAAATGATCATTGCCTAGAGAAATGAGTCTTTGCAAGAATTTTTGTATTATTACCATGATACAGGTTATTACATTGATAGTCATGTTATTTTTAATTCTTAAATCCTATGTGCTATAAATTACTGACCTCATGCTTAACAGACCACTCTTTATTGGTTATCTTCCATTACAAGTTTCATATTGTAGGTTTGACAACACATGTATTATGCTTGTTATAACTTGTTCATTATAGGTTTTTGACATTATATGTCATATGCAAGAATAATGAGTGAGCATGGAGCATTCTGCCTCTGTTCATTAATTATTGTGGTTGTCAAAAACACTTCCAATTATCGGCCATCCATTATAAGAGGTGAAAATACACTTAACATAAGCATATCGGACGAAGTACCATATGAGGTACCGGATGAAGTGTCGTATGAGGTGTTGAACAAAGTGCCATTTGCATACCAGCAACTATCCTAGATTCCAGGGGACTAGAATTCAATTACATTCAATTAAATTTGTTAGAGGCATTGATTAAAAGATTCTTCATATGGTTATCATCAAATTTCCAAGTCAATAGACTTGGACATTGATCTAACCACGCACCATTACATTGCCCAAAAATCTTGCCATCGCATTCAAATTTTCCACACATGGCAGCTCATGCGCACATGTGCGCAACGTACTCCACCATAAGAGCATCCAAAATCGGGTTCGGCACTCTATTATCTCATTTACCCTTGCTAATTTCTCTCCTCTGCATTAGTAAATTGCGCCCAAACTCTTCCATCTCGCCCTCTGTTCAAATCGCACTCAGACCGTGCCAAATTCGTGCCATCTCTTGGCCTATTCTTAACCCGTGTCTCTGCATGGCTCGACTTCACCCTTTCTTGGTGAATTCAAACTCTGTCACAATGCCCAAGAGATACGAACCCTCCTCCTATGTAGACTTGTTCACCATTCCAGATTTCGCACAGTGCAGAGAAGTGTTTTTGCATGCTAGCTGGGGGGCATTTTTGTCTAGGTTGTAGAGCCATGATAACAGCCTCTATATGAAATTTCCAATTGGTTTTGATGGTAAGCAAACACATGTAGGGTCTCTTATCTTTGAAGTCACAGAAGAGTCAATTTCTGCTGCAAAAAAGCTCCCAAGAATGGGAGATAGATGGTTCAAGAATCATCAATTGTCCCGCTCCAGTTACAATAGGGTGTTTAAGCCCGAATTCGAGAGCATTTTAGGAGAAAAAGGGTATGATAAGGAGTGGATAAATCCAGAATTGGTTAACCCCCTCATCATCATAAAAAGGTTAATTACATGTGAAGGTAGATACTCCACCTTCAAACTTTGGCATTTTAGATTGTTGGCTCATTTTTTGTTCAACAAACCCTTGAACTTTCCCTTTTATTTTCTCAAAATCTTGGAGAAGATGTCCTCTCAAGTGAGGAAAAATGTGATTAACCCCCACAATAGTCTCTTCCACCATGGTTTGATCAAACTCCTTGTTCTTATCAAACTAGAGAAGCAGGGGAAAAATTGGGATGCCTTTATCTACCAATTTGCAAACCCTCACTTGACAGTCAAGTCCAGAAAAAATCCACTTAGCCTAAAAACTATCTCTCCATCCAAGCCTCACTCTCCAAGAACTTCAAAATCCCTTGTACAAACTCCCTCTTTTCTGGAACAATACCAAAATCTTGTTGATATTCCTACTTCTTCATCAGGGAAAAAGACCAAGAACAAAGACCAAAAGAAGCCTATTGTTGACCCCCCAATGCCTTCACTTTCTCTTGGTCCTATACCTAAGAAACTCCAAGAAGTAATGCAGCAAGACTTTCCCATCATTCCTACAAACAAGAGGGGAGCCAATCGATTTGGTAAGGGACCCTTTCAGAAGAGTACCCGGAGCACAAGAACCAAGCCTTATGAAAAACCTCCACCTACTTTGGATCCCATAGAAGTCTCCTCCGATATTGAGAACCCTCATAAGCAACTTAGGGAAGTCTCTACAGATGGATTAGAGCCACTAAGGAAAACAAAATCAGAACCTACCTCACCTTTCCAATCTCCCATCACTCTTACTTCACCTGTGCCCACTCTAGATCCTAAATTTGATAAATTGTCCACATTCCTTAAAGGATCTAAGCCTTCCTCAGAGATCATCGATTATGTTCCAACCATAGAGGAGCTACAAAAGGAAAACCATCATCTTCTCCAACAGTTGGAGGAAAGGAAGACAATAGATGCACACCTTCATCACAACAATACAGTCCTTCAAACAAAAGTTAACTCTCTTCAACGATTGGTTGATGAGATGACCAAATCTAACCACAGGCTCAAAGCACAATTAAAGAAACACACGAGGCACAAGGCTAAGCCTACACAATAAGAAGGAGAGGCTTCCAAAGAAGATCATCCTCAGCAAGCCTAGTCACAAGGGGTAACTTCTTTTTTTTTTGCAGTGGGACCTGCAAAATCATAAGTGTGGGGGTAATGTTGGGCCCGAGATATGATCATTTTCATGACATTATTATACACTTTTTTCCATATGTACATATGCGTTTTTCATATTTCAAAGGAACATTTTGAAGAATGTTATGATAAAATGGTATAATCGGCATAAGGTACCTGTAATTCATGTTTAATGACCAAATCAAGTTTAATTCATCATGTTCTATGATTTCCAAGAGTTAATTCATGTTTTTCTGTTGTTACAGGGAAAAATGCACCATGTTTCTAGTTCCAGCACTTGATCCGACACTCGTACCGGTACCTGATCCGAGACTCGTTCCAGCACCCAGTATTGCACAAAACCGCAAGGCGAGTTGGCGGTTATGGCATTGGTGGCCAGTGATGGACAAATCAGGCACATGGGTTTTCTTCATGATCGCCCCCTCCAGCTACTAAGCTCAAGACAACTCAGTTTCAGTTGTCTAAAGATGGCGACTATTGGGTTGCTCTGTTTTGTTAGTTATGGCATCATTTATTGTATTTTGCCGAAATTAGAAGTGGTTCGATCCTCCTATGGTCAACCACTTGGTTTGTAAATGTTATAAATACCACTAAGGTGGTTAGATGATTGTTAAGTAGAAGAAGCAAGTAGAACCATTGTATTGGAGCCAAAACTCGTTTTCCTCTGTTTTTAGTTTTACATTGCCAAAACTGTGTTTTCAAGATTTCATGGTGAATTCAGCCTGTTGAAGTTCATGGTGTGCTTGTAGGAGGTAGCCGCGACTTGCTGGGGGGCCCACCAGCTGTCTAGTGATTGTTCTTATGTTTATTTATGCATTTCTTAATTCAAATTGTTCTTTCTTATTTCCTGTATATGCATGTTTTATTTAATTAATTAGTTTGTTGTAGCTTATTGTTTTACTTCTCTTTTGCAGGTTAGATGATGATATGTGTTAGTATGTGTTGATTTTGTAGACTAGGAAAAGTCTTGCAAGTCTCTCTCTCTTTATACTAACCATGTGTGCAACCTAGATGTTAAATGATGCTTCCTTTTATAATTTTACAGACAAGTTTAGAATAGATTTTTAATTAGAACATAACAGAGTTTTATTTGGGTTTCCTTTGACAGGGATTTTGATGGATGGATAGATTTACTTCTAGTTTTTGAATTATATCTTTCTTATCTTAGTTTACGTGGATTTCATTTACTTAGTTATTGGTTAATATAATTGTCAATTTACTTTTTAATATCATAGTTTAATTTTTGTTTTCAATTCATTTTCTTATCATAGTTTGAATGATTAAAATAGATATAGTATAGTTTTATTTCACGCAATTTCCTTTCTTAGAATTAAAATACAATTGAATTTCTTAGTTAATGAATGAATCTAGTTTGCTTACATAGTGTAGAATTGGAATAATAACCTCGTTATGTTGTTGATGGTTCATACATGAATATGAAGGGTATTTAACATTGTCTTTGACATGGCTAAATTCTCCTTAGATTGTTTAATCCAAACCTTTCATTTTTCCATTGAGATTACTGTGGAGTTTATACCGTTGGAATTGCCCTTTGTTGTCAAGTGTCATACAGATACCATCCATCACCACTGAAGGCATTCACACAACCACCAACATTACATTTGAGTGTTTCATAGATTAAAGATAGTTTCTTGCTTTTGTAGTTTAGAAGAGATAGTTTTTTGTTTTCATAAGTTTAGAAAATAGTTTTATTGTTGTTGTAGGTTAGATATACTTTTCTTTGATAGATAGTAGTTTTCTTATCATGGATTAAGAATTAGTTGGTAGCCTTTCTTGCTTTCAATAGAATAGATTTCCTTTCATGCATTGCATTGAGCATTTAGATTTCCTTTCATGCAAGAGAAATATTTTTGCATTAGACATTTAGTCCACTTGCCTCTTAGGCTAGATAGTTGTTCAATGAGAAGTGTTAATTGCAGTAATTAGTTGCCTTTGCTTACTTGTATTTTGCTTTAGTAGGTTAGTTAGGTGTCTTTGTTTACTTGTATATTTTCTTTAATAGGTTAGATAGGTTATTTTTCTTACTTGCTTATTTATTTGCTTTCATAGGGTAGCTTCTCATTGAATGTAGGTTGGCAAGTTAAAGAAGTTTGCTTTTGTCATTTGCTTATTATGCTTAGTAGTTTGTTTTTGTTTATTGTTAAACTAGTTTGCTTAAAATAGATTTTTCATTTGCTTTCTTAGGAACTATCCATCAATCCTTGGCCCAAAAGTACTTAGGTTACCTAGTTTCAAGTTGCTTAGTAGGGTTTTCTCATTAGATAGGTTTTCTTGATTCAATCAGCCTTAGATAGCTGCCTTCCTTAGTCAGACTATACTCCTACCAGCCTTTTACCTTTGCGATATATTTTTCTACAACTCTAAGTTTACTTACCCCGGGTTGACAATTTAATTGAGGGTAGTTTAGTGTCTTTGTTAGTACATATAAATCACCTAACATTTTGGCGTCGTTGTCAGGGAGTTGTCTCAAGGTAAGAAGTAATTAGGAATTAGATCATACTTAGACCTTAATATTAGTTTGGTGGAAGGGGAACTTTAAGATGATAGGTAAGAACCTACGCATTTTCTATAGCAGGTTCCCCCAAACCCAATGGTAGTTTTTCTTTTTGTTTTTATTTTTCATGAATAGACCTAGGAATCAAATGGTAGATTTTTCTTTTGTTTTTTCTTTCTTTCATTAATAGGCCTAGAGACCCACAAGGTAGATGCATTAAATAAAAATCATACCTTTCAACCAAGCTTCCTTCCGATCTCTTTGGGGGAAGGAACACTCCGCTTATAAAATCTGCAGACCGATACCGAAAAATAGAAGCTAGATGGACTCAAAGAGATAAAATAGTCTCTGAAGGGACTAACACAGGGAGCACTATAGAACAAGAAACTGAAGCATCAATCATATTAGGATAGGAGGCAAGACCACTCGAGTCTTCCACAGAACCAAAAAATACAAACTTTGCTTTTACACCACCACCAGGGAATCCTAATTTTGAAGATATCATAGACACTGAACAATTGAATATTTTGTTTGGTTGTTCAGCCAATGTGATTATCTCTCATATTGACACAGAAACTTTGGAGCCAATAGTCTCGACCGTGTCGAGTAGATTCTGATACATCCAATCCGTAGGAAGACCTTTCCATCAAAGGGAAACCTTGTTTTCTTCAAAGATAAAACCACCTATGTACTCTCTTTTCGTAAATCAAGCCAATATGGATGATCAGGAGGACCATAAAAATGTAAGACACAGGGAGGAAGAAGAAACTGGAAACCAAACCGAAACTACCTTTGGGTTTCCGATTTTAGGCACCACTCCAAATGTCAACATGAAGAATATTCCTCTCTTAGCACTGCCTACCTTTTATAGTAAAAACAGTGAAGATCCAGACACCTTCCTATTTGAATTTGACATCTTGTGCATGAACTACAACTATGTGCAAGATGCCCAGAAATTAAAACTCTTTCTTGCCACCCTCAAAGACATTGCACTAAGATGGTTCATGGGGTTGGGAGAATCTAGTATTAGGTCTTGGGAAGCCATGAAAGACATATTTATCAAGAAGTACCAAGACTATTGTAAGACCAAAGAGTCTCGTACTGACATTTTTAAAATCCAACAATTAGAACATGAGACCCTCAAAGATTATATGGAAAGATTTGGTTATATCTCCCAGAAGTCAAAATATCATGACCTCCCAGAGGATGCAATTAGGGCTCTTTTCCTTAAGGGAATTTCAGAATAATATTTAGAGTTTCTTAATCTGATGGAATTAGGTGACATCTCTCATAAGCCATTTTCTGAAATATGTGAAATGTGTAAAACTTACTCAAGGAGTAGAGCCAAAACAGGGAAGAATGTTTGGGACCCTTACAATAGAAGCTTAAAACCAGTTAGTTCATGTGGCATCACAAGAGAAAAGACAGGGAACCTCTTAGAAAACTTTAAGACAAATATCCTAAGCACAATAGGTTCCCAGTTAAACACCCTTAAAATAAAAAAGAAACAGGAGGAGGAAGATGCAGCAATGAACATATATTGGCCAAGGTGCAGGAGGAAGCATTCCTCAAGGGAATGCCCATTAGATAACATTTCATTTTATGGCTTCTGTACAGAAGACCATTCAACTTAGAAATGTCCATCCTTGCCTGGTTTATTATCCATCTATAGGAGTGGAGATCCTCGGGAGTCTTCTTATGCACCTAGGAGGCCATGGCAACCTAGGAATCAGCCCACATACCTAGATCTACAATCCCAAGTTCCAACCTATTATCAACAGCAACAATAGTGGAACTCACCAGGTTGGAAAAATTGGTCTACTCAGTACCAACATCCTTGGATTCAAGGATGGAGGGGAGGACACAACCAAGGAAACCCTCAATCTCCACCTATCCCTATGTACAACCATCCTTATCCTCAGTTCTCATCAAACACTCCACAACTTTTTCCAGGTTTTGTTCCACCACCTTTACCTCCTATCCCACAACAACAACCTCTACAATTTCAAAATGCAAGCTCCCCGACACCGACACTACTACCAGCACAGCCAGTTCTGAATCCTAATAATAAGCCCCCTTAACCTCTTAACAATGTTGAGATGCAGGCCTTCCCAACATATGTTATGAGATAAGATGATCCTAAGACTAAGTCTCCTTGGCATATATATATATATATATATGAGACAAAAGGTACAATTATAATTAAATGGTACAATTAAGTGTTCTAGCCGACCTACTAATATAATGCTAGAAATGTAATAACATTGGGTGTTTTTCTAGGGATTAGCATACCCCTCCCCTTCAAACAAGTGTTTTACTCAACACTTGACTAAATGTGGGTGATTTTGCATGAAGAACTCATCTTCCCAAGTTGCCTCTTCCACTGGTAGGTTCTTTAATTTGATGGGGTATTCAATAATTTCTTGATTTCACAGCTGCTTAATCCTTATTTGAAGGATTTTTCTAGTTCTAGTATGATTTTCCATTCTTCATTAATCTATAGAAAAATGGTTTGGACTCAGATATTGTCAGTAATTACCTTCTTTAAGAAACAAACATGGAATATTCGATGTACATGTGAATATGGAGGAAACTCCAATTTGTAAGCCATACTTCCAATCCTTTGCAAGACCTTATAAGGGCCATAATATTTGGGTGATAATTTATTTTCCTTCTTCTGTTTCTTGAGGAACATATGTTTATATTGTTGTATCAATAAAAATACCCAATCCCCCACTTCAAATCCCTTTCATTGAAATGTTGTTCTTCTTGTTGTTTCATCCCATTTTGTGCCATAACCAAATTGTCCTTCAATAGATTGAGAACCTATTATTGGTGCCCTATGTGGTCCTCCACTGATTGAACCTTTGTAATCCCTTTAAAGGGAGATTTTATGGATGGAGGATAATATCCATAAAGTTATAGAAATGGGGAATTCTTTTATAAAGTATGGAAGGATGTGTTGTACCACTATTTTTCCAAGGGAAACCACTTGACCCATTGTGTTTTTTTATCAAATGCTAAACAACGAAGATATCGTTCTAGACATTTATTCACAACCTCAATTTTCCCATCAGATTGAGTATGGTGAGATGAGATATGATCTAATTGAGTACCCAAACAAGAAAATGCATTAGTTCAAAAATTTCCAGTGAAAATTAGATCTGATCTCTCACTTACAATAACCTTGGGGACTCCATGTCTATTTTGAACTATTTCCATAAATGCTACAACTACTATACTTTTTTTAAAAGTATGTGTGTGTGTGTGTGTGTGTGTGTGTGTGTGTGTGTGTGTGTGTGTGTGTNATTGGGCATACTTAATCAATCAATCTACTACTAACATGATGAAAATATTTCCTTTTGATTTAGGTAAACATGTAATAAAATCCATTGAAACTTATTCACGGTGTTGATTTGGTATATCTAATGGTTGTAGGAGACCTAGAGTCTTTATTTCCTCTCTTTTATTCTATTGGCAAAACACAAATTCATACACAAACTTTTTAACATCAATTTTAAGACCTTCATAGAAAAAATCCTTATTGATCCCATGGTATGTTTTAAATAACCCTAAATGTTCTCCTATAGGAGAAGTTTGCAATTCCAAAATGAACTTTTGTTTGAGTTCGAAATTCTTACATAAACATAGATGATCATGATACCATATCAAATCATTCTTCCATACAATTAGAATGTGGAATAGAAATAACACATTGTGAACCCTCTATTTCTTCTTCTTCCCTTGAATGTGCATCTACCACAATATTATGTTTTCCTTTCATGTAGATAATTTCAAAGTCATAACCTAGAATATTTGTAATCTATTTTTTTTTTCTTATGAAGATAAGCATTGCTCCAATAAATACTTCAAACTATCATGATATGTTTTTACTTTGAAGTTTCTTCCTATTATGTAAGGGAGACATTTTTTAACTACATGTAGTATGGCCAAAATCTATTTTTCATAAATTGGTTTGAGTTAGTTTCTTCTTTCAAGTTAGCTGCATTCAAAGGAAATGGGCCTTCTTTCTTTCATTTAAACTACATCAATTCCATGGCCCAAGGCATCACACTCCACAATAAATGTTTTTGTGGAGTCCTGTGTGGCTAGGACGAGAGTTGTACACATAGCCACCTTAAGGTTTTCAAAAGCTTTGGTTTCTTCTTGCGTCCAAAAAAATGATTCCTTATTTAATAATATTGTTAGACGTGACACTATATGACGTTATTTCTTGACAAACTTGTGGTAGTATCCTATCAATCTTGAGAATCCTCTAAGTTTCTTCAAGGTTTTGGGAATTGGTCATTCCCTCATAATTTTAACTTTTCTAGGGTTTACTTTTAAACCTTCATGAGATAAAATATAACCCAAATGCTCCACTTCTTGAACCCCAAAGGCACACTTGAAAGGGTTTTCATAAATTTGTTACTCTTCAAAAAGATGTCAACATGGTGTACATGTTATTCCCATGATGTTTTGTGTATTAGTATGTCATCAAAAAATAATTAAAAAAAAATTCTAACGAGGGGTTTGAAAATAGAATTCGTCAATATTTTAAATGTTCAAGGTGGATTAATAAGTCTAAATGGCATAACCAAAAACACACAATGTGATCTGGATTTTATGAGAAGAACAAAATGGATATAGATTATAAAAATATGTTCAACACAAAATAATAGAGATATAGTAAAATTGGTTTCTATTCAATAAGTAAATAAGTTGAAATTGTAAAATGCAGCGGAAAACAAGCTTGTTGGAATGGTGGCAGCTTATCTATGAGGAAAGATGTGATGACTGCACTCATTCACAAGAATATTCTTACAATGAGGATCCGAAGGCCTTTTTACAATAAACAGGAATTCCAAAAACCATAGACATCCAAAAACCTAACCCTAGGAGATGAAGCACAAAAAGTCATGTGGGCCCCATTGGGGTAAGTTAGTACATCAACTTCTCAAGCTCATAACTTTTACATACAATATCCATTTTAGGCACACGATATCTCATTGGAAAGGTCTATCCACGGAATACACATGTTTACATCAAGATGTACTTTTTTATATAGTTTGATTGTGGGTAGCCCTAAAAACGTTGTTTAGGGCCTCAAAATGGCCCTCGAAGTCAAGGACCTAAAAACTAGGAAAAAATTGCCAAAATGAGCAAGCTGGAATAGGTTGGAGGCCACTGACATTCATCTGGATAAATCCTCCCCCCTAAGGAATAAATGGTCTCCATTGTGTTGACTTCCCCCATTAGATGAGGAAGTTTCTATTGAATTTGGCCCCGGGTGAGCCACTTGCCTGGGTGCAGGAGTTTCCCTGCTTTGACAACTCGATAAAGCTAGATCCTTTGCTGGCGAGTGCCCTTGACCTGTGTGTCAAAAATATGATCACTAGATGCATGTTGTATGTAGTCAGGGTTGAGCTATGTTGGTTTCAATTGTTCTGTTATCTCTGAGGTGCCCAATAATGGTGGGAAATAAGGCCGAAGGAGATCCACGTTGAACACTGGGTGCAGACCAAGGAAAGGAGGAATGTTGAGCTCAAAAGAATTGTCACCCACAGCCTTGATGATGGTGTACATCCCATAACGGAGTGGATAAATATTTTAATGGGGCCCTGTAAGGCATTCTTTCTGAAAGTGCAACCAAACATTGTCGCCCTCTTGAAACTTATGTGGCACTCAGTGTTAATCATGGCGCTACTTGTACTTGGCATTGGACTTTTGTAGAATATCCTGAACCTGTTGGCAGATGTGTTGGATTTTCTCAATGAACCAGGTGTCTTTGTTAGCTTCAGTTGGAGTACTAAGGGATGAGTCGGCCAAGGTGGTTGCAAGGGATAGTGTAACATCGATGGGACCCAACGATTGGAATCCCAACCCTACCTGAAAGGGGATGTGGTCGATTGAGCTATGCAGGGCTCAGTTGTAGCTATGTTGAACATAGGGAAGATTATCATCCCATTTCCAGGGGTTCTTTGAATTGTATATGTGCAGGATATGCACGATCATTCAATTTACGACCTCGATTTGGTCATCTGTCTAGGGATGGAAGGCCATGGATTTGGTGTTCTTGGTGTCTAGTAGTGACTAGAGGCTCGACCAGAATGTTATGAGAAATTGACTATCCCGATATGAGACAATGGTTTGTGGGATTCCAAAATGTACCCAGACATGTTCAAAGAAGATATTGGCAGTGGCCTCTGTTGTGATGTTCGTCTTATAGGCGCCATAATCACCATCTTAGAAAAGAGATCAACAACCACAACAAAACTGTAATTTCCCCTCTTGGTGGATGGGAGACCCAAAATGTAGTCCATTGAGATGGATTCCCATGGCCTGTCAGGAGTAGGAAGAGGTTTGTACATGCCCTATTTATTAGTGGTTGATTTAGAAATAACGCAGGCAATTCAGGACCTAATATACTTGCTGACATACTGTCGAAGTTTTGGCTAGTAGAAATGCTTCTACAACATTCCCACTGTATTTTCAATGATGAAGTTTCCTGCCACTCCACTGTAGTGGGTTTCCCAAATCATCTTCGCTCACTCGCTTGATGGCATGCAGATATGGCCCAGACAGAACAACAACCCATCTTGAAGATGGAAATTAGCGACAACTGAGTTTGCACCCAGCATTTGGTAGATGGTGGAAAATTTTGATTCTATCTCATAGAGTTTGGACCATCCATAGGTCTCATGGTTGCAAGAGTCTAGCACTATGGTGAGTGTCGTGACTGGTGGTCGGTTAAGGAATCTACGACTTGATTGGTACTTCATCTTTTATACTTGATGTTGAAGTGGAATTGTTGCAAGTATGTGGACCACTTCTGATGGCAGTCATTCTGTAATTTTTCCTTGTGTCTGCATGAACTATAGTGGCTTATGATTAGTGTGGATGATTGTCTCCTTCCCAAGAATGTAATGTCTCCACTGGAAGTAGGCTTTCACAATGGAGTACATTTATTTTTCATAAATAGGGTACTTACCAAAAACATATGATAATGTCTCACTATTATAGGCCATGGGGTGGTTGTGCTGAGTGGGAACGATGCCCACAACATATTCAGAAGCATATGTCTCGATCTCAAAGGGTTTTTGCAGGTCCAGTAATGAAAACACTAGGGCTGAGAACAAGCATTGCTTCAAATCATCGAACTCTTGTTGTTAGGACTGGCCCCAAACAAATTTTTCCTTACCACCACCCATGGTTACTTGGCTGAAGGCCCAAGCAATATGGGAGAATCCCAACACAAACATGTGGTAGAAATTTGCAAGGCCCAAGAAGCTCTGAAGCTCGGTGAGTGTGGTTGGGGCTGGCCAATCATGGATGACCTTGATATTTGTCGGATCCACAAGTACGCCATGTTGATCAATGATGTAGCCCAGGTAAAGGACCCTGTCCATTCCAAAGGATCATTTTTCCAAGTTTATGTATAGCTTGTGTTGCCACAGGGTGTGCAAAATCTGTTGAATATGTTGCAAGTGTTCCGCCCAAGTCTTGTTGTATATGAGAATGTGATCTATATAATGTTAGAATATAGAGGATTTTGCTTGTTTAACCATTGACGATACCCTCGTCACCCAACCATAGGACTTAAGCCACCCTCCGAGCACCTTGACCTTGACCGAGAAGAGAATTCTGGTTGCAATCAATAGCCAAGAGAGGCTAAATGCACCAAGAAAAAGAATAGAAACAAAATTGAATAGATGATCCCACCCAGAAGCTAGCGCACCACTTTCCCAGCTTTCCCAGAAAACCTGCGCACCAAACTGCTACTGCCTGCAACTGCCTGCGCAGATATTTCTCTCACTGCAACTTCTGAGATGACAAATAATGAAACTGGCGCCCTGTATTTATAGTGGACTGGCCAGTCTAACTGGGGCTGACCTGGCCAGTCTAACTGGGCCGACTTCTTCTTCTGGGCATCAATAAATTCAATATAAATAAATTTGTTCAACCGACAACCTATCTAGGGTTTCCTTCAATTCTTTGCTTCCTTCTGGAGGATTCTAGTCTCGTCATAGGTCATCATAGAGGTTCATACCTCCCGAAGCTACCATAATATTAACACTCCCTCCTAGCTAGGGAGGTATGGTCTTGAGCACAACAGACCATTCAACTGGTAGCACCACGAACACCTGTCATTATTATCTGACTGGATAATCTCCTATGACAACTGGTACAATATCAATTTATAGAACACACCTGTGTCTATTCCA
>ML783596.1:272990-306828 GCA_009831015.1 Picea engelmannii
AACAAATAGCAACCTGCATATAAACAATGTTATGATAAAAACTGTATCATCTGGGCCAATCTTTCACTCACATCTGTGAGATCTGAAAGAATGTCTGCCACCACAATAGTCTTCATCTGCATAGAAACAAGGTTATGATAAAAACTGAATCATCTGGTCCAGTCTTTCACTCACGTATGCGATATCTGAAAGATTGTATGCCCTCAGTATAGAGTATCAACAATAATCATCTGGGCCAATCTTTCACTCACATCTGTGAGGTCTGAAAGAATATTTACCCTCAATATAGAATATCAACACTAGGCTATCTGCCCCATTCTTCTCAACCAAGGAAGAAGGATTGTTTTTTATTTCTGAACCTGGACCATTTCCCACCCTGGGCCATTCTTCTAACACCAAACAAAGTGTAACTTGGAGAGAATGAGTCTGCCCTTGAGAAATGCTTGGACCATTCCTTACCCTGGGCCATTCCTCCGACACTAAACAAAGTGTAACCTGGAGGGAATGAGTCTGCCCTAAGGAATGATTGTCCTAGACTATTCCCCACCCTGGGCCATTCCTCCGACACCAAACAAGGTGTAACCTGGAGCGAATGAGTCTGCCCTCAAGGAATAACTGTCCCTGATTGTTGATCCTGGACTACTCCCCACCCTGGGCCATTCCTCTGACACCAAACAAGGTGTAGCCTGGAGAGAATGAGTCTTCCTTCGAGGAGTAACTGTCCAGACCATTCCCCACCCTGGGCCATTCCTCTGACACTAAACAAGTGTAACCTGGAAAGAATGAGTCTACCCTCAAGGAATGTCTGTCCTGCATCAACCTCCAAATGGAAGATTCTTCGAAACTGCTCACAATTGTGAACTTCAAAAGAATGACTGCCCAACGAGGTAGACCATTCTACTTGACCACTACTCAGAGTGACTGCCAAGAAGAATGATTGTCCTAGACCACTTCCCATAAATGGGAAATCGCTGTCTATGATACATCAACAATCAGTCTGCCTCCCATGTTAACTACAATGGGAAGCCACTGGCCATCAGAAATCTCAATCCACTTTCCGAACAGGAAAGCATCTGTCCAATCTGGACTCTTACAAGAACAAATAACATTTCAATTCTCCCTCCTAACTGGAGAGTTATTTTAATCACAAAAATAAACATTTTTGTGTACCTTCTCTATCCTGGAGAGTCTTCCCTTTCAGATAAAGGAGTTATTTCCACAATCCCCATCTACTCTCGGAAATATGCAAACTTGATTCTGGAAAGAGGCTTTGTCGGGATATTTGTTGTCTGCTCATCAGTGGGGATATACTCGAGCTTTACGTCTCCTTCCTGGACTTTATCTCAGATAAAGTAGTATTTTATCTCAATGTGCTTCGACCTTTCATGAAACATTGGATGCTCGGATAATCTTATACAACTCTGATTATCACAATATATTGTGGTCGATTCTGGAGTCTGATCAAATAAATTGGATATTAACTTCCTTAGCCATACTGCTTTTGTGCATGATTCACAAGCTGCCATATACTCTGATTCTATTGTACTAAGTGCGACAGACTTCTGCTTCCTGCTGCTCCAAGATATCATAGCAGAGCCCAAGCTGAAACACATACCTGAAGTACTCTTTCTGTCTTCTACACTTCCTGGCCAATCAGAGTCTGTGAATCCATGAAGTTGGATATCACTAGATGCGATATATTTTAAGCCATAATTTATTGTCCCACGAATATATATTAAAACATGCTTTGCATCTATCCAGTGCTCTTATCTCGGTTCCACCTGGAACTGACTTAATGTATTTACAGCAAAGAAAATATCTGGTCGAGTATTTACCAAATACATCAATGATCCAATTAGTTGTCGATATAGAGATGGATCTACTGGATCGGAATCAGGGACTTTCATTTTCCTTATATCCACATTCATAGGAGTGTCCATGGACTTACAGTCCATCATTCCAAACTTCTGAAGGATCTTTATTGCATATTTTCCTTGTCCAAGGAATACTTCACCACGCTTCTGCCATACTTCTAGTCCCAAGTAATAGTGCATGAGACCTAGATCTTTCATATCAAATTCAGAGGCTAAATCCTTCTTGCACTGAATGACTAGAGATTCTTCACCTGTTATGAATAGATCATCAACATATAACAATAGAATTACAGGTGCATTGTCCACGACTTTGTAGTAAAGGTTTGGATCTGCATGACACTTGGAAAATCCAAGTCTGGTTAGATAATTGTCCATCCTGGCATACCAAGCCCTTGGAGCTTGCTTGAGTCCATATAGAGATTTCTTCAATCTGCAAACATGAGTGTCTCTGGAGTGTACCTCGAATCCTTGAGGTTGTTCAATATATACTTCTTCTTCGATAGCTCCGTTGAGAAAGGCTGTCTTTACATCCATCTGGTGTAGATTCCATCCCATGGAAGCTGCAAGAGATATGATAGTTCTGATGGAAGTATACCTTGCCACTGGAGCAAAGGTTTCGTCATAGTCTTCTCCCTCCTTCTGGGAGAACCCTTTGGCCACGAATCTTGCCTTATATTTATCCACGCTTCTGTCTGCTGCATGTTTGATCTTGTATACCCATTTTGAATTCACAACTGATTTCTCTTTAGGTCTGGGTACAATTTCCCATACTTCATTTCTCATAATGGACTGGTTTTCTTTCGCCATAGCTTCTTTCCATTGTTCCTTTTTAACTACTTCTTCAAATGTAGTAGGTTCTTCATCTAGAAGCTTTGTCATGTATGCTTCATAACTTGAGAATCTTTTCGGTCTTTTAGTCTTCCTGGATGTTCCTTCTGGAACCTTGATTCTTTCTGCGTCTTGTAAGGTGGCTTCAAGCCAAGATGGTCTTTTCTTGTTCTTTGGTATATTATCTGGATCAGCGTTCTCACATATCTCCATGGGATGATCAGGTTGATCCTTTTCATTATTTTCACCTTCTGTGTTTTCTTCATTTAGTTCTTCAATTTCTTCTTCTTCTATAGTTTCTTCAATAGATTTTCTGAGAATGCTTCTTCTAGTGTCATGTCCTTCAATATGCGGTGAGGGCTTCTGTTCTGCACGTATATGGCCATCATTGCTTCTTCTCCCCATAGAAACATGGATAGATCTTGATCGTTCAATAGGGATTTTACTGTTTCTTCGATAGATCTGTTCTTTCTTTCTGCTACACCGTTTTGTTGAGGATTATGAGGAACAATTAGCTCCCTCCTAATCCCTATTGATTTGCAGAATGCAATGAACTCCTTCGAGGTGTATTCTCCTCCATTATCTATTCTTAATGTCTTGATATTCTTGTTCGTAAGGTTCTCTATTTCTGCCTTGAATTCTTGGAACTTGTTGAATACTTCATCTTTTGACTTCAGTAGGTACAGCCATGTCTTCCTTGAATAGTCATCTATGAATGTTAAGTAGTAGAGAGCTCCTCCTAAATATTTGACCGGCATTGGACCGCAAACATCTGAGTGTATTAGATCTAGGGTTTCCTTAGATTTGTTGTTGCTGCTTGGGAATGGTTTCTTAATGTTCTTCCCAAGGGCACATCCCTTGCAAACTCCTTCGTGTGTAGACTTCAATTCTGGTATCCCTTCAACCATCTTTCTGAGGAAAGGTAATGCTTGATAATTGATATGACCATACCTTCTATTCCAAAGCTCATTAGGGTTGACTTCATCATGTACTAGGGCTTCTTCATTTCATTCTAGTAGTCTATATAGATTCCCTTCACGTCTTCCGATAACCCTAGCATCTTCTATGCTGGAGTCTTTATGCCATGATAACACCTTTTCATCTATGAAGGCTATTATGTTTCCTTTGTCTTCTAAACATGATATTGATACAAGATTCTTTTCTAAACCAGGTACATATGGAACATTTCTTAAGTGAACATGATTACCTGATTCCAGTTTGATGGAGGCTTGTCCAAATCCTTCGACGAGGTAGGTGCTTTTGTATCCAAGCTCCACTTTGTATGATGTCTTTCTCTCATTTGGATCTGAGAGTCTTGCTTGATCTCCCATCATGTGCCTGGAAGCTCCACTGTCGATTATCCACATATCGTCTTCAATTGTCCTGGTAAGCGCTGAGTAATGTAAGAGACTGATTGTTTCGTACATGTCTTCGGTTGACTGATAACTGGTCATGCCTTGATCCAAAACTTCAACTGCGTCTTTTCTCTCTTCTGAGAAAGTCAATAGGTGCACTGAGTTAGGGCACATCTGGATATCTTCTCCTTGAGCAAGATGCTCCATCACAAGGTGTCAGATCTGAGAATTAGGGTTTTTGCAACTGCTACTGCTAGTAACCCTAGCTGCAGTTCTTTGGAAGCTGCTCCTGCTAGTAACCCTAGCATCAGTTCCTCAATGAGCTCAATACCTAGTGGTTATGTTTCCTTCCAGCGTTTTAGGCTGACTGAAGGGTGTGTGGGCCCATAAACTATTAGAATATAGAGGATTATGCTCGTTTAACCATTGACAATACCCTCGTCACCCAACCACAGGCCTTAAGCCACCCTCCGAGCACCTTGACCTTGACCGAGAAGAGAATTTTGGCTGCAATCAATAGCCAAGAGAGGCTAAATGCACCAAGAAAAAGAATAGAAACAAAACTGAACAGATGATCCCACCCAGAAGCTAGCGCACCACTTTCCCAGCTTTCCCAGAAAACCTGCGCACCAAACTGCTGCTACCTGCAACTGCCTGCACAGATATTGCTCTCACTACAACTGCTGAGATGACAAATAATGAAAATGGTGCACTGTATTTATAGTGGACTAGCCAGTCTAACTGGGCCCGACCTAGCCAGTCTAACTGGGCCGACTTCTTCTTCTGGGCATCAATAAATTCAATATAAATATATTTGTTCAGCCGACAACCTGTCTAGGGTTTCCTTCAATTCTTTGCTTCCCTCCGGAGGATTCTAGTCTCTTCATAGGTCATCATAGAGGTTCATACCTCTTGAAGCTACCATAATATTAACAGATACACCACTACAAAAGTATTGGTGACTGGTCGCAGGATATCATCCATCATCCTCATGAAAGTGGTTGGAGCATTTGTCAAACAAAAGGCCATGACCAACCATTCAAAAAATCCTTCCTTTGACTTGAATGCGGTATTCCATACATCTGTTTTTTCTATTGGAACCTGGTGGTACCCATACTTTAGATCAATATTATTTAAGTATTTGTCCCCCATGAGTTGTTCAAGGAGGTCGTCGATTCGGGGAATCTGGTACAGGATTATGACTATGATTTTATTTAGGGCCCAATAATCAATGCAGAGTCGCCAAGTTCCATATTTCTTCTGTACCAACATGATTTGACTCTCACAAGGAGATGAAATGGGGCAGATGTGCCCCTTGTGGATCAGTTCTTGGAGCTACCACTTGATCTCCTCATTCTCTAACAGAGAGAAATGGTAGATTGGCCCATTGGGCAACGGTGCGTCGGGGGTCAGATCGATGGGATGCTTGACCTAACAATGCATAGGTACCCCGATAGGTGAGGAGAAGATATTTGAGTATTCTTCCACAATCTTATCCACTTGCTTCTTCTATGTGGAGAGGTCGATCATGGAGGCCCTAAATGTGTCTATGATCTTTCTCTCACTCTGAGAGCGAATCACGAAGAACACAAGCTTCCTCATCTGTGAGATGACCTTCCTACATTGCTTGTCAGAGATCAAGAAAATAGAACTAGGTGGGACTGCCTCAGGTATCCTGTACAATTTATAGTTCAAAGTAATAATAACACTACGAGGCCTAGACTCATATACAACATGATTTTTCCATAAATACAGTTGGACCAAAAGAACATTACAAAATTTGAGAGGAGCAACATCACACAATACCTCATCTTTGAAGGGCTTGATATCGTATGACGGGAGGTATTGTTGGCTGACGCGAATATAGCTTCCTTGGTGGAGCCATCCAATGGTGTAGGGTTGTGGGTGTGAATTTTTCAGAAGGGTTAGACACTTGAAAACATATGCTAAGATTAGGTTCTTCTAGCTACATCTATCAATGATGAAGTGCAGCAAGGTACCCTTCACCCACATATGTGAATGAAAAAGGCACTCGCCCTCTTCTGGCTCATCTGGTTCACCAGGATGGAGCTTGGTGGTGGAAATGGTAGAAATGGGTTATGCGTCAATGATTTTTCTCCCCCTTTCTGGTTCCGAATCAGAGTCAGAACCTGCATATGATTTAGAGGCTTTCACCTCATCCACCAATGATTTCTTGGAGAGGCAATAAAGAGTGTTATTCCATGGGCTCCTATGGAAGTCACACCACTTCCTGGTATCTTTCTTCGTATTTTCAGTGTCCTTATTTACTTGCAGCTTGGACCGATTGTCTTGACGTTTTCCATATTTTATTTGTCCTTTCTTCTACGGGTTGGGGCCACCATATCCTTGATTTTTCTGTGCGGGGTTCCCAAGCCCAAATTTTTGCGTCCTTTGTTTGAGCTTTTGCTCGATTTTGACGACATACTGATAGGCTGCGCTCAAGGATGTGATGTCCAGAAATTCCATTTTGGTCTAGATATATTGATGCAAATTACCATGATACTTGAGCACTAGATGTCACTCAAAATATTTGATACCCATCTTGGTACACAAGGTATGGAAGATATTGATGAACTCGGGCACTGCTTGGTCTCTTTCTTGCCACAGTGTGGTCCATTTTGTATACAGGTCGTCATAACTTATGACAAGGTAGTATTGTTCCTTAATAGCATCCCTGAAGGATTCTTAGGTGACTGCAACTGTAAATAATGAGGGTTCCTCTTTCTCCTTTTTCTCATAGAAATTTTCCCACCAATCTTTGACATGGGGAATGGATTTGAGGAGTGCAAAAGTAATTTTTTATCTATTCAAAAAGCTATGGACAGAAAAATACCCTTCTAGTAGATTCAACCAATTGTGTACAACATATGCTTCTATATGACCTTCAAATATAGGAATATAAAATATGATTTTTTCCTTGAAGGGAGTGACACCTCCGCTCGAGGAAGATGTGTCATCTGTTGGTATCCGTCAAAGGATTTGCGCAAAACTATACATCATCTCATTCCTCTGTTGCATGAGGGCTTCCTCAAGCAACATTTTAAAAGGATCTATTGTCTCATTGCCTTTATTTTATCCCTCCATGAGAGGTCGCTTGGACGTGCGATAGATTTTGTCCTCAAGAGAAACAAGCTCGAGACCCAATTCTTTGTACCCTGAACACATTAGGGACATGCATTAAAAACGACAAGGAGAAGACTGTTCTAATACCACTGATCCAGATTTTATGAAAATAATGAAATGAATACATATTATAAAAAAAATCTTAACACAGAATAACAAATATACAGTAAAATTGCTTTCTATTCAATAAGGAAAAAGCTGAAACTATAAAATGCAGCGGAAAACAAGCTTGTTGGAATGGTGGTGGTTTATCTCTGAGGAGAGATGTGACAGTTGCGTTCATTCGCAAGAAGATTCTTACAATGAGGCTATGAATGCCTTTTTACAGTGAATGGGAATTCCAAAAACCGTAGACATCCAAAAACCTAACCCTAGGAGTTGAAGCACCAAAAGTCATGTGGGCCCCGTTGGGGTAAGTTAGTACATCAATTTCCCAGGGTCATAACTTTTGCATACGATCTTCATTTTAGGTGCAAGATATCCCGTTGGAAATGTCTATCCTAGGAATACACATGTTGTCGTAAAATTCTAACTCATTCTATAGTCTAACTATGGAAATCCCTAAAAACGTTGTTTAGGGCCTTTTTGCCTCAAAAAGGCCCCAGAAGTCAGGTACCCAAAAACTAGGAAAAAAATGTCAAACAAGAAAACTCCCAAAATGAGCCAGTTGGAATAGGTGGGAGGCTACCAAAATCCATCTCGATCATAATGACCCACATGTGTTCTAAAGGTTGTTTTGGGAATGTCTTCTTGCATCATTCTGATTTTATGATATCCCGAATGAAGATCAAAATTAGTAAAGAATTTTTCTTCATGCAATTCATCTAATAATTCAGCAATGACAAGAATAGAAAAATTATCTTTGTTGGCCATTTTGTTGAGTTGTCTATAATCTAGACACATATGCCAGGAACCATCCTTTTTCATAACCATCTGGTGAAAAGAAAGAAGTTTGTCTAAGTTGAATGATTTTATCCTATAACATTGCTTGGATCATATCCTAGACTGATAGTCAAGCCAACGACCATACAAATGAGACACTATTCAAAATGTTACGTCATATTACGGCATTGAAACCATAGGATCTCTGTAGAAAACATAAGAACAAATATTCAAAACCTTATCACTATAAGAGGAGCATTAACTCCAGATTTTACCCTCCAAGTGATAGAATGAAGAGGGAAGCATGCAAGTCCAACAATTAAGAAACGAGTATAGTGTTAGGTGGATACTGATAGTGAGAGTAATGGTGCCATAAACTTATCAAATGATTCTGTATAGCATGAATCACTCTGAGTTGAAAGTTCAATAAAATTGAATTATGTGATACAATGGATGTTGACGTCTCAATCATGTTAATGATAGATCAAATCCATTCTCATAACAAAGGTATCATGTGAGCTCTAGCTCGAGATATCTAGTATTACTATGATGGTAACCTAAGGTTGCACCATATGTAGCCTATGGATATATATGATTTGAGACTTACTCTAATAATTTCAATACTTAACCTTTGTTATTCCAGAAGTAATATCTGGATCTGGGTGGTGCTTGTGCCTGGAAGGTCGATAGAACTCATGATAGGTAAAATGGAAAATTTAACTCATGTTAATGAACCTATTCCTTACCCTATCATTTTTCACTATGATGGTTAAATAATTGTATCAAACAAATCAATAAATGAAAGGAGGATTACCCAAATGATAAGAGTAACTATATATACAGCCTGAGTGGGCCTAGGTTAAGAACATGTGTTTCCTCTTAAGAGGTCACAGGTTCAAATCCAGAGGGGGGTAGGATATGTATACCTTCATAGACTTTACCAGTCAAATACAGAATGATATTTATCTGAACCCACAATGATATCTAACTTATCTCTTCACATACAGAAGTGATAAAATTGTCTAGAGTTTTAATATCGATACCAAGACATAATTTCTTTTAAATATTCACCTATTGGTTTATGGTATGTGTATTCATCCAAAACCCTCAACTTAAAATCACCACTTTATTTCTTACCTATGTAAGACTTTATTTATTTTCATGGTTTGTGTTAATATTGATATAATACTTCGACTCCAGGGAGTCTAGGTCGCAATAACTTGTGCGCTCCCTTTTATCCCATGATTTTTCAAGTGTCATTCCCTTTTATAATAGCATCAATGTTTCATTATGTCATTTAATATAAATGTATGTTTTTGTTATATGAACAATTTGGAGGCATATGGATTCCATACTAATTGTTACTAATTGTTTGAGTTGTCTTTCAGTTATTCTTAGTATGGTTATTCTTGCATTTATAAAATATATAAACCATAGAATTTTTATTTAAAATGATATTATTATTATTATTATTATTATTATTATTATTATTATTATTATTATTATTATTATTATACTTTATGCACAGTCTCACAAATTTTATGGGGTTTTTCTCTTGAAAAACTTTTATAATATTCTTTCAAAATAGATAGGAAATAGCTCTATGTATTATGAACAATATCTATTTAACTACTATGATATGTTTTTCCTTTAAAAAAACAGATAGAATATTTACAATTATAGTAACCTGGATGTTATTATTTGTTTCCTATAATGAAAGATAAGCAATATTTATTTTTCTGGGTAGAAATATTCTACTGATATATTGCAATAAAACTAAGCTATGTATAGATAAATCATCTCACAGTTATACTATCATTCCTTCTGTTTCTTATTGTAGTAATAAAAACGATATTTTTTCTAAAAAAAAAAAAAAAAAATTATTAACTCGACAATATGATATTCTCTAATGTCAATAATGTAGAAATGAAATAAATAAAATATAGATATTACTTAGAACTAAACTTTCTCTACAATAACTATTGCTACAAAATTGCAGTCTGTAACTACTGCAATATAATAAGTAATAATGAGAGTAAAATGAATATAACATAGAAAACATATATGAGCCTACTTCAAGACTGGAAACAAACTGAGTAGAGAACCAGTTCCTCCGAACCATAGACTTGAATGGCCAAGACTACTTGTTTCTATCACCCCCAAGCTTAAATGATTATTCCATAGGGTCTAGAAATATCATAGTTTGACTCTTTCTCAGAACCATCAAACTCAAGTTCGCCTCACAAGTACTCAACAATTTCCTGCCTCTTTTGTACTTGTATTTTATTATTTTTACCCAGAAGAAATATCTTTCCTAAATCTTTTTCCAAGTTAGCCTCATCCCTAACCCTAGTGTTATAGCACAAATTGCCACACTAAATTTGCATTTGTGACATGGCCTATTCCATTCCCTAGCTTTTAGACCTAAATCCCACTCTCCTTCATCAGATTCATCCAAAAAACAACACTTTTGTTCTCATATGCTATTCACCCATGTGAAAATCACACACACACACACACACACACACATGTGTGTGTGTGTGTGTGTGTGTGTGTTATTTTCCAATGTAAAAACTATGTATACCATCAATTTTGTGAAAACATAAAAAAATTCCACATTTTCGCACAGGTTTTTTGGTTTGGCCCATTCCCAAACTCCCATTATCTCGTATGCAAGGAAATATAACCATCTCAACCTATTTAATATGGTATATAATCACATATGGGGGGTATGGATGAAGAGAGACAACCTTGGTGCAAGATTATGTTGACGATTTGCAAGCTTCCCTATTCCCTAAACCTCTTAGTAGCATCCCTTAACCTAGAGACCTATTTTCCAACATTCCTTCCTCTCTCATATAGGATCATAGGGTGTGTTACTATCCCTCCTGGTTCATTCAAGGAAGAAGCAATTTGTTGAGTTGATGCTTCAAGGGTCTAGTGTAGGAACCTAAGTGATTGGCTTTGAGGAAGTTCCAATAGTTAGAGTCAGGTTGTAATTACCTACTTATATTTTTTCAATAAAAGATTTATCTTTCCCTCCATATATGTGTAATTCCGTTCAATCTACTTATATATGTTAACTTGCTTTACATATTTCAATTTTCACATTACATGTATAAATTGATTTCATAACTACCTTGTTGCAGAATATACTTGATCTCTTTTTGCAGATTAGTATGGCTAGAGATCGGGAGAAAGTCAAAGGTCGAGAGCGAGGAATTACATCGAACATTTGGATACAAGGTGTGAGATCTTCTATTCTATATTCGAAGTAGTTACTTTATTATAAGTTTGTGTGTGGGAGGGTAGGTCCTTCCTTTTAAATACACTTAGTCTCTGTTGTAACACAAATCCAAGGTCATAGGATAAAAATACCATAATAGAATTAGTGACCATACTAGGGATGGTTTCTCCTACTTTGGGTCAGTCTTAGGGATCTTGTGTTGTCTTGATTTCTATATTTTTCTTGTTTCCTAGTCTTTCTCTTAAAGAAATATGTATCTCAGAAGCCTTTTATAGTTTCTAGAAGAATCCCCTAAATTTGCAACTTCTTTTGCTAAATTGTTTCCAAACCATACACATTGTTCCTTTGTTTGAATCTTGTATATACGTAATTTTCCTTGGTTCCAATAGCATATATACATTAATCATTGTGTTTACAGTCATGTATTTTTATGAGAAAGTTGGCTTTTGGGCCATTCTCTGAGTTTTGGGAGGATTTAGGTTGGTTTTTCAATATCTTCGAAACCCTTTCTAGTTGAATTTGTCTTTGAATATTGTATTAATACTATGAAAACTTGAAAATTGATCAAAAATTATTGCTCTTTGTTTTCCATTATTTTTATCTTTCTTTTGGTCTCTCTATTGCAATTTGGGTTTTGGGATTTATACCAAAATTTTCCAAGTTTTTTTATTGTATATGTTCTTTCCTTTGACAAAGGTTGTTGGAAACCTAGTTTTCATTGATGTCAACCCTAGAAGAAGCCCCGAAGTAGGTCCAAAATCCCCTATAAGTGATGGTTTTATTTGAAGGAATCTCCAAAGTTGTCCCCTTATGGCATATCTCTAAGAATGACCCTCATGGGAAGACACTTTGAAGAGTCCTACAAGAAGCCCCAGTTGTTAAGAAAATATTTTACAATGTATGGTCAAGAAGCCCTAAAGATATGGTCAGGAAGCCCCAAAGGTGTGGTCATGAAGCTTGAAGTTGATTGAAGAAAAAGAATATGAAGGAATTTTAAAATACATGTTAAAACCCTATGGATTTATAGTCCTCTTCAAGCTATTTCAAATGGTAGGTGGCATGACATGTGGTTCCACATGGTTGAGGAGATATTCCCTCTTAAATATAATCATGTAAAATTTGTCCCTAAACGGTTAAGAAATTATAAGTTGGCCCAAAAATCAAGAAAAGGAGAAAAATGATTACAAACAAGAAGTTAATGGTCGACCCTAAATACAAGTAAAGGAGGTACTTGGAATGATATAAATACACATCAAGAACATCTCAGTTTATCATCAATAACTTGGTGCGAGTGAAATAATAAAGTCATATGATGGACAAATGTTTCAGAGTTACAGATGTGAGAAGGGTTTTTCTTGAAACCCTATCTGAGGTGACCACTATGGGTCAAGTATAGGGTGTTCTGCAAGGCCCCTGCCGACTTTCCATTACTTGTCATGTGATGCCCCGCTCATTTCCTTGTCTAGTTCCATGAGGCTGAGGAAAGAGTATGAAGAAGAAGACCTCTTGTTGATGTTGAAGTCAAGGAAGGTTTGATGATTTTAGATCTGATGCACTAGGGTTTTTACAAAATGAAAGGTATGTTTTCTATATGTCTTGAGGCTTGTATTTTTAATATTTGGTATATGCTTGAGGTAAATCTTGGAGGTTTTTAGCATATGCTTGGAGACATATATTGTATTTTTTGGTATATTCTTGAGGCATATCTTGGAGTTTTGGAACATGCTTGAGGTATATCTTGAAGGTTTTTTGCACATGGTTTGATTCACATCTTGTTGATTTTGGGTATATGATTTGGGAGATATTCTTGGAGATATTTCCATAATATTTATGTGGTTATTGGGTTGAACCATATTTGATGATGATGATGTATTTGTATCAGTGAAAATAATAGTGACAGGTTTATCCACTCATTTATATTTTAGGGAGGAAGGCATGGAAAAGGAAAGGGGGTTGGAGCCTCCTTCCATTTAAAGATGAAAAATTTAGGGAGTTGTAGCTTCCTTCAAGTTCCATCCTATAAAATTGGGGGTTGGTTCCTCCTTCTAGTTGGTGCTGGATAATTTTTAAAGTTGGTGCTTCTGGTGGAGGTATTCTTCTGATACATTAAAATCATTCAGTGGTTTTCTCCCATTTGGGTTTCCACATAAAAATTGTGTACTATGTATCTATGATTATATTTTTATGATATCTTGAATGCAATCATAAGTGATAAATTATTGATATGTTATGTTTACATGTTGTCGTTAAAAATGGTAAAAATATCATAATACAGATTCACCACCCCTCTCAATATTATTGAATTTTCCAACAATTGGTATCAGAGAAGGTCCTTCGGCAATAGTCTAACCACTGGAAGGTAGATATTGGAGTGGACTAATAATGGAACACTAATTTGTTATGGTTATAACTATGCCTTATGAAGCATAAGGATGAAAATGCTTTTGCAAGCACATGAATTTGATGTCTAGCAAGAAGTAATAGATGGATACAAGGCACCTGCCACTCCCCCAATAGATAAATATGGAAAGAAACTTTGTGAAAATAATTCGAAGGCTACAAATGTTATTCTAAGTGGCCTGGCTATTTTAGTATATGTCAAGGCTATGCATTGTGACTCTACAAAGGATATTTGGGACAAACTTCAATTTTTTTATCAAGGAGATGCCAAAGTCAAAGGGGTCAAGCTTCAAACTTATAGTGGTAAACTTGAACAAATGAAAATGAAGGAAGATGAATATATTGCAGCTTATTTTCTACAAGTTGATGAAATAGTGAATTCTATTAAAGGATTAGGGAAATAAATTAAAGGTTCGATGATTGTTCAAAAGGTACTAGGGTCTCTTCCAATGAGATTTGATCCTAAGATTTCAACCTTAGAAGAAAGAGAAGGTATTTCTATGTTGAGCATGGATGCGCTACATGGAATACTTACATCTTATGAAATGAGAATAGAATATGATAATCCATCCAAGAAGGAAGCAACTTTCAAATCATCTAAGAAGACAAGAAAGAATAAGAAAAAGTTAAAGTCAAGCTCCTATTGCAACAATGATTCAAATGAAGATGAAGAGATAGCCAAATTCATTAGGAGGTTGAAGAAAGGAATTGGCAAGTAAAAAGGTAAGCTTCCCTTAAAATTATTTAATTGTGGTAAAATTGGTCATTTTGCTTCTAATTGTCCTTATGCTAAGAATTGATCAAACAATGTTGAAGAAGAATTTTTCAAGAAAGAAAAGAACCATAAAAAAGGAAACAAGAAAGGAAATCAAAGAAAAGTCTTAAAGAAAATCCTTTACTCAAAAGAAGATAGTTCCTCATCTAATGAGGATAATTATAGTGATAGTGTCTCAAAAAGAGTTATCTTCATGGCCATGGAAAATCAGAAAGGAACCCTTGAAAATGACGAAGTGATTATGAAGAAGTTAAAGTGGATCTTGAGGCAAAACTTATCAGTGCCTTAAGTGATCTAAAAAGGGAAAGGAATAAAAAGAAGTCCCTTAAGGAAAAACTAATCAAACAAAAGGAGGGTTCTCAAATCCCTAAAAACAATTGTAAAGAAGTCCAACAAATTATCATAAATTTAAAGGTCTAGTTGGAAGAAGCCAAAGTAATTGAAGAAACACTTAAAAATTTGTTGGAAGAAAAGAAAAAAATAAACGAGTCTTTGGAAGAAGAAATAGTATCACTATGAAAGGAAAATCATAAGAAGGACGCCCGACAAAATTTTGATAACAACACCAAAATATTGAATGAAATCATAAATAGTCAAAGGCCATGCGATCACAATTCTAGAATAAGATACAAACAAAATCCTATTGAGAAGGGTTCATGCTCCACAACAATAGAAAGAGAATCAGAACAAAAGATCTATGCATAATTCATTAGAGGTCCCATCAAAAGGGAAGAATGAAAGACTTCAAAGAAGAACGTTATGGAAATGAAAATCATTAAAAAAGGAGATCATCTAAATAGAGAAATGCAAAATCAACAACCAACAATGGAGAGAACGCAAGAAGAAAATTACGAAAGAGTTGCACCATCTATAAGATCTCCCACACTCAGGTATCAAACTATCTTTATTGGATTATTTTATTCCTGCAATAATTTTGGGCACAAGGCCATAAATTGTAAATCCTATGCTAAGAACAGAAATAACTATGTAGGATAATCTAGGAATAATTACCTGAGGAAACCTCATGAAGCTTATAGCATTAACTATAATAGTTTTGTCTTGTTAAATAATTAAGTGAAATGATACAAATGGAAAAAATTTGGACACATTGCCAAATATTGCAGGTTGATTGTCCCTCTGAAGGAACCGAAGTAGGATTTTAATAGTCATGTAAAAGAACCATCAAGGATATGGAAAAGGAAGCAAGATAAATTGAACAATGAATAATGTTTGATTTCTCTACAAGCACAAATAAAAAAAAGTGATTGGTATGTTGACAACGGTTTTTCAAAGATCATGATAGTTAAAAAGGATAGATTTTTAACTCTAAGGAAACAAAGAGATGGATTAGTTTCATTTGGAAATGGAAATTCATCCGAAATTAAACAAAAGGGAACAATAATGTTTGGAAGCAAATATGCCATGGCAGAAAATGTCTTACTTGTCAAAAACATGAAGAATAATCTGCTAAGTATGAGTCAAATGTGTGACCATGGACACAAAGTTTTATTCAACTCAAAGAAATGTGAGATAAGGAAAGAAGGATCAGGAAGGTTGGTGGAAACAACAGTAAGGAATCCAAACAACATATACATGTTAAACGAGATCGGAAAAAAAAAAAAGATGTTTCTTTGAAAAGGAAGATGAAATTTGGATATGGCACAAAAGAATGGGTCATATGCACTTTCACAATCTTGCCAAAATCAGCAGAAAGGAAGCAGTACGAGAGATGGCTGAAATTTCAAATCCAGAAAATACTATGTGAAAGAACTATCAACATGGAAAAAAATGAGAAATGATTTTAGGACGAAGGAATACTCTACAACAAAACCATTGGATATTGTACACATCGTTCTATGCATGCCGATGAGAACAAAAGGGATGAATGGCGAACAAAATTTTATGCTACTTATTGATGATTACAGAGGAATGAACGAAGATTTTTTTCTCAAGAAAAATTCAAAGGCATTTGAATGTTTCAGGATATTCAAAGAGATGGTTGAAAACAATACTAATTTTAAAATCAAGTTCTTGAGATTATAAAATGGCGAAGAGTTCACGTCAAAATAATTCAAGGATTTATGTGAAGAACATGGAATAAAAATACAGTTCTCAGGAGCTAGGACACCTTAGCACAATGGAGTCATCGAAAGGAAGAACACAATTGTACAGAAAATGGCCAGAACAATGTTGAAAGATTCCAAGTTGGGTAATATATTTTGGGTACAAGCAGTACATACAATCGTTCATATATTGAACAAGGGAATTCTTAGAAGTAATAATGATAAGACTTCATGTGAAATTTGGAAGGGAATATCAATGAATTTCAAACATTTTAGAGTGTATGGAAGAAAATGTTACATAAAAAGAGAAGATAATAAGATTGGAAAATTTGACTCTTGGGTTGATAAAGGAATACTGGTTGGATACTCAAGCAAAAAAAGGGCATAGAAGTGCTACAACCTAAGGCTGAACAAAATAATGGAAAGCATCAATGTAAAGATTAATGAAACGAATGTGCTAAAGCTCAAGGAAGAAAGAATAAATTCAAAAGAACAGGAAGTAGAAGAAGAAACAAAAGAAGAAAATAGTAGAAGAAGAAGAAGAACCAGAAGTAGAGAAAGAAGGAAAAAAATACAATAGTCAAGATCTCCAAACATCTTCTAAGACACCCAAACACTGGTGTTAGAAGAATCATCCACCAAAACAAATTATTGGGGATAAAAATACAAGAATAGAAACCCAAAGAAGAAAAAAAGCACTAGGACTAAGACATCTAGCATTATTATCCACAGTTGAACCAAGCATTTTTAAGGAATCCATCAATGATGAAAATTGGATCAAGGCCATGGAGGAATAAATGAATCAAATAAAGGAGAATGAGATATGGGAAATGGTTCCAATACCTAAGGAAAAAAATGTCATTCATGAAAAATGGTTTTTCAGAAACAAATTAACTTAAGATGGACAAGTAACTAGAAAAAAAAAATTTAGTATGCAGGTGATATGCTAACGTTGAAGGAATATATTTTGAAGAAAATCTTGCGCATATTTCCAAAATGGAAGCTATCAGAATAATCTTAGCCTATGCATGTTCCAAAATGATCATTTTCTATCAGATGGATGTAAAATCAACATTTCTAAATGGATAATTAGAAGAAGAAGTCTACATCGAACATCTAGAAGGATTCCTACTATAAAAAATGGAATATTATTTTTTCAGATTGAATAAATCTCTATATGGACTCAAACAAGCCCCTAGAGCCTAGTATTAGAGACTGGATAAGTACTTACAACAAAAAGGATTCAAAAAAGGCAATGTAGATATAAATATTTCTATTAAAGTAGATTAGGAAAACATACTTATCATTGAATTATATGTGGATGACATCATCTTTGGAAGTGATGATGACGGATTTTGTCAAAAAAAAATCGAGGACATGCAAAGTGATTTTGAAATGTCCCTACTTGGTGAGTTAACTTTCTTCTTGGGGTGCTAGATATCTTAGCTAGAAGAAGGAATTTTCATTTCCCAAACCAAGTACATCAAATAAATATTGAATAAGTTTAAAATGGAAGATTGAAAACATGTAAGTACTCTTATGGTGACTAGATGCAACTTGAGAAAAGATGATGAATCTAAATAAGAATATCAAAGAGTCTATAGATCGTTGATTGGAAACTTACTCTATGTGAAAAGCTCAAGACCATATGTGATTCAAGGAGTTGGATAGGTTGCAATATTTCAAGCAGCATCGAAAGAAACCCATGAAACCCATGTTATGGTAGTAAAGAGGATCTTCATATATCTCAAAGAAACAATAGAGTTTGGACCATGGTATCTAAAAGGAAATGATATGACTATGGTCACCTACACATATGCAGATTGGGAAGGAAGCATTGATGACAGAATAATTACCAGTGGATACGCCTTCTAATTGGGTGATTTTATGTGTTGACGGACAAATTAGTTAATGTGGACACAAACCAATCTCCCTAGCTTGGGAACCCAAATCTAGAACAAAACAACACAGAACATATTACTTTCCTTAGATTCATACAATTGAAATAATAATAAGTAAGGAATTGTACCCTTTTAATAATGGTTCTCCTTACTAATTGTAGTTTCTAGCTTGATCCAAAGCTTTTAGAAGGAAAGCATGTATATGAAAAAAATCTAGCAAGTGAAAGAAACAATACTACTTTGATAAATCTATACAAATGACCAAGGAGAAATGTAATAAAGACAATTAAAAATGAACAATCTTTATAGGAAATAAAACATGTTACTGCATTAATAATAGTGGAAGAGTTACAACCAATGCCTTGGTATTGTGAGGCTCTTTCCAACAGTTCATTGTTGCAATACCCATATTTCTTCCATGAATTCCATCACCATCAATTGAATACTTTGACACAAACTAAATCTCTCAGTGCCAAATAGTTATTAGCAGTCTCTTAATCACAAATTAGAAGCTAAAGCTATGAACCATTATTCATCACTGGTTATTCTTCATTAGCTATTATCCTTTCCTCATGAGAGAAGTCTCCATTTATAGATTGAAGAGGAAAGGATAAGGAGGTTAGGATGAGAGGTTAGGATATCTCCATATCAAGAGTATGGGCGAGATCCAAACCAATTAGAGGACACCTCATCTTTGAAGCTTCTCTTATAGAATCTTCTAGAATTTTTCCATTTTTCCTTTCTTTCGACAATGTTGCACCCTGTGAACTAGCAACATGAGACATTGTCGCAGTTTGCGGTGGTGCAACAAGAGACACTTAATGGTGTCGTGTGCTACAATTGTGCAACATATGACACTTTAATAAATTAGGGTTTTAATGGTTCAATTCTTTCATAAAAAATCCTTTCTTCAGTCATCATGGATTTTAAGCTTTAAATGATGGATCTATGCAACAGTAAATATTCGAATTACACCTTCAAAACTTGGATCTATCATATAGGATCCATGGTCTTCATATCTATTGTTCTACAATATGAATCTAACCATGTGAATAAAGGTGTCGAATTTGAACATATTAGAAACCAACTGATTATCGGTCAATGATGAAAATTGTTAACAGATGCAAAAGGAACCATCTATAATGATTATGGATCTTAAGGTACATTAGTACATTCTATTGAGTGAGAATAGATGAGTTGAAGTTGAGAACTCATAGAATCATTCCATAGAATTTCAACGATGAAAACTTGTCATCAAAGATGAGGAAACTTACCATTGTGGCATGCAAGTCCCAAGGTACTGTAAAGTTTCTAAACCAACTCCCTAGATAATATGTTGAAGTCGATAGGAAGTGATTTGTCGCAGGAGAGCCTTGATGTATACCCCATCAATGACGTTAAACATGTACAAATATTGGAAATAAATCATAGAACGGAGTGATTTAGGATTCACTCAAGGATGGCTAACACTATAAAAGGATTAAGAACTGCAAAAAAGGGTCGACATGATAGAAGTATTTTTATGTTTGGACTTTTGTTGAACATATTGATGACATAACAACTATTTGGTAGCACTGAATCAAAAGGAGGATCATAGACCAAAGTATAATTTGTGGAGGAGTATGATCAACAAGAGACAAGTGGATTTCCCAACCTTGACACAAGGACCGAAAGGGTGTCATGTTCAAGAGTGAATCACTGCCAAAATTAATACATATTTTATACATATTCCCAATTTTTCCCCACCATTTCTATCGAGTACCTCTTTAATTTTACACAATGTTGAGGATGATAACATATGTTGTTGGCACAGGGGTAGACCTAGGGTTCAACTCTTCGATAGGGCACCAACAAAACCCTAACTACCAGCCCTTTCGGAAACAACTGCAAAGCAGGCAAAGTCTCACCTGAGGTAGAGGCAAGGGGGGTTACAGGACTCAGGTGTCTATAACCAAGATGGGACACAGATATGTGATTACAACACTTTGCAGAGTACTCAAGAACAACATTCATTAATATATTAACTTTATTCACATCGCAAATCAACCCTAAGTACAGTTTGATGCAGTAATACTAAAGATTAATCACTCTAACCATATAGCACATAGCATTGAATCAGATCTAGCATTCACCAATAAAGCACTAAGCATCCATAGATCTATCTAAAATTCATAGCATTCAATGCACTAAACATATTCAAAGCATAAAAATCATAGCACAAAGCAACTCATCAACAAAAGATTTGTGTGGTTCACCCCAGTGTGGGGCTACATCCACCAACTGCTTCTTCTTATATTATTCTACTTTAGTATCTTACATTCATCTTCTCCTATGCACTAAGACACAGAGCCAATATTTTCACTGGACATGTGATCTGCGCACTAAGCACCAGATCTTCCTTCCCAAAATTAGATCATGGCATAGATCCAACTCGCACAGAGTATTACATATATATTCAGTTGCACGAAGCAACTCGGAGCCTCTTGCACTTAGCTACATACACATCACTTGTCTCTTACACTTATCCCATCACTACATTGCTTGCACTAAGCACAGTTTGTTGCCTCTACATTTCATTCCTTCCTGTATATACTTTTACATCCCTCACAAAAAGTCCTACTCATGGGTAAATCCATGGGCCGACATCCCAAAACCCTAATGAATCCCTTGTTGGGTCCACAAAATAAGTGAGATCCCATGATCTTAGCTCTGTCGAGGTGCTCCATATTCGACCAACCTGTCGAAGTCCAAAAGTGGTCAAACCCAACCAATGTTTCCTCAAAACTTGGTCGAGGTCCAACAGGCCTCCAACACTCACATGTGACTCATCCTGATTCACTCAGATCTGGGAAGTGTTTCTTCGAAGGCCTCGAGCTTAGTTTGATCTCCCTCAACTTTTTGCTTCGCTTGAGCCTCCTGCTCAACGAACTCCTAGATCATTTGCGCTGTAACATTCCCTTCTAGGCATTGTTCCACTATCACAACTACTTGGTCCATTTGTGAACTGTGTCCCTTGATCTCTTCAAACACCGCGCAGGCTTCATCCTACACCGGTTGTAGCCTCTGTGTGACTTCCATTACTCTTCCCTGGATGGCAGTGATCTGTTGTTGGACCGTGCATTGCTCTTGTGATCTCTTCATTCTCTCGACTGCAGTGAGGGACTTCATGTGTGCTTGAACTTTTAATGTCTGCTACTACGCTTCCTGTAGTTGCACTTCCAACTTCCTAAGTTATGGGTCTTTCATGAGGTGTTCATAGGTCTACGCACTTTTGTTGCTTAACTTCTTGCATTCTAAGGTGAGGGCCATAATCCTTCCTACTTTTCTCTTAGCGGCTTCTTCCCTTTGGTAGCACACTTCATGTGGAGTGCTTGGTACTGCTTGAAGCTCCAACTATATTACTCTTTCTTGAAGCTACTGGATGGCCTCAGTGAGCTTCATCACTTGAACTTTGACTACCTCATGTTCCTCCTATGTCGAGCCTGACACAGAGCGAAGTTATTTTCTCACCACTTCTTTGACTGCAGTCTTCTCTACGAGCAGCTGGTCCTTTTCCCTTTGTATATTCACCTTGTCTTCCTCGAGAATCACTCGTAACTCATCCTTCTCATTTTCATAAGTAGACACACAGTACCGTGCAACTCATAGTTGCTCCAAGATCTCTTATTTTTCTTTCTTCAAGGCTTATGTAGCCTGTTCCTTTTCTTCTTGAACTTTCTAATGCTGAGCAGATGTTGCATCTGCTAGTTTTTGAAGTTGGGTTGGTTCATCCCCCAACTCTGAAATATCCAATGAGGAAGGCGCAATAGGTACTACACGACTCAATTGAATGGCTCACTGAATTTCCTTCATTTCCTTCTCAACTCTTATATACAGTTCTTCTTGCTTCACGCCATATCTCTGAAAGAGGTCCTCGGACGCATCCTCCATTTCTCTGTGGAATAGGTCGATGTCATACTCTGTGAGTGTGGCCTCTAGCTGGGCCTTAATGGTGTGGGTCTTCTTTCTGGCCGAGGGTTTATGTGGAGAAACCTTCCTCTTCTTCAATATTTTTGTCTCAGTAGGGGGATCCTTCGATGGTGTAGCTTTGCCTTCTCCTTTTTTTGTCCTTCTTCTTGATTTACTTCGTCTCCTCCTCCTGCGGGTGAACCAGATCCACTTTCTTCTGAGGCGTTGTCTTCCTCATCAGTCTATACATCCTGGAATTCCTCCTTTTTATTCTTCTTCTTTGCCCTTGTCTATCCAACGTGCTCGACCCGAGTGACCAAGGGGCTTCCTATGATATTAGGGTTGAAGAGTTCTTCATCATCAACTGGTATGAAGAACTTTGTTGGCCACTCCTTCATGATATCCTCCATGTCTTCGTCGATCAGCTTATAATAGGACTGTAATTTCTCCTTGCTCTCATCCTTTCACGTAGTGATATATACAAAATGTCGATCTATGTGAAACTTAGCTAATGGTCTGTACTAGTGCAAGGTTCACGATGTTATGTGAGGGAATGATTCAATGACAACCTTCAGTTGTTGATAGTAGGCGTGGAACATTGTGTTTGATTGCTACTGCTTGGACATGTCACTTGTGTACCATAAGGTGGAGAACATCATATCCAATGGCTCTGATGGTTCAATATCTGGGAAGGTAGCTCCTTTCGTTATTTTCCAAGCGACAAATATGATCAACACCAGGAACCAGCTGAAATGGAACTTGTACCCTTGATCCTATGCTTTGTGGCAGTCTTTCTCGATATCGTTGACGAGGTAGCTCGCCCAATTCATTTTCATCCCCTCCACACATTTTCCTATGAGGTCCACCACAAACCCAGTGACCTGTGTGGGGCGGTTCTTTCTGATGAAATTTCCAACTATGAGTTAGCAATCTAGGTCCACTACGCCATCCTAGATGGATCCTACCTTGTAGCCCCGCTTTCCCTTCTCAACTTAATCATATTCCTTCTTAATGCACTATGCCATGGAGCGATCTAATTTCTTCGCTAGGTAGAATTGTTGAGGGTCGGGTCCCTGCATGCTTAGTCTTGTGATCAGGTGGATCAATGTCGGATCCACAGTAATGCGCCTGTCGAGCCACAAATATCCTCCATGATAGAATGATAAGAGGAGTTTAACGCAAGCGTTAACCTCTTGATTTTGGCCAATATGAGGGATCTTCATTACTTTCAATATCGTGGAATGTGTGAGTTCCTTTATCCAAGGATGGGAGACAATGAGAGGATTATTTCCATTCATCTTCATCAAATATCTATGGGGCGCAAACATCGCATAGTTCTTTCTATCTCCAAGGTTGAAATAATTGTTCTTCAATGTTAGAATCTGTCCTAACTAGGTTCCAACTATGCGTATTCCCTTCGGAATGTACATGGTGATCAAAGTTTACTCGAAATCCCATGGAATTATGTTGTGAATGACCACACCAGCAAAAGGCAGGATATAGTCCGATAATACCAATGGGATCTCCTTCTCATTAGCCAGATCGTCGTGATGCTTACATCGCTTCTTAGATGTGAGGTTGGCACGTTTCAAACATTGTCCAGTCAAAGGGGAATCCTGTAGTCCCCTGGTCGACAATTCCAGTACTCCCTCAAACATACCTTTATCAGCCATAAACTTCTTCATAACTTCTTCGATAGATTTCTCTAGCTCAGTGCGCTCGGACGACATTTTCGTTGTTAACAAATAAGTCGGTGTAGGTGTATCATTTCACTTCATTATTTAACAAGAATGCCTCAATCAATGTGAATTTGTCTGTTATGGCACGGTCTCAACGTCTAATGACGATCTATCCACTCATAAATGTGTTTCCTAGCCATTCTGGAGTGTCGTTCTAACAGGCATGGTGCCTCCAATGGTCATATAGCTTCACCAGGGTGAAGTCCCATTCTGCGTGGTTATGTTGTTTCGGCAAGGTTCAAATCCTGCAAACCTTCCTCCTACGAAGTTCGAATCCATGAAATCTTCCATCTGTTCTCTGTAACTTCTTGTAGCTTTTCCAACTTAGCCTTCTTCTTACTAAGCTTCCTTGCCTTGTTTCCTGTGATTTGATTCTCTCTAACTGTTTCTAGATTTCTCTTTCCATTCTTATTCTTATCTTCTCCTAGCAAAGTGACTTCATACTGTTGATGTTCTCTCAAAGGGTTCAAAGTTAATATCCCTTCTCTTACTATTTCCTAGGTGGGTATTCTTCTTTCTTACATGGATAGGTCCTTCAAACCTTCTTGCATTCTTTCAAATTTGACAACTAATTCTCTGGTCTTATGTTGCTTCGACTCAACTTCTCATTCTTCTATCAGTTAATCTATTTTTCTATCTATGAAATCCCTTAGTTCTTACTTTTTATTTTATGTAGCTTCCTCCTTTGATTTCCTTCTGATATGATCTTTCTCAATCCAAGTCTTTACTAACAAAAGAGGGAATGGGGTGTTTCTCTCAACAATCTTAATGACTTAAATTCCTCTTTGGTCGATGTTCCATGAATGATAATAGGTACATTAGTAACTCTTCCACATAGGGTTATCATCTTTCCTTTAAACAAACCTATTCTTTGAAATAAAGGTACCATACTGGGATTTCCTAAAATTCCCCAAGTGCTTTTTGTCATAATATTCACTTGTGTTTCCTCATCCAAGACACAATCTATGTCGAAGTCTCTTATTATTGTATCTATGCATTGTTTTTCTTTCATGATCTCTGGTAAACTGACATCTTTGTGATCATTCATCATTTCTTTCAACTGTTATAATGTAGTGTTAACTTTCTCTGATTCTTTTTCTTGATGATTCTTTAACATGCTCTTATTCTCTTGACTCATGTTCATTCTTTCAACTTTAGCAATCATCCTTGGACAATCCTCAACTTCATGACCAACAGTTTTACAACAAAGACAAATAGTACCTATACCAGGGCATTCCTTAGCAAGATGTACCAGTCTTCTCTAGTTATAACATAATGTCAATCCCCTCTTTCTCTTTTAAGTTCCCCAACTACTCATGTATTGCGCACTAGGATCATAGTGTTGGACCTTTAATCTAAAAAAAATATTTCTAGGTTCCTCCATCCACTTATTAGTCCAAAATTTCTTTCTATGCATAGGAATAACATATCTTTCTCTATTTCTATCAAATTTATTCAGATCAACTCTTTCTTCTAATTATATGCTATCTTTCAGACTAAGACAAAATCTATCAAACATACCTAGATTCATTCTTTCAAAACAAAAAAAATCACTTTACTTACTCTTATCAAACACAAAGATTTAATATCTTACCTCCTTTCTTCAGATCAGATCTCTTTCTTAGCACAAGGTTTCACAAGTCAAGTAGAGTACTGCGCACTACAACAACATATCTATGCACAAAGCTTCTATTTCATTTTACTTCAGTTCCTAGCAATCACATTTTTAGGTACTGACAATGGAATCATTTGTTGGCACAGGGGCAGACCCAAGGTTAAATGCTTCAACAATGCACCAAAAAAATCCTAACTACTAGCCCTTTTGGCAACACCTACAAAGCAGGTAAACTCTCACCCGAGGTATAGACAGGGGGGGTTACAAGACTCAGGTGTAAGTAACCAAGCTAGGACACAGATTTATGATTACAACACTTCGCAGAGTACTCAGGAACAACATTCATTAATATATTAGCCTTATTCACATCGCAGATCAACCCTAAGTACATTTCGGTGCAGTAATACTAAAGATTAAGCACTCTAACCATCTAGCACATAACATTGAATTAGATCTAGCATTCAGTAATAAATCACTAGGGATCCATAGATCTATATAACATGCATAACATTCAATGCATTAAACAGATTCAAAGCATAAACATCATAGCACAAAGAAACTCATCAACATAAGATTTACGTGGTTCACCCTAGTGTGGGGCTATGTCCACCAACAGCTTATTCTTCTATTATTCTTCTTCAATCTCTTACATGCATCTACTCCTATGCACTAAGCCATAGAGACAACCTTTGAACTGGATAGGTGATCTGCGCACTAAGCATCATATCCACCTTCCCAAAGTCAGATCAAGTCACAGAGCCAAATCGCATAGAGTATTACATATACAGTTTGTTTCACGAAGAAACCCAGAGCCGCTTGCACTTAGCTACATACACATCACTTGTCTCTTGCACTTATCCCATCACTACATTGTTTGCACTAAGCACACTTCGCTACCTCTACATTTCATTCCTTCTTATATATACTTTTACATCCCTTACAAAAAGGCCTACTCATGGGTAAACCAATGGGCCGACATCCCAAAACCCTAATACAAAACCCTAATGAACCCCTTACTAGGTCCACAAAATAAGTGAGATCCCACGATCTCAGCTCCACCTAGGAGCTCCATCTTCAACCAGCCTATCAAAGTCCAAAAGTGGTCAAACCCGACCATTTTTTCCTCAAAACTTGGTCGAGGGCCAACATTTGATTGTAGTATAAGCTCATCCTTTGGATGAGTCCTTCAGAGTATTTTTAATGAACCCTATAAAGGAATGGTTCAGCCCCATATGGGTCTTTAAATGTATGTTTTACAAGTCTAGAGAAAGTAAACTTGGTGGTATTTCATGTTTAGGGAGTTTGAAAAATAGTTAAAGAAAACTCTAAAATCAACCTTTTCATAAATTTAGTCTCCTAAGCCTAAAAAAGTATAAAATAATAACTAGGAGAACTCTTCTAGCCATGATTGACTAGAGTATTCTTTTTTTGTAATTAATCATACTCAACCCGAAAAATGGTTACACAAATACTGAATAGATGCTCTTTCAAATCCTTTTGTTAAGAGCCAAATATTGAATACAAAATCACCACAACATATATACAAGAACAATATGCAAAATATATTTTATTACTATCAAACCCTTGAGGTAGGGCAACACCATACAATGGATCCTATTATGGAAGGGATCCTCTCCTGTTCATTTGCCTCTTCGAGGGGGCATCCTCCTATTGATCTACCGCTCCAAATACAATATTTCTCTTCATGTCTCATTACATTGCTTGAACCCCTTTATATAGTGCTACCATCACCTAAGCACATTCTAGAGGAGGAATTTTCTAGAAGTAGAAGCTTCTAAGAAGTCCTCTTACATTTATTATATCTAATTACCCATTCATTATATCTCACTACCATAGTGGGCCTTATTTAATAATATAGGGGACCTAATCCACCTTACATTAAATGACCTCCACTATTATCACTATGGGCCCTTTGGGCCCCCCGACTACCTCTCTAGCTACCTTACATTTCATCCCCCTTATGAAACCGTTGTCCTTAATGCTTGATGTACAACCATATACCAGGGTCCCATGGATAATTGTGGACCATAATGTTGAAGAAGACTGAAGAACCAAGGTCTCATGTAGAAAGAAAAGTCACCATGCTGAAGTAGTCCAACCACCATTGTAAGCCCGGGTCCCATGTCCAAGTGCTCATGTGAACTCCCCGTGGAATATTTTGGAACCCAATAACCAACTCAAAATGATGCTCCAAAGACTAACACCTATCATGTGGATCCAAATAAGAAGATCCATCCACATAGTGGAAAAGGGTCGTAGTAGAATCTGGAAGGAATAATATCATTGTAGAATATGCAGGATGGACACTGGTAATAATCATTGGCTCTCGATTTGTCACATTGATTCTCTCTACAGAAGGCGGATTAGAGTCATCAAATAAAATATGGAAGTGGTTGTCATCCCAGAAATGACAACTATCCATATATTGATCATCAAAATCAGCCTCAAAATCATACCAAGCATATATTTCTTGATTATATTCATCCCTGATGTCCACCATAAGAAATATATGTTGCATGTTATCCAATGAATCTTGAATACTACGGAAACTATCCTTGAGGCCATTTGCAAGGTCATGCAATCTAGCATCCAATGTGTCATACAATTTGGATTTGAATGCTTCAACAATTCCCTTGAGGGTTTGAGAGGAAATAGTCATCTCATCACCCTATGAACTCTTTGGTCCCACAACCATCATGAAAAACCCAAAAAATAGAACAATAACTTACTGCATAAAATCGCGGCGTTTTATGGAAAAACCCTAAAAAACTGTTGAATTTAAAATGCTCATAACTTCACTTCCCGGACTCCGTTTCGGCCGATTTGTTTTTTTTAATTGGGTGAAATTGTGAGAGGGAATCAGATATGTAATTTGTTTGGGAAAATTCAGCCTCCATCTGCTACAGAAATTAAAAAAAAAAAATCATGCCGTCGTCCGCGGAAAAATCCCTAAAAAATTGCAGATTTTAAAACTTCAATATCTTGACTTCCCAGACTCCATTTCAGACGATTTTTTTTTTTTCAACTTGGGTGTTTTTCTGAGAGGAACTCAGATTTACAACTGGTTTCTACAAATTTGGCACATAAACATACCGAAAATTTCTGGAATGTTGCGGCCATCTTTTTTCTTCTCTGAAAAAATAAAAATCTGCAAAAATTAAAAATATTTGCCCACAATGTCTGCCAAGGAAAGTGCTCTAATACCAATTGTTAAGAGCCAAATACTTAATACAAAATCACCACAACGGATATACAAGAACAATATGCAAAATCTCTTTTATTACTATCAAACCCTTGAGGTAGGGCAACACCGTACAATGGATCCTATTATGGAAGGGATCCTCTCCTGTTCATTTGCCTCTTCGAGGGGGCATCCTCCTATTGAGATACCGCTCCAAATACAATATTTCTTTTCATTTCTCATTACATTGCTTGAACCCCTTTATATAGTGCTACCATCACCTAAGCACATACTAGAAGAGGAATCTTCTAGAAGTAGAAGCTTCTAAGAAGTCCTCTTACATTTATTATATCTAATTACCCATTTATTATATCTAACTACCATAGTGGGCCTTATTTAATAATATAGTGAACCTAGTCCACCTTACATTGAATGACCTCCACTATTATCACTATGGGCCCTCTGAGCCCCCCCCACTACCTCTCTAGCTACCTTACACCTTTAACGAGCATGAAAGAAAGCAAGTTCACTCGAAAATATTTTCATATTTAAAGAGTTTGAAAAGAGATTAAAGAAACTCCCAAAAGATTCCTCTTTCAAATATTTTTTGTTATTTTTCTTTTAACGAGTTTGAAAAAGATATAAAAATACACTCGACTATAGATTATGCCTCATATTTGACTGGTAATATGCACAAATTAGGGTTACAACCATCATATCCACTTGAAAAACTGCATCAACCGATGAGAAATTATATAAAATGGTAAAAAAAAAATATTTAAATAATATCCACTTTTTGTTAAAAATGAGTAAAAACAATTTCATTTTCACCATTTGGTTTTCACCTTCCAAGATTGAGAAAAAACCATCATCGTGGATGATTTTTCAAGTGGTAATTCTGGGAAAATATGTGGATGATTTTCATTTCCTTCTTCTCCAGGTAAGATATATCTCTCTTCTCCTCAATTTCATGTCCATTATTTCATCTTCCATGCTAGTTTAGGTGTTTTTTATGTGATTTTCAAAAGACAAAAAATGGTACCAGGGTGTCGTAGGCTTCCATATTGGGTACTGCAACATCAAAGGATGTTGCAGTTCCCAAAATGGATGAATTCGAAACTGTCGCATTGTGTTTAAAAGTAGGACTACAACACCCGTAAAGAAAAACTAAAAAACATTTTTTTTCCTATTTAGCTTTAAAATTTTGGATGCCCAGTGCCTAATCATATTTTCACTTAATGTTTATAGGATTTTTGACTGGTCAATATGTTGGAATGGAATATGAAATTGCGGTTATTGACCCAAATACTATTTTCTCACTCCGGGAGTGTGGATTGGCTAAATTTTTCCCGGTTTCAGGCATGAGGGACTAGGTCCAACTGCTAGAATATTTAGTAAGGATGTGGGACATAGATGAGCCTCTTTTCTAGGTTGGAGTTCACACTCTTACCATAGAGGGAGAGGACATTTATTTCCTAACTAGACTCTCAAGACGAGGAGCCCGAGTGTCTTTGGTTGGGCCAAGAATAGGTGGTAGAACCACTGGATGGTACATCGAATACTATTGTACATATGGAACCAGAAAAAAAAGTGGGAAAACTCCAATCAAGGAGGTAATGAATATCACATTGTGGACAATGATATTCACCATTACTTGGGCTTTTGGAAGTGCAACTCCACATTTTTCCACTAACACCCAAATGAAGTATGCCCTAGAATGTATGGAACCTAGAGTTTTTAACTGGTGTGAAGGACTCCTTGAGAATATGAAGGACCAATTGTTGAAATGTAAAGTATGTTGTATGAAAAAATTTGGTTATGGTTCAATTTTGGTGTCCTTCCTAGAAATGGTTCTAGTGATGCATCCACGAGATATAGATCTAGATGAACCTACCCCACAAGAGCCTCACATGAAGAGGTGGGTAAACATAATTTCATGTCATGGTGGCGGTCCTATCATCTCATATGGACCGGTATTATTCAAATGGATGAGAAAACAACTCATAACGAGTGAGGACTATGCATATGCAGGGATGGATTTCCAAGGAGATATGGATTTGGTCCTTCTAGAGGGGGTCCATTGGAATGAATTAGGTAAAAAGACATTTTCACATATTTTATTTTTATGTGTTTTCGATATTTTAAATGTTTTTTGTCGTGTTAAGAGACTAATATCACTTTTGACATGAAGATGTTGGACTAGTCAAGACAACTAAAACATCACCAATCCAGAGGTGAGGAGAGTTGGAATCATTAGTTTCTTACAACTTCTAAACAAATGGAAGAACTCGAGGAGATAGAGAATAACCTTGAGGGACTCACTTTGGATATACCAGACATTCCGGTGGAGGATCCACCATGACGTTACCAGCGTCACACTATTGGAGTCTCTAGACGTATGGCCCATTTTCTTCGACGAGTGGCTCATGTAGTAGTATGCTACGATGAGCATCATGGTCCTCGAGACAACTAAATACCTTTAAGTTGTTTTTTAATCGACATGTAGCGATATATAAAATCCATAGGATTTGAATTGTCTCAACAAATTTTGTAAACATTTTGCTAAACCCTTAATACAAAATGACTTCTAAATCTTCTTATTTTATACAATGTGTTATATGTTTTAATTTTACAAATGTTGCAAATGTATATCTAGTGAATAATTAGAAAAGTAATATTTAATGTATTTAGATTTCTCGGAATGTGTTGATACTCTAAATATTCAAATTCTCTTTCCAAGAGATGATCCCTTAAATATACTCGTAATAGAGTAGGACTTTTGATAGAATAAATGTTACTTAACTGCAATACTACAAGTTGAGATTCAAGTCAGAAAACTAAGCGATGAATTCCAAGTGAAATGGCTTCATTCAATAGTTCAATGATTGTGTTATATTCCATGATATTGTTAGTTGCACAACCAATGCATATACCATGTAGACTTATCAACTCATCGGTAGTAGTGTAGATTTCCCTTGAACAATATGCAAGGTTCTAAGTAATACGGCTAGAACCATTGGAAAATCCAACGTAAGGCAAAGGTAGTTTTGACATATGAAAATCAAGAACAATGAAAGATAAGCAACGAAATATAGAAATCATTTGCAAAAAGAAAAAAGATAGCACACAAAAAATATGGTACAACATATACAAAGAACTTATGTAGAATGACTCTAAGCATAGTACTTTTTAAGGTTAATCCTATTTATGGGTTCAACCAAAGGAATCCCATCATATTCCACTATCTCATAAGAACCTTTATCTAATGCACATTTAACGATAAATGGGCCATGCCACATGGGCTTGAATTTAGCAGTTCCCAATTTATTATGATCTTGATCATACAAAAGGACCAAGTCTCATTCAGAAAAACAAAATGAGGTGTAACGGTCTTATCATAATGGGATTTAAAAAGTTTCTTATGAGATTCATTAGCCAAAGCGACATCATCATGGGTTTCATCTAAACGTGTTAAGTAAAAAAGACATTCTTCCTTGGTTGTGGTACTGGGAAGTAATTCGACAGCTAGTTTCGTGGATGGTATCTCACAATCAATTGAAAGCATGACTTCTAAACCATACACCAGCTGAAATGGCATAAAACTAGTGGACGTTTTGACTAAGGTTTGATATTCCCATAATTCCAAGAAAACCATTGTGTGCCAATCCGTTTTGTGAATCCCTATCATCCATTGATGCATCGTTTTCAAGACTTTGTTTACAGCTTTGACTTGGCCATTGGCCTACAGATAGTAAGGGGTTGAGTTTTCATGCCATAAACCCAACTTGGTGGTTAATTCTAACATCATGTAATTTTGAAAATGAGTGCCATGATTGGTGACAATTGATTAGAACGCACTAAATCGAGCAATAATGTGATTAAAAATGAAAAGAGATGCAATTTTCTTGGTGTTGTTGTATGTATGCATTGCCTCGACCCATTTAGTGAAATAATACATGGTAATAATAATATGCTCATTCCCCCTCGCCGAGTGAGGGTTATATGTCATGAATTCAATGCCCCATTTGAAAAATGGACCAGCAGAAACTACAGGTTGAAGAGGAGAAGGAGGTCCATGCAACTTACAATTGTATATCTAGCATGCATGACACTTTTGGACCTCAAGGACGAAATATTTAAATAATGAGGGCCAAAAGTATCCAACTCACAAAATGTTTTGGGTAGTGGCATACATGAACATATGACCACTACATGCTCCTGCATGATAGTCATTAATAGCTCTCTCGGATGTTTCATGTGTTAAATGCCATCTAAAAATAGATTCAACACCACGACGATAAAGGGTATCACCAACAATAATGTATTGTCGAGCTTGGTATCGAATTCGACGTCATTTAGTACTAGACAAATCAAGACGAAAGGTTTGGGTCTAGAGATAGATTATGATGTATCCATACCAGGATCTAAGGAACTGATCAAAAAAGAGATTCAATAGGAATCAAATATTTTGCCACACTTTTTGTTGCAATTGAGGGAAGGTCACAAATTAATTCATCAAAAACCAAAGATTTATTTGATTTGGCTTTCTCAAATTTCAAATCAAACTCTTGTAGGATAACAATCCATTTAGATTATTTCCCCCCAACACTTATCTAGTCAAAATGTGTTGCATGGGGTTTCAATCATAAATTATGGTAGTTTTGCATAGTAAAATGTAGTGATGGAAATGTTGGATAGATTGAACAACAACCAATGCCAATTTATCCACATGTGACTATTTGATTTTGGAAGTGGTAATATTCCTACTTAAATAATAAATCACATGTTCATCATGTGGCTCATCCTCTTGGAAAAGCACCATAGCAATGGTACTGTCAGAAGTATCAAGGTACAAAAAGTAGTAT
>ML783596.1:307077-322090 GCA_009831015.1 Picea engelmannii
GAAAAACCATCCATAAATGAGAATATTTCACTGTCGGCACAAGGGTTGGATAATTGTATTTTGGACAAGCCTTCTTAATATCCCTATAATCAACACATACATGGATTGTTCCTTTCTTCTTCATGATGAGAAAAATATTGGAAACCCAATCAGTCAGAGGTACAGGATAAATAAAACCCGCCTTAAAAAATTTCTCAACTTTGGTTTTAATAGAAGTGAATTTTCGCAGATAAACAAGATGAAGCTTTTTCCATACAAGCTTGCCTTTAGGGTATGTCTTAATTTCATGAATGACAATTTGTGGGTCGATACTAGGAATTTCCTTGTAAGACCAAGAAAATATATCGCATAATTCTTTGAATAGGGTCATATAAGCTCGAATTTCATCATAAGAACAAGATGCACCAATATGAATGTTTTCCATGATTCTAGGTTTTACGGAGATATTTATCAACATAGTAATGGATATGTTCCCTAAATTCCCTTGGGATGAAACATCATGAACAAAGAGAAGATTTTGGGAGTTCTTAATTATCTCAAGTAAAAATTGACTTTCATTACAACTCCCAATAATCTCGATCTTAGAGAGAAAAGAGAAACAATGATGACTATCATCCCATGTAGTTTCATTTGAAGACATAATATCCATGATACTTTCATCAGTAGGAAAAGTATCATCAAAAGGATAGAGAGATGTAGTAGAGATAATCCAAGAGGATTGAGAGTATTCATCTAAGATTTCATTCATTTGGTCATTAGCATCATAAGTGACCTTAGAGAGAGACTGGATTGCTTGGTAATCCATTTGAATTAGACTGAGTGGCATTTGATCTCCATAGCATTCATATTGTGTTGGAATTGGTACTACACAAGGATCATATGATTCAAGGTGTCCACTAGTACCAGTCGAGATAATGTTTATCTAGGTGACAAAAGGAGAAATGTCGGGTGGTGGGAGTGGAAAAGTTCCCATTAGAGATTAATATTTTAAAATACCCACTCCAACATTCTCATAAACAGATAAACTATTTTATATGAAATGAACATTACCAATGTTGGAATCAGAATTAAAGTAGGTGATATGTCCTACCGTGACAATTTTCCCTTGATGAAGGAAATGAAGTACACGAAACAAGGTAGAAACCACATCGAACATGGCATGAATCTAGCTACATCCTACTAAAAGGTTATAGTCAAGTGGTGCATCAACAACTTCTACTTCAATGGTAATTGTTTTACCTTTTAATTCAATCAATAATGTGTTGAGTACTCCAAAGGGTTTAAATCCTATACCATCAAATGCTTTTAATGTATTACATGATTGATTGATTGAAGGAGAACCGATATATTTCCAAAAATTGATAGACATTATACAGGTTGAGGATCCTTCATTAATAACAATATGAAAAATGGTTTTCTCTCGCATAATAACTTGAATCTGGAAAGCAAGTTGGCAAGGGAGCCTTGGAAGATGATTTTTTAAATAAAAAACTATTAGATTTGCATCATTGGGATCAAATCCACCAATATTTGACAAAAATTATTTTCATTGTGCAGGGATACTATGAAGGACTTCGAGAGCCGACATCGCAGAAGGTGCATGAGTTAATTCGTCTACAATTTTGTAGTTTTGAGAAGCTCATGCATGTGGGTTAAAGGACATATTTTTAAAAACACCTTTTGGAGGTAGTTGGATCATTGTATCATAACTTGGTCGTTCAATATGAAGAGGACCAATAGTAGGTGAAGTAGAGGTGGAGGTAGATGTAGAAGTAGAGGTAGAAGGTTGATCAATAGCACTTCCATTAGAAGAAGGATAGTCATTGGTGCACGTTCTTATTCCAACATATTCTTGACACATAAGTACATAAGATATTCTTGAGGAAGAGGGTTGATCTTGAAAAACCATTTGAATCTGTTGAGATGGGAAAGGATTTATCAAAATGATAGGTGCAGTTGAAGTTCCTTTAAGAAAACGATTAACATCCACATGACGTGAATGGTCCTTAGTATAATGTTTCTCTTCGCAAATGAGACAAAGGATATTTAGGATTCTGATTTTGCGTATCCTCAGTAGGTTGATTTCTGGTCTTCTCCTATTGTGTGGAATTTTTCTTAGATTTTCCTTTTCCCTTTTTCTTACTTCTAGGTTGCTAAGATTTATCAATTGTTATGGATTGGATCATATTAATCTCGGAAGTTTTACCAAAAGTAATATCAGAAGGTGAAGTGTTTTGAGTGGTAGTGGTAGCAGTGACCATAAGGTTTACTCATAGATTCTTTGGTAACATAACCAACCACATCACTGGTAGCATGAGATTATGTAGGAGGTGCAATAGTTGAATTAGTCGATGAGAGAGGACCCTTCAAGATGAGAGAGGACCCTTCAAGATCAAATCATATAGTGTTCCATATTATGAATAAACAAGGTCCAAATACTGATAATGAGCGATAGCTTTATCTTCGGTTACAACGCCACCCATAGCGAAATCATGGGAAATAGGAGGTAATAATGACTTAGTTAACCAATCTGCCAATAATTAGTCTGGTATATTGGCTTTAATAAAAAAAATGTCATCTTCTCCATTCATGGATATGATCAACAATATGAGTCAATGTTGATTGTCGTAATGAGTTTAAAAGTTATGTTCCATTTTCATAACGAATTGGCAGTTGGAAGTGAGTCAAAAAATCTATTTCCAATGAATTAAAGTCTTGAAATGTTCCTCATTGTAATTATATATACCAATTAACAACACTCCCAGTAAGAGTGTGATGTAAAATACATAAATGGATAGAGTCATCATTTAACCAATTTGAAGAACACCATAAATGATAAGTCATGACATGATTTGAAGGGTCTTCTACAGGTTTTCCATCAAAATTTGGAATATCACTTGGTAACTTGCCAGGGATAGGAGGCTAAAAAGATGAATTAAAAATGGGATAATTCGTTAGCTGTGATAAGTCAAGTAATTGTAATGTTCCAAGAATGGTAACTGCTGAATAAATGTATTTTGTTGAAACATGGGATATTGGTAAGTAGCATAAGGATTACCTCATAGGGAGGAGGGTATCCCTGTTGAGAATATGTGTGTGTTACGGACACATGAGTTCCACTAGAAGATGCTAAAGGAGGATGGTAAACATGATGGGATTGTCCCATAGGAATTCGTGTATCAATAGCATAGTTTGAAGGAGCATATGCTTGGAAAGGTTGGCCAATAGGGATTTGAGTTCCACCAGTCCCATCGGTTTGAGGTAAATTTTATGGGGTGTTTTCCATTCTAGGGAATGGAGCACCACTAAATATTTGGCTATCAATGGGTTACATAAATCCTAATTGAAAAGGTCCTCCAAAGGGGGTTCCTATATAAGGTTTATAACCAATATGAGTTTGTTGACCAATAGGAGGGTAAGTTCCAAAAGGATAATTTCCAATAGGAGGGTAAGTTCCAAAAGGATAATTTCCAATAGGAGTTTGTTTTCCAAAAGGAGGATTTATCCCAGTTAATGGAGGTTTCCCCCAAGTAGGAAAAGATGGTCCTACAAAAGGTTTCACCCCAGTAGGAATGGATCCCACAACAGATTAATTGATAGTCAAAGGAACATATATTCCTATAGACGATTGACTGACATTCAAATACATGGATGGTCCTACAAACGATTGAATTGGAACACTTATCCCACTCGTCAAACTAGGTTGTTGATTATATCCAGGAGAAACATTAGTTTGCGAGGTGTGTACAATACTTGGAATAGATGTATTAGATGAACTAGGCATACTAGTTGACCAAGGAAGGTAATGAAAAATTAGGCACTAGCCGAAGCTCCATAAAAGGTTTTGTTGAGTGATTGATACCCAAGAAGTATGGAAAGTCCACTTAAATCATGAGATACACTAGATATGCTATGTACATAAGTTATACCCATAGTAATAGGTGAGGTTTTCATTTCAATATTTCCTAATATAGATTATGTAGATGTCGACTGATCCATGGTTGACCTAGTGAAGAAATACAATGGTGTACGTAAAAATGGATTTCGACTATCAACAATTAAATATTGATATCAAGCATTATCCCACCAGGGAGATACACTTGGTGTAGGTAATTGAATTAGAAGAGGTCCTTCCAAGTCAGTTATAGGTGGATTAAAATGAAGATGACTCTCTTTTGGGATATCTTCAATAGTAACAAGACCAACCTCTAAAGAGAAAGACTCTTGAGAACTAGCATGTATTGGAGTTAATTTCAACCCGTTTGAAACGATAGAGTTTTGAGGAGTTACATGTGATGGGATAGATATTGAACTTGGTGAAGGAAAATATTGTTGAGGACTAGAAAGTGAAGGTATTGAAACTAAAATTAGTGAAAGAGGAAAATTCTCAAGTATTTCAGGTTCAATAAGTTCAGGTTCAACAGGTTCAAGATCAACATTTTTTGTTCTTTCAATCTTAGGTTCCTCAATTTCTAAATTCTCAGTTTGTACTACCTCATATTATTCTATTGTTTCAAATTGTTCTTTGTTTTTTGGTTGTGTAGTCTCCATGTATGAATCTTTAGGTTGAGATACTTCCGGTTGTTCAGGGAGTAAACCCTGCATTCTACAAGAATGGCAAAGATGTTCTACCACTGTAAATTTCACTAAAAATTACCAATTATACCTATGGTCTAATAGGGAAAACAAACAATGCTTGTTAAAAAAAATAGGAAGAAAACATACAAACAAAATATCTTCTCACAATGAGACACTAGTTGGTGATGAAATCCAACATCTTGAAATAAATATGAGAAGGGGTTGGGATATAGAGGGTAGAACAATTATGTTGGTGACCTGCTTAATGGAATTACACCCTAGTGCAAGCTCCCTCATGGTAAAACCATGGATTACCCTCCATGGAGCCCGAGTGAATTTGACCAATGTTTGTTCTAGGTACAGAAAAGGCTTTTCTCTTCACCGTCACCTTTTGTACAAGCCTTAAATATTATGGCCACTAAGGTCACCACTTACAACAATAATTCTTGGGGAAACAATTGACAGTCTAGTATACACGCAAGGGCAAGGTTTTAACCGAAAATCCCCTTGTGAGGTGCCTCTAACCAAGGTTTGAGCCTCCCAAGTGATCCTCGAGTGTCTTTCGACACCATTTTTAATACATGAAAACCACTCACCCAAGACCAAAGAAGCAGGGTTAGTAACTCCACTGGCCCCACTGTGACCTCAAGATTGACTCTTGTGTGAGAAGGGTTTCCCAAGATAAAGATGTAGAAAATGGATTTCTCTCCCTAACTCAAGATTCTAAGTTTGTTTTGTAGCTTTGGAGAGTTAACCTCAACACCTATTCGAAATCCATACAACTAATCTAATGTTGGTTTGCTACCAATTAACAAATCTCAAATAAATTTTATTAGCGTTGATTTTACGACTATTGTTTACTCAAGAGGAAAATGGTGTGGACAAGATGATGTTTTGACTAACTCAAAATGATACAAAGATATGAAAATGAAATGTTTCACTTCAATGAAAACTATATTACGATAGGGATAAAATGTTTATATTCTTGAATTCACAATGTCCCAAATTTTCATAAATACCAAGATGCTCACTACTCAAAACAACTAAAAATGCCCTTCAACTAATGTAATGCAAGAATTTTAACTTTTGTTTTCAAAGACAAAGCTAAATAGAAAAGCAACAAGTCTAGGAAATGTATATACTTTTAGTTTTGGAAAATGAAGTATTCAATAAAAAGAAGACAAAACTTTGTTTTCACTTAATAATTCAAAATAAAGGGATTTGAGAAAAGCAATTAAGGGCCGGATTGAAAGACACTCAAAGGAAGAGCTAAGAGATTATAACCCTTTCAAAAATAAGTAAAAATTTCCAAAACAAAGATAACAATCATGCAGAATATCAATAATCAAAACAATGTTCAAAACAAACTTTAAAATTGTCAAGAAGACTATTAGGAAAACCAAAAATTAACAACAAGAATCAGATATTAGATCTGGGAAGGAAAGAACCAATAATTGTTTTTTATAAGAAGTGTCGTAGGCTACTCTGTGTCACAATGCGACAATAAAGAGTTCCATGGGATATATACCAATCCAATGCATCAATTTCACTCTATTTTTCAAAAGAAGAGTGCGATAGTAAATAAAAACTTGGAAAAAAACAATTTATGGAAAGTTTCCAGTGAATTTCAAGGTCTAAAAATAAAACAGTATCAGGAAATGACTCAGAAAGATAAATCAAGGCAAGGAAGCAATATAAACAGAACAAATACGGAGGATTGATCCCCCAGTATAGTTGCCAATTTTTTTGATGGAAAAATTAGTCAATGTAGACACAAACCAATCTCCCTAGCTTGGGAACCCAAAGCTAGAGAAAAACAACACAGAACATATTACTTTCCAATGAATTTCAAGGTCTAAAAATAAAATAGTATCAGGAAATGACTCAGAAAGATAAAACAAGACAAGGAAGCAATAGAAATAGAACAAATACAGGGGATTGATCCCCCAGTATGGTTGCCAATTTTTTTGATGAAAAAATTAGTCAATGCAGACACAAACCAATCTCCCTAGCTTGGGAACCCAAATCTAGAGAAAAACAACACAGAACATATTACTTTCCTTAGATTCATATAATTGAAATACTAATAAGGATTTGTACCTTTTTACTGATGGTTGTCCTTGTTAATTGTATCTCTTAGCTTGATTCATAGGATTTTGAAGGAAAAACTGTATAAGAAAACAAGCTAAGTAGTGAAAGAAACAATAGTACTTTGACAAATATAAACAAATGACCAAGGAGAAATGTAATAAATACAATTAACAATGAACAATGTTTATAAGAAAGAGAACATATCACTCCATTAATAATAGTGGAAGAGTTACAACCAGCGCCTTGGTGTTGTGAGGCTCTTCCCAACGGTTCATTTCTACAATACCCACATTTCTTCCATGAATTCCATCACCATAAACTGAATGATTTGACACAAAATGAATACCTCAAGGCAAAAGAGTTACTAACAATATCTTAATCACAAATCTAAAGCTAAATCTATCAACCATTATTCATTATTGGTTATTCTCCATTAGCTATTATCCTTTCCTCATGAGATAATTCTCCATTTATAGATTGAAGAGGAAAGGATAAGGAGGTTAGGATGAGAGGTTAAGATCTCTCCAAATTAGGAGTATGGGTGAGATCTAAACCGATTGGAGGACACCTCATATTATAATTTTCTCTTCTAGAAACTTCTCAAACTTCTCCTTTTTCCCTTTCTTTCGAACAATGCCACACCATGTGAACTAGCAACATGAGACATTGTCGCAGTATAAAGTGGTGTAAAAGGAGACAGTTAAGGGTGTCGCATGTTGTAGTGGTGCAACATGTGACACTTTCATAAATTGAGGTTTTAAATGGTTGACTTATTTTAGAAAAAGGCCTTTCTTCAATGATCATGGATATGAAGATTTAAATGATGGAGAGTAGGTAAGCATCATCAGTTGCAACAAAATAATGTATAACATTCTAGTGTCTTGGTTGAGTAAGAAGCATTATTTTGTATCCATGTCCACAACAGAAGAAGAATATGTTGCAGCAGCAACAGGTTGTACTCAGGTCCTCTAGATGTTGCAAACCCTACAAGACATACAAGTAAAATATGAAGATCCCATATCAATATTCTATGACAATACCAATACTATAAGTATCTCCAAGAATCTATTGATGCATTCCAATACCAAACATATTCCTATCAAGTTCCACTTTCTACAGGAACAAGTCAAAAAAAATAATATCAATTTGGAGTACATTGGTACAAAAGAGCATATTGCAGATATCTTCACCAAACCTATCCCAAGGGAAACCTTTGAGTGTCTTTGACAAAAACTAGGATTAGTTTCTACCCCACATTGATCTACACAACATCTTACAAATAAGACATCGGGAGAGAAATCATCAGGGGCAGTTACCTTTTTCCATTGATTTCAAAAGGGGAGAGAAAGATCAGAAGCATGAAGATAGGGGGAGTAGTGGTCAGATGGGGACTAAAAGTGTTTCCATCAATTCCAAAGGGGGAGATTGTTGGAAATTTGGTTGTCATTGATGTCAGCCCTAGAATAAGCTCCAAAGTGGGTCCATAAGCCTCTAGAAGTGATGGCTTTATTTTAAGGAATCTCCAAAGTGGTCCCCTTATGGCATAGCTCTAATCATGGCCCTCACATGAATATTCTTTGAAGAATCCTACAACAAGCCCCAGTTGTTAAGAAACGAAGTTTCAATGTATGGTTAAGAAGCCCTAAAGATATGTCAGGAAGCCCCATAGTTGTGTTCATGAAGACGGAAGTTGATTGAATAAAATGAGTATGAAGGAAATTGAAAATGCATGAAAAAACCCTATGGATTGATACTCCTCTTCAAGTCATTTCAAACGATAGGTGGAACACCACATGGTTCCTCACGGTTGAGGAGATATACCCTCCTAAATATGATCATGTAAAATTTGTTCCTAAATGATTAATAAGTTATAAGTCAACCCCAAAATCAAGTAAAGGATAAAAATGGTCATAAACAAGAAGTTACAGGTCGGCCCTAAAGACACGTAAAGGAGGTAATTGGAAGAATATAAATACACATCAAGAACCTATCATTTTATCATGAAAAAAACTTATGATCTCTTGGTGCAAGTGAGATAGTGAATTCGTGTGGAGGAAGTTCTTGGATTTGTAGATGTGAGAAGGGATTTTCATGAAACTCTAAGGTGGCCCCCATGAGTCAAGTATAGGGTGTCCCATGAGGCCCCCACTAGTTTCCCAATACTCATCACATGAGGTCCCGCTTGTTGCCTAGTCTAGTCATGAGAGGATGAGGAAAGAGTATGAACAAGAAGACCTCTTTTTGATGCTGAAGCCAAGGAAGGTTTGATGATTTGAGATCTAATGCACCAGGGTTTTAACAGAAAGAAAGGTATGTTTTATATATGTCTTGAGGCTTGTTTCTTGGAGATTTTTGTATATGCTTGAGGAATATCTTGGAGGTTTTCGGCATATGCTTGGAGACATATGTTGTGGTTTCTAGTATATGATTGAGGCATATATTGGATTTTTGGCACATGCTTGAGGTATATCTTGAAGGTTTTTGGCACATGGTTTGATGCACATCTTGGTGATTTTGGGTATATGATTTCGGGGATATTCTTGGAGATCTTGGCATAATATTTCTGTGGTTCTTGGGTTGAACCATATTTGATGATGATGATGTATCTTTATAAGTGAAATTAATAGTTACAGGTTGATTAATAGGAAGGGGCAAGGAAAAGGGGGTTGGAGCCTCCTTCCAGTTGAAGCTGGAAAATTTAGGGAGTTGTAGTTTCCTTCAAGTTGCAACCTGTAAACTAGGGGTTTGGTGCTTCCTTCCAGTTAGTGCTGGATAATTTCAAAAGTTGGTGCTTCTGGTGGATGTAATATTTGATACATTAAAAATCGTTCCATGGTTTTCTCCCATTTTGGTTTCCACGTAAAATCTTGTGTGCTATGTATTTGTGGTTATATGTTTATAATATATTGAATGGAATCATAAGTGATAAATTGTTGATAACTTAATGTTTACATGTTGTGGTTAAAAATGGTAAAAAGAGAATAATATTTATTCAACCACCTCTTAGTATTATTGAATATTCCAACAAAATTCACGTACATACACTACTCTTATATAGGAGTTAAGTGCATACACGGAAATGTTGGGTATGCACACGCTTTGTAGAAGGACAAAGAGCATACCAAATTCATGCATGCTTCCTAAAGTGATATAGGGAACGTACATAATCTTATATACACTATTTTCTAGTGTAAAAACCATGTATACATCCAAAAAGTGGTCTTTTTGCTCATTTTTCATCCTTTTTGAAGCCTTGTTTCAGCTTGTTTGGGGGTCTTTTTTGGGGAGTTTGGTCCCAAAAAAAAATTTGGCCTATAGGAGATTGTTAAGGCCTTAAATTTTAGTGGAAAAAAAATAATCCATATTTGTCTCCCTTTTATCCCTTGGAATGAATGACTATAAGACTAGTCATGTTCTCAAGATCTCAGTTTTTTGGTCACTGTTGTGGTCATTTTTGAAACTTGAGTTTCTATTTGACTTCAAGACTTTTATTTTTGTTTTCCTTCGATTTTTCAAATACAAAAAAAACAAAAATTATTTCTGTTAGCATCTTTTGTTAGTTTTCCTTGGTAGAAAGAAGAAGAAAACGAAAAAAATAAACCTAGTTTTTTGTTAGTTAGGTCTCTTTCTTTCTTTCCAATGTTTTGCATTGTTATTTCAAATAGAAAAAGATATTACCAATAGGATTTTTTTTTATTCTCATATTGAAATCATTTCAAAATAAAAATAAGAAATAAAATCATTTTTTTTTCTTCTTTTGTTTCTCTCCAAAGTTGCATTGTGCATTTTGCAACAAGAAAGGAAAAACTTGCATTTCAAGGTTTGAAGGATTGTTCATACATTTTTTCTTTTTTGAAACTATTTTTCATTGAAGGATTAGTGTAAATTTTTCCTTGCTATTGTTATTATAAGTTTCATGTTTTGCAAGAGTCTCAAACAACATCAATTTCACTCCACAACCTTGTTGAGTAAAAAATAGCCTACAAAATGAATGCTAACTAAAATTAACTAGATATTTTCATTTTATTAGGGTAAACAAATAAGTTTAGGCCAGGGCATTGGTTTATATTGGAGAGTTAATTTCTCCAAGGCTAAAAAAAAACTTAGGAGTCTGAGCTAGGGAGTGCAATACCCAATTTAGCATAAGTATAGTCGAGGTGCTCCTCTCGCACGAGAGTCAAACATGAGGTCGCACAAAGAAGAGCCAAGGAGATAACCTCTACAAATATTAATTGAGTGTAGTGGATTGAGTGTATCTAGGGGATTTTCCTGAAGTGAAACTGACTCATCTGGCATCGATCCTCTGTGAATTTTGAACCTGGTTGAAGTTTTCCTAAGGTGACACTGGCACTCTTAGCGTCAGTCTTCTAGAAGATCCGTACCTAGTTTGAGATTTTCTAAAGTGACATCGGCCCTTTTATAGATATTCCTATAGAAAAGCTTCAGGATTAGTTACCATGCCCATACATCCACTCTCGACTATCTACTGTACCCCCTTGAACATTGACTATGAGTTGGTGACCTTAGTTTCTTTTCCCAGAGATCTCAAAGGTGACTACGGGGGGTTTCCTTGGTGACTGGGGATGACTTTATATCACACTTTTAAGTACTACTAGAGGGTTCCCTGTGAAGTGTGGTTACTTGCATCGGATAAGGCCACTTAATGAAGGTCGAGGTAACTGCTTCTAACTCCTTAATTAACTAGTTCATGGGACTTAATCAACTAGTGCCTTCATCTGGAAGGTCCCATTCCACTTTTTCATTACTTTTGACTCGTGACCTTATCCACCTAGGATGAATATTGGGAAAAGTTGTTTTCTTGCGATGTTTCTCTTAGGAATTTTTAATGGAGTGTTTTTGTGTATAGTTGGCCTTAGGTTTTGTCAGCATCATCTCTTTTGGATCATTCAATTTCTCCCTTGGTCGGGAAGGACCCATGGTGTTTCTCTTGAAAGTGTGGAGCCACCTCTTAGAAGGTGTTGGCTCTTATACTATTCGTTCACTAGAGTTAGTGTGTGAAACTTTATGGACATGAACTATCCTGCAAGGGACGAACCTGTGCATAAGAAAGTTATGGCCAAATTTCTTGAGTACACCAACCAAGGGACCCCTTCCCAATGGGATTCTTGTGCTTTTTTGTTCTTTGGAAACATTGGTGCCCCCTTGATGGACACTTTGAACATTCCTAGGTTGAATGTAGGAATATTAGTTTGGTTGTGGACCACTATGAATGTCTCGAATGATATTTATTCTTCTCATATAAGCACTTTATGTCATGGGAATTGTATGGATGGTAATTCTTTACCTTTGACATCCATGAAGTCTACTCCTTATCCTTATCCCCCTTCTGGTGAAATTATTACTACTAGTAACTAGAGGTCTAAAAGGAATAGGAATAGGAAGATTAAGAATATGAAGTCACCATCCTTTGTGACTCATGTTGGAGACCTATCACCAGCCTCTTCTAATCGTGGCAGGGGTAAGAAACCAACCGCTACAAGTCATGCTAGAAGAAAAATTCTAGTTCCTGCCAGTCATACAGGTAATAGTTAACGAACCTCTACAAGTCATGTTAAATATCAGCACCCATCCTCTACAAGTCATGTTGGGTGAAAGAGCCTAGTCACTACAAGTAATACTATAGTTTTTTTACCAGACTCTGTTATTCATGTTAGGAGCAAAAAACCAACTTCCACTAGTCATGTTGGAGATATGTCAACAACCTTTGCAAGTCATGTTGAATACAAGCAACCAGCCTCTACGAGTTATTCTAAGAGTGAAAGTCCATTCACTGCAAGTCATACTAGAATTTGTTCCCCATTCTCTATGAGTCATGTTCAGGGGTAAATTATAATCACTTCATGTCATACTAGAATTTTTTCACCAACCTCTTCTAGTCATGTTGGAGAAATGCAACCAGCCACTGCTAGTCATGATGGGGGAACGAGTCTATTTATTGCTAGTTATACTAGAAAATAGTCACCAACCTCTACAAGTCATGTTAAAGACCAATACTCGGGCTCTCCTAGTCAGACCAAGGGAAACCCACCAACCACTGCAAGTCCTATTGGGGGCATTGATATGGTTGAGAATCCTTAATGTATAGGACATAATCCCAAGTTCCCTTGTAATTTTTACAAAGGAGATCACATTACTCATCATTTCTTTTCTACTGTCGTGGTATGAAGAGCATGGTCCTTGTCTAAAGGACCTTTTAGTTTTTTATCATATTGATCTAGGTGGATATATGTGGCCACCCACCTCTTCCAACTAGCTCACACACAGATTTCATCTTGGCATTTGTTTTCTATCTTTTCAGGCCCTAAACTTCTGGGGCTATTTTGAGGCCCTAAACAACATTTGTTGGGCTCTCCAAAGTCACAGCATATACGAACATAGCATGTGATGGTAAAATGTGTAGTCCTCGAATAGAACTTTCCAACGAACTATCGTGTGCCTCAAACAATGATCATATGCAAAAGTTACGACCCTGGGAAGTTGATGTACCAACTTACCCCATCGTGGCCCACGTGAATTTTGGTGCTTCATCTCCTAGGGTTAGTTTTTTAGATGTATAGGGTTTTCTGATTACTTATTGATGCTAAAAATGCCTATATTCCTCATTGTGATGTGCTCAGGTGAATGTGCATAGCCTCCAGATCTCTTCTCATAGATTAGCTACCACCATTCGAGCAATATTGTTTAATTCAACATTTTATAGTTTCAATAGATTTCTTTAATGAATAGTGTCAAGAAATGAGAGACACTTCCACACTAATCATAACAGAAGAGAATAATAATTTAATCAAGAACGTAAATGACACAAGCAATCACACAATACACCAAGATTTTACCCTAGAAACTCTTAACTGGGAAAACAAGCATTCCTTGAGTGTTATTCTCTCTTGTTGTCTTATTCAATCTGAATAAAAGGTTACATGTCTAACCTTGGTCCACACTTAATACAAAATCGACATCATAACCTCTTGCCTATACAAGAACAACCCTGTACCCAATCTAGCTTACATCTATATGACCAACAACCTATGATTACACATGCATTAGCATATTTTTCATTAGTCGTTATGACCTTAAAACATGCCTCTTTATAGGATTTACAAAATGAAAAACCCTAAATATTGGTGCCCAAAAAACAATTACAGATCCATGTAGATCATTGGCTACAAATCCTGCAAATTCTGGGATTATGTTGCAATCGACTCCAAGTCAGTTTACCAGTTGGCCTTCATTCAGTCTCTAGTCGGTCCTCTCACACCCGCACTTCGACCTCGTGTTGGTTGACTTTCCATCAATATCTTCGACTTGAAATTTTCCCAGTCAACTCCCTCTACCTTTGACTTATTTTTGATCCACCTCAATCTTCAACCGTCAATCGATTCACCTCGACTAGACTTCCACTGCAAATAATATAACAACCCAACATTCTCCCACTTATTGTATTCTTTGTTGAAACAAGAGATTCCTGAAATTTTGTTCACATACCCAAGGTAGCAATTCCCATTTCCTCTCTACACCCAGAGAACTTCACAACACTCATAGACTTGGTCAATGAGACTTATATGTTTTCCAATGTGTCCACTTTCTCCAATATCACCTTGTTACTTTCCACCATATCTCTTACAAAATGGTATTATACATCAATTTCTTAGTCTTTGAATGATAAGTAGGGTTCTTTGCCAAAAATATTGTGCTTTGAATGTCGCAACTCACCTTCATATCTCTCTTCTCAAACCCAATTCCTGAACACAAACTTTAAATCCATACCACTTGTTTTCTTCCATGAGTGGCCTCCATGTATTCAACTTCTGTTGTTGACAAGGATACGACCACCTGTCACTTACTCATCCAACTTATTTCTCCACCAAACATTTTGAAGACATATTTGTTGGTCGATCTTCGTCGATCCATATCTCCAGCCTACTCGATGTTGACAAATCCATGTACATTTTCTTTACCACTATAACTTACAAGAATTCATTGGTAACATGTAGAATATTCCTCCATGCCACACAAATACCTGAATACTCTCTTGACAGTTGGACATTTCTCCTTTCTAGGTGTCAACATGTACCTTCTTAACACTCCAACTGCATGGGAAATGTTTGGTCGAGTGAAAACCATCGCATACATTAGATTACCAACAACACTTGAATAAGAAACACATGCCATGTGTAAATGTGTTGAACCTACACAGAATGGATCTAGCTAGAAAATACTACACACATTTGTAGAGACAAATTAAGAAAGAAGAAGGAGAGAAAGAATGGAAGAATTATCATTAACCGTATTCCACACTCAAAGAGTGAATAATTTACAATATATA
>ML783596.1:341027-355844 GCA_009831015.1 Picea engelmannii
TGTTTTTTACACATTTCGACCAGTCTTTTTCTGAGGTGATTTACGGGAAACTTAGGAGGTATTTTGAGAAAACTAAAGAGTTTTTTTCTCAACACTGGAAAAATAACAATAACCTCTCCCATATTTGTCATATCTATTACATATTTGGATAATCGAGAGAATCTTTGAGCCCTATATTTCTGGATTCAAGCTTTTCTTGTTCGAGACATCTTTTTCAAACCCATATCCTGGACAGCTAGAGATGAATTTCAAAAATCGAGAGAGGTTTTTTCTCAGAACAAGCTTATATACAAAAACCTCCCCCATATTTTACACAGCTATATCATAGTGGGAGAATCAAAGACTTCTTTGGACATCATTTTTCATAATTTCAGGAGGCGAATAAATCAAAAGGGACAGATGGAAAAGATGAGAGGAAAACAAACAAATTTTGTGGAGGTAGTTTCAACCTCATTCCAGATGTCAATGGTACAAAGAAACTTAGCAGCTAAATATCAACAGTCAATCATCAACAACCTCCATCAAATCAGTAACCAGAAACCTCTGCAGATATGAAAATATCTTTATTTTTGTAATTAGAGATACAGCTAGTTTACATATCCCTAAAATAAATCATCATCAGTTATGACAGGATCATTTGTAATACGTTTATAAATACTTCTCATTTTGAAGTATGCGGGTGAAAAAATTGTAAGAAGGAAGATGATCATTCGTTATAAAGTAGTTCACTGAGGTCAAGGGACCTTTTGCAGTAATACAAGACAAGTTGTTCAGGATTCATGTGCCATATCTATGTGGTGAAGTGCCTCTTTTGTAACTTGTTTTATCTGTCTACATATTGGTTTCTTTCTAAATTGTGTTACATAAGGTTAAAGAACATAATTTGTTGAAAGATACATTGATTATCACTATGGATAATTTAAATCTTTTCCTCTAATATTTCATAGAAGAATTCTTAATTGCTTTGTTTCTCAATTGATCCTGTCTCTTTTCTCTTATTTCATTTCATCCAAATTTACCAGATCCAGTAGTATTTCTACCTTGACCTGTTTCACTTGATCTTGATATTTCTGCAAATTGATCACCCAATCTTGTTTTACTCCATTGCCCAATGGCCCTCCCTTGTTGTTCCAACCAAACAATTTAAAAACCAAATCATGTACTATCATAACTAGCCTAAAATTCCTAGCAAACAAAGATAAATATTACAGAGAGATCCCTCTATGAGTCTAGGAAGGCTAGATCGTAGACTCCAAAGTGGTTGAAATAGTTACCTATGTTCATTTCTTTCTCAGCCTTGGAAATTATAGAGTGATAACACTACACTCCTTCGAACATAAGACCTATGGATGGACCCAACTCTATGAGAGATATCTTGAATTCACCACTAACTACCATATTCTAGGCACAAACACAACTATCAGTGATTTCCATCTTCAGGATAGGTTGTTGTGTCATATGGGCCATGTTTGTGTCCCATCAAGTGAGTGAGTGAAGCTGATTTGGGAATCTCTACAGTCAGGTGGAAGGACACTTTAGTGTAGAAAAGACGGTGGTGGTGTTGCAACAACATTTCTATTGGCTGAAAATTTCGAAGGATGTTAGCAAGTATATCAGGTCCTACACGTCTTGTGCCATTACCAAACTAGACACTAAGAAACAAGGAATGTACACCCCTTTTCCTACTCCCAAAAGGCCCTAGGAATCCATATTGTTGGACTACATGTTGATCCATCCTTCAACCAAGCAAGGAAATGACTGTGTTTTTGTGGTTCTTGATCGATTTTCCAAGATGGAGATTATGGTCACCTACAAGAAGAGCATCACAGCAAAGGCCACTGCCAATCTCTTCTTCGAATGAGTGTGGGTACATTTTGGGTTACCACTAACCATCATCTTAGATCATCATAGGAATTTCCTTAGCACATTCTATTCGAGCCCTTGGTCGCGATTGGATGCCAAGCTAACCAAATCCACGGCCTTCCACCACCAAATGGATGGCCAAAATGAGGTCGTCAACAGGATGATCATGCATATCTTGCACATGTACAATTCCAAGCATCTAGACACATGTGATGAGAGTCTTCCCTATGTTTATCATAGTTACAAAAAAGTCATACATAACTCAACTGGTCACAACCCCTTTCAAGTGGGGTTGGGATTTCAACCATTATGTCCCATGGATGTTTCACCACCCCTTACATCCACACAAGAAAAATCGTCCCATGCTCAAACTGAAGCCAAAACATCCACTTGTTTCATTGAAAAAATCCATCACATCCACCAATAGGTTCAGGATGTTTTGCAGAACTCCAATGCTAAGTACAAGCAATGCCATGATCAACATTGAGTGCCCCACAAGTTTTAGGTGGGAGATAAAGTTTGGTTGCATTTATAGAAAGAATGCCTTATAGAAATCCATCGGAAGCTTCATCCACTCCTCTCTAGACCTTATACCATCACCAAGGCTATGGGTGACAATGATTTTTATCTCAACAGGCCCCCCTTCCTTGGCTTGCACCCAATGTTTAATGTGGACCTCGTTTGGCCGTATTTTCCACCATTATTGGACACTTCAGAGATAGCATAACAATTGACACCAACATATCTCAACCCTGACTGCATGGAATATGCATCCATTGATCAGATCGTTCACACATAGGTCAAGGGTAGTCACCAACAGAATCTTCATCTTTATTATGTTATCAAAGCGAGGCAACTCTTGCACCAAGGCAAGTGGCTCACCCGGGGCCAAATTCATCAAAATTTTCCTCATCTGATGGGGTAAATCAACGAAATGGATACCTTTTCTTCCTAAGGATGGAGGATTGATCCAGGTGTATATCGGTGGCCACCTACCTCTGCCAACTATCTCACATACATTTTTCATCTTGCCATTTTTTTTCTAGCTTTTCGGGTCCTAAACTTCTAGGGTCGTTTTGAGGCCCTAAACAACATTTTTTGGGCTCGCCACAGTCACACTATACTAAAATTTGGAGTGTGATGGAAAAAATTGTATTCCTCGGATAGACCTTTCTAGAAAGATATCGTGCACCTAAAATGAAGTTCGTATACAAAATTTATGACACCGGGAAGTTGATGTACCAGCTTACACCATTGGGGCCCACATGAATTTTGGTGCTTCATCTCCTAGGGTTAGATTTTTTTATGTATAGGGTTTTTTTACTACTTCTTGATGCTAAAAAAGCATGGAGGCCTCATTTTAATGTGCTCAAGCAAATGCACCTATGCTCAGGCGAATGCACCTATCTGCCACATCTCTTCTTAGATATTAACTACCATCATTCGAGCAAGATTGTTTTATTCTTCATTTTACAGTTTCATTGTATCTATGTTATTGTTCTTTGTATATATTTGTTAATGTTATAGATCTTTGTTTCATTTCATTCCTCTCATAAATCCAGATCACATCTTCGATTTCCCAACAATCTAATCAATTGTTGATTGATGAAGTGATAATGTCAATCCCATCTTCAGATGATACTAGTCTCGTTTTGGGGGGTGATGCACCTCTTAACCATGTTGTCTCACATCCTATTCAACTATTGGTTGAGGAATTGGTCACGTTGATACAATCTTCAGGCGATCCCACTCTTCTCTTGGAGAGTGACCAGTCTTCCAACGTGATCGATCCGATGCAATCTTCGGTTGATTCCACTCTTCTTTCGGGGAGTGATGCATCTTTAGGCTATTTCTTTAGCATTTCCAATTCAGTACCTTTTGAACAAGGGGGAATTCCACTCTCTTATATTATGCTCCATCCAAGTCCTAGGATGGTTTCCTTTGATTGGAATGATCTTATGGAGCCTCATCTTCCTTATTTTCCACCTTTCTAGATAACAGTTCTAGTTGAATCTATGTTGAAAGGCATTTGTTGATGTCTTGTAGATGAAGGATCCTCTGCAAATATTTTATCCTCCTTGGTTTAGCAATATTTATGTTCTCACAAGATTGTGTCAACTACCAATGAGCTATTGGATTTTGATAGAAGACCTAGTGAATGTCTAGGGATGCTTCCTCATTTTCCTATTACCTTAGGTGGGAATACTATTCTAATCAATCTGTTAGTGGTGTCAGGCCCATTAGACTTTAATATGATTATGGGGCGTGATTATGTTTATTCTATGAATGTTGTCGTGTCTACGCTTTTTCTTGTAATTCATTTTCCTCGTAACAGAAGCATTGTCACTATTGATCATATCCCATATGATAATCACCATCCTAGTTTGACTTTAGTTTAGGTTCCTCCTTTTTGTTTTCCTAGTGTTCGAGAACCACAAGTGAATTATGTCATGTCTTATGCTCTATGTTCAATTGCATCTGAGAAAGGACATTTACAATCATGTTTTCCTTCTCGATACAAGGTCTCAGAAATTGATCACATGGTTTATCGAATAGGGGAGTAGGATCCCTTGCTTCCTCCTATTGGCCCGAGTAATTTGGTATTTCCTATTGAGTCTTATTTTAATTTTTGTGAGACCTCGAGCCCTAGAATTTTTCATTGTCAAGCCCCAATTTCATGGATGTTGAGTGGCCTTCAGATGAGGCCATCCTTGAAGCTATGATTATGAATCCTTGACCTCTTCCTGAATTGGAATCTTTACACGTTGGTTACAAAAGAATCCCTTGGCCTGAACCTAGCAATGGGATCTAACTAGAGAACTACTATGCATAGGCCACAAGGCTATGCAATGCTCTATACATATTGTACTCATGGGGTTTCTTGTTTACAAGTTTTGTATTCCATAACACAAGCTTTTATTAGAGGTTTTTATATTGCACTTATTAACTTTTGGGTAAGTGTTTTTGGTCTTATATACATGACTTTGGAGACATTTTCTTTGGTACCTTTTAATTCCATGTCATTTCATTCTGACATGTAATGATATTGAAACTAGCATATAGGTTATATTTTACCCTTCATGCATTTTTTCATTATCCATTTTTGGTTTCATTTTTCCTTACGATTTCCACATTGAGTTGTGAAACACAACCTTCTTTGCTTTTTAGAAGTGTTGTAATTCATGTGGTAGAGTCTACCATTCATGGGTGCCGTATTTAGAAACTTGCTTGTAATTTGGTGCCCATGCTGAAATACATTCATAGGATTGGGAGTCTTATTTAATCCCGCCATGAATTTGCATTGAAGATGCATATATTGTTTTTAATCTTTTTATGTCCATTACCTATGACACTCCCTCTAACATATGCTACTATATATGTCAACATTTTTTCAAACTCATTAACAAGTTTTGCGTTCTTTACCGGCATATAGCGTATGTTCCATCTCATATTCATAATGCATTTATCCATATTGATCACTTATCTACCATAGGATCCACCCCATTTTTCCACCCCATTCATTCATGAAACTAAACCTTCAAGTTTCTTTAAATGTGTCGTTTACAGATGGTAGATCTTGCCTCTTCATGGGTGTCCTAGTTAGTATCTATTAAAATTTTGATATGCTTTCTTAAACATAGACAATGTCACATCATTGTCACCCAACCATATCCATTCACATATTCCACCCTCAAGCACAATAACCTTTTCTTAGATAGAATGATTCTGAAAAGTACAGACTATAACCAATAGATAAACCTGAACCAAAAACACCACGGTTGCAGAAACACAATACCAAGAGAACATATATCTACTAATAGAAGTGTACCTTTACCAATAGAAGAACACAAGAGAGATACCAGAAATACTGAGATTATTCCACGACAATTGTTGCACCACCCTCTCCAGACTTACACATCCTTCTATTGCAATTGCATCTGCTTCTCCTTAGACTTGCGCCCTCCTTCTCCTGAGTGAGTGTGTGTCAAATGAGTTAGTGAATTCCTTTATTTATACTAGTCTATCAGGTGACTTTTCCAGGTGGGGATGAATTCTATTTTTGGGGTTTTCTATTTCTTTATTATTATTCTCCTTGGGCCGACTTCTCTTATAGGGTAATTCCACATATGTTTAATGGTTCTCTTACTTCCAGAATATTTTATTTTAAGTACAAAGGTTACACTTGGAGGTTAATACCTCATGCATATACCAAACCATCAACACTCCCTCTTATCTAGGGAGGTATTAACTAATATGTTCTTCATGTAATGGTATCAAACACATCAATCCATCTCACATGGCATGGGAAATACTCACATGTTCTTGCGGACTAGTATGTAGGTAGAATCACCATAGCCATACAGGTTATCTCATGATCAAACAGATTGTGTCACAAGTAGCATGGCCACACAGGATCATTCATAGTCAAACAGATAGACTATCTAATGGTCATGTCACAGCCATGCATTTGGGGCCTCATCAATACATGTAGCATCTCTCTAGTGGGAACAACATCATCATCCTCTCGGACCTTATGTCATTACATGGCTTTCATCTAACTCACACAGAAATAGGCAACCATCCAAATCACACAAAATATGGAATATTTAGTTGAACCAGTTTACATAGAGCTACACTACTATCCAATCCAAATAGAGTCTAGGAAACTACAACTCATCAACTCACACAGAATCTGGCATCTATTTCTCACAAAGGATCATCCATCTTACTAACAAGGAGACTGGATCAACGATCACTCATGTACATTGGGTCATATAGCTCACTAATACAAAGTCTATAGAAATGACCACTCATGTACGTAAGGCCATCCAACTCACTAATATGGAGTTTGGATCAACAACCACTCATGTAGATCTATCCCTTCTGGTTGGCACACTAGGAATTTAGCCCACAGTGATTGGGAATTTAACCACGAAGGTTAGGAAATGTAGTGTGCACACACTACCCATCTAGCCCAAGGCTAGGAAACACGTCCAACCACACAGGTTGTCCCTCCAACTTGAAAAGCTATGAAACTCACCCTCCCCAAAGGATCTACATATACTGACCTTGTTCGAGGTCATTCTAACTAGTTCCACAGTCAATAACATGCCTGTAAATTGCCACCTATTGTTGTCACACTCTTCAAGATATTTCCCCAAGAATCACATATTTGACCCATCACTCCCTCTTACAAGGGAAGTCCTTCTAGACCATGCCAATCTTGTCCTTGAAGTACACAAAATTCACTATTGATAGAGGCTTGGTCAACACATCTTCTATCTGCTCATTTGTAGCGAGATATTGGAGCTTCACTGCTCCCTTATGCACCATATCTCTGATATAATGGTACCTGATCTTGATATGCTTGGACTTGTCATGAAACATCAGGTTCTCTAAAATATTCACACAACTCTGGTTGTCACACCAGATACCAGTCGCCTCTAACTTGAGATCAAACAATCTTGCAAGTAGCTTCTAAAGCCACACTGCTTCATTGCTAGTTAAACACATTGTTATATACTCTGCCTTAGTCATACTGAATGTCACACTAGTTTTCTTCATGTTGAACCATGAGAACATAGCTAATCCCAAGTTGAAGTAACATCCAGATGCCCTCTTCCAGTCTTCGATACTAATGGCCCAATCTAAATTGGTATAACCTTGTAGTATTTTCTCGCAATCAAAAAAATATCTGAGTCCATAGTCAATTGTACATTTCAGGTGCCTAAATACATTATTTTCCACAATCAAGTGAATATGTCTTGGTTCAACCATATACTAACTCAAAGTGTTCATGAAAAAGCATATATTTGGTCTAGTGTTCGTCAAATACATTAACAAACCAATCATCTTCTTTTACATGGTGATATCCACTATCTCTGAAGAAGTATCACTCAATAAATTCAGGTTCTTCACCATTCGTGTGGGAATGGATTTACAATCCATCATTCCAAATCTCTTTAGAATATCTACAACATATTTTCCTTGGCACGGGAAAATATCATCCAGTTTCTGCCACACCACTATACCCAAGAAATAAGGCATCATACTCGGGTGTTTCATCTCAAACTCTAATGCAAGATTTCTCTTGCACTCAGCGATGAGTTTCTTGTTCCCTTTTAGAAACAGGTCATCCAATATCAAAGGGAAACCAATCCCAGGATCATCAAAATGACTGCATGGTATATCCTACCCTGGGTGCCTACTTAAGTCCATACAAATATTTCTTCAATCTATAGACATGAGACTCCTTCTCATGTATCTTATAGTTTATCTTTGTACACTTCTTCCGACTATTGGAGCAAGTGTCTCATCATAATATTCTCCCTCTTGTTGGGAGAATCCTCTGGCCAAAAATTAGACTTTGTACCTCTCTATGCTTCCATCAAAATCATGTTTGATCTTGTAGATCCATTTTGAATCCACCACTGACTTCCCTTATGGTCTCAAGAAAAACTCCATATCCCAATCCTTCTGACTAGCTTCCTCTTCTATCACTGAAAAAAGGGAAACTTCCCAAGAGGTCTCATATCTCCTCGAAGCCTCTAAATATTTGATCTAGCCTTCTCAACTCATGGCACTTATCCATCAGTCCTGGAAGACATCTCTCTCTCCCATCTAAATCTTAGGAGGAATACTCTTTTAATGAAAGTCTCTAAGCCATTAACTCTCTCTAAGATCATGCTCATTCCGAGTCCCCATGCTCCCTTTGAAGTTTGAATCCCTCTAAGTATATATAATCTCTGGAGCCATCTGCTCCTTCTCATGTTATGTCTCATCAATGTTATGTATCTTTGCATCCTACAAAGTGTCAGGGGACCATGTTGGTTTCTTCCTGGTTATTGCAACGCTTTTGGGTAGGCCCTTATGGGTCTACTAAGAGTGATCAACTGAACTAGAGGGATCTATTCGATCATCTTTGGAGCCTTCTACTCCTTACAAGAAATATCCATATGAGATACTCTGTATCTCACAAAACTACCCTTATTTCCATAAGGTTTTAACTCCATCCTCTTTTGCTTTGGTACATGCATGTTTACGGTCGTGCATACAACTTCTTATATGGATAGCCTTCTCCATGTATAAAACTAGAGACCATCTAATATGTTTCCTCCTGCAACTGTCATTATAGCTCCCCTTAGATTTATCACCTATGACCTTCCTAGAACAAGACCAACAATAAGGGAAAAAAATAGACAAGAATAATACTCTTATAATAATAATGAAAACAGTAACGAGAACAATTTTCATAGTAGCTCCTTCTCAGAGCTATCACTTGTCAGGATCCAAAATAAAAATGAAATAATAATAAATAGGAACAACACTCTTCCATTGTTGTGACCAATCATTCCTCCATGATAACCTACCCTAGACAAGAGAAACAAGAGAAAAATTATTTCCAATATAATAGCATTTTCATAAGAACATATCTATGTTAATAAGAATAAAAGACAATTTCATGGTAATCATCATAGCATTACCAAGGTGACCCGCCTGGAAGAAACATAAGAAATATCTCCTAGAGGATATGTTAGTTCATCTTGCAAACAAGTACAAAAAATAATTTATATTAATAGTACTCACATGCTACCAGGTATTCATTGTATCTAGAAGTAATAAAATCTTTCAAAGATTGTTCTCACAACTATATTGTTTACTTGTAGTGTAGCAATTATCAAACTTGATATGTGCAAATTGTAAACTTATCAATTCAATCAATCAAACCTGGAACCTGGAGTCTTATCTTCAAGAATGATTCTTGTTTATTTTCTTTCGAGTCTCCTTCACTCAAGATGACACGTATTCTCTCCAACGTGTCCCATGTACTAAGACAATATTTTTTCTTGACAGAAATATGAGTTAGGGAATATAATGAAAATAAAATCTAAAAACTCAACCTTAATCAATCTAATATTTTGACTAAATTCAACTTATAACTTTAACTTTGACCATAGGTTTGACTTCAACATATCAAATTACAATTAGATGTTCATAAGATTACAATAATGTCAAAACAACTATAGGCATATCAAAACAATCAAACCCGGAGTGCATTGTTCCTATGAATGTGTTGGATCTGAGATCCCTATGGATCTATGAATTTTTTGCTTGGAAACAAATACCCTCAAGATAGTTATAGTGTTTAAAATATATACAAGTACATACCTCTGGCAGCAGCCGAAAACAACGGTAGGAAGCAACACCATCCGACAACAACGACACGCAATGATGAAACCAAAAATTTCAAAGTTCTCCAACTTTCAATCTGAATATAGTTGGAGATGTGCTAGGGTAGGGTGCACTAGGACAATTAAGACTTAGGCCCAACACTTCATTGAAAGTTCCCAACAAATTTGGGTTTGGTTTTTTTATTGCTGCAAAACCAGAAACTCTAAATTCCAGAAGAATGTCTAGCGATTTGATCTAGGGAAATAATAATTCCAGCATCCTTTCAATGAGTTGCTCAATGAGTTACCAGAAACTTCACTAGACCAAAGGAAATGCAACTGGAACTTCATCTGGTGCTACAATTGGCACTGCAACTAGTGTTGCAATTGGCACTACAACTGATGTTGCTTCATCTCCCACTAGCTCTTCAACTTCAAAAGATTGTAGATCTGATCTAGGAAAATATGCACCCTCCTTAGGTGACCTTCTTAGTGGGTTCAGTAAGTGCTCAACGAGCTTGAAAAAGGGGGAAACTGAGGATGTTCCTTCCAGTGGTTAGACTCTTATAAAGGAAACCAACTCTGATACCATGTTAAAATTTTGGTATGCTCGTTTAACCATAGAAAATGTCACATCATTGTCACCCAACCATAGGCATTCACATATGCCACCCTCAAGCAAAATAACATTTTCTTAGATAGAATGATTCTGGAAAGTCCACACTAGAACCAACAGATAAACCCTAACTAGAAACACCATTATTGTAGCAACACAATACCAAGAGAACATACCTGTACTAATACAAGCATACCTTTACCAAGAGAAACACACAAAAGAGATACCAGAAACATTGATATTACACCACGACAACTACTACATGACCCTCTCCAGACTTGCTCCTCCTTCTACTACAACTGCAACTACTTCTCCTCATACTTGCACCCTCCTTATTCTAATTGAGTGTGTGTCAAATGAGCCAATGCCTGCCTTTATTTATACTATTATGTCAGGTGACGTTTCCAAGTGGGGTTGACTTCTCTTTCTAGGGTTTTCTATTTCTTTATTATTATTCTCCTTGGGTTGACTTCTCTTCTAGGGTAATTCCACATATTTTTAATGGTTCTCTTACTTCCAGAATATTCTATTCTAAGTACAAAGGTTACACTTGGATGTTAATACCTCTTGCAGCCACCAAAACATCAACATTATCACACTAGCATTTTTGACACCCATGTTGCATATTTTATGTCGGCTCAAAAGCCATGTTTAGTCCCACCATGACTTTTTGTTGAAGCCTCATGGATTCCTCTCAATCTCATTTGGGATAAGTTACCTATGGGGATTCCAAACAAAAATTGAGTTGTAACTGCATTGCATATTGACCACTCAAGCTTCTAGGCCTAGTGTGGGTTTCAACTTGTTTTTGTTGAACCATATTCCTATGCATTCCTAATAGTTTATATCCTTTAATTTATTCCTTTGTGAATTGAAACCTTTATCCCTATATGAGACATTCCCCTGAGTGTCCTTATCCTACACATGCTTCCTTGCAATGAGCATAGGTATGTTCCTTATGCTTTGGAACTAGTTTGCTTGCCTCTGACACTCATTTCCTATATTATGCTTTAGCATTCTTTTATTATTTTTTAGGCTTCAATAACTTGAACAAAGCACAACCTTTGAGTCATTATCTCAATATTTTTGGGTTTAGTATGGCTTTAGGAGACTTTTCTCACTGTTGAGTATATTGTTCGTCGGTTGGTTATTCTTCCGGTCATATGGAGCATCTTTCAATGCCTCCTATATCACATACGTATCCCAATTTGTAATCCATGCCTCCTAATTCATATAATGTGTCGTGCTTTTGTTCAACGAAAGTTTCATCCTAAGTCTGCCACTCTACCAAAACCCTTGATTTTCCATGTCGAACTTCCCATGTCAATCAAGTACATCTCAGTTTCAAAAGTATTTTTGTACTTCACTCATGCTAGTATAGAAGGTCCCCATTGACTTATTTCTGGCAAGTCTACTCTTATCGACTACAACTCATTTCTCTGAGAGTATGATCTAGAGTTTCACCCTAGGCCTATTTCCATCAATTATAGGTAACCTTGCACTCAGTAGATGACAAACCATGATTGGTCATTGACTGAGTGATTTCCCTTGTGTTTAACATCAACAAAAATCATCACATAGGGATTCATGCAATACCTTGGTTTCCATCTAATCCCATTGGTAGATTCCTCTTCTTTGTCAGTAGTCTTCATTATTGGATATTATTCAAAGAGCCTCTGTCATACGCTATTCCATGTGGTACATGCCAGAGTCATGCCTTATTTGGTACACTATTCAAGGTAGATCAAGATCTTAGTCTTTGATCTCTGGTTTAAGCTTATTGAGTCTTCATGTATTTGAATGTTCCACTGTGATTAATGAAAGAAGGCATGAGGCCCGAGTTTGTTCATTCTATCATGTACTATGTTATGAATGTACGATATTATATATGTTAGACTACAAATCACTTGTATGAATGCTATTATGAATAAATGATATCTAATACACAATTCTTAGTTAAGTGCTTCCCATCTATATTATTCCATCATGTTGTGCATAAAAATTTGGTCTCTATGATTCTCATGTGCATCTTGGGTGAGACCTTATTTAGTATTTGAATATTGAATATGTTGACATGAATGGGGTATTTTTTGTAACCCCTTTCGAGCATTTGATATGAAACCTCGAGCCAACAATCACCATGGGTTGGTAGAGAAACATAGAATAAAAAACATCATTTTTTTAACTTTTTTCTACACAAACTAGCATGTATGCATTCCTAATGCATGCAATCTTAGAAATGTGCACATGTTGCTAACACATGTACACTTAGAAACAAACACATGTTTTTAATTTGTGTGCATTGTGTTTTGTTAAAAAGTTGACATGGTAAGTAATTCTCCACGTGGTAATGGCTTGGTTGGAGCTTTAGTAGGGGCTAGAGATATTTAAACAAGAATGTGTGCACGTTCCTAAAGTGTTCATGCATTCCCAAAATACAACGGTCTCACATTCTCATTGCAATGAAAAAGGAAAGAAACTCTATGTCACCACATATACTTTTTTTAAATCCTATAAAGAAGGAATTTGAAAATGCAAGGTCAAAGTTTGGGGCCCTAGGTTGACTAGGGGTTTGACTCACTAGTGTGCATATTTTTCTCATGTCTACATTCCAGACAATGGCATTCAACTTAGCATTTATTATTCTATTACCTTACTTTGAAATTGCAAAATGGAATAAAGAACATGATGGCATCCATAATACATAAACAATTAATGTGTGTTTTTGTGTGTGATTAAATGCCAATTGTTGTCCATTTCCACTAATTGGACACATGGGTCTCCAAAAAATAATCTAGTCTTCAACAACACATATAGAAGAACCATCAAAATACACTATCTAATTGCCTATCATATAGGCTACTACTAGTGTATAAACAAAATATATTAGAAGCATTCATATACTAGCTACAACACTTTACAACACTTCACAAGGAATAGATATGATGTGATAAATCCCTATGTACATAGCCTTGTTAATGTGTATTATTGTTCCATCATCTATTTGGATTAGGATTAAATTTGGAAGCTCATCTAGTGACTTAGTGGTTGGGTGTTCATCAATACTTAGTAGGGCCAATATACCCTACAAGGGCTGATGCAAAAGTTGAATGAAGTAACCATCATAAAAAATTAAGCTCCAACATGACATGCATAGTTAAGTAACCTCATGAGAAGCTAGTATTGCAAGGAAAAGTGGGAAAAATGTAACACATGGTATGGTAAGGTCTAAGCACCTAAGTCATTTCTAGACAACTCACCAACCACTTTCAGAATCGACAAAGCTTTGACAAACAACTAAGGTCTCTTTTTACTTCATCTTACACCCATTCATTTTGGATAAGTTAATTAAACATTCCAAAATTAGCAGGTAAATCTATAAAATCATAAAAATATTCTTGTATGAATATTAATTAATGTTCATATGGAACTCACATGTACATATATGTATATCCTTTTTCTAAATAGGCTCATATATTGGGCTTCAAATTGAGTATATCCAACATATTGAAAGGATTTGGTATGGCTATAATTGATGTGCTACACGTAGGTACAAAATTTCCAACATATACCAAACTAAACACAAGGTTGATGATAACCATTTCCATAGGACAAAACGCCAACAACGCACTATTATGAGTGATGCCACAAATAAAGAAGAAATTTGGATCTCAAGCACATATACATAACAACCTACTATGGATGTGTTATATTAATAATCTCAAAGGACCAATGCAATGGTGCTTCCACTATCCTCAACACAAGTAACCTATATAAGGAAGAGAAACCCATGGCTACCACTTCAAACCCCTAAGGAAAATTCTACCACAATAACCTACAACCATCCATACAATATTCATAGTAGTTGAATGAAGTCATCCACAACAATAATATGCTCTAAATCTACATCATGATGTAACTAGAAATGGTCTCAACAAGGTGGATTTAATACCAAGACAAACTTATCAATGGGCATGTCGAAAAGGGTTTTTTTTGGATTGATTTGGGCACGAGAAAAATAGACAAAACCAATGACTTTAACCACTAGTTACCTAAAAAATAGTAGGGGGAACCAAAACAATTTAAGGAGAAAAATAATGAGTTTGGCAACTCATATTATCACAAGGTCAAACTAGGAAATCTAGCTACAATCTCATAAGCAAAAGG
>ML783596.1:394525-415390 GCA_009831015.1 Picea engelmannii
AGATAGGGAACATTAATAAATTGGAGGGCATTAACTAGGTGGATAAGGTAATAAATGTGTAGGTAAGGAAGTAAATGAGGGAAAGGGCGGTGAAGGAGGGATATGAGGGGAGGAGGTTTACAAAGGCAAGCATGATCATTCTACGGGGGTTTTGGGAGGGTTCTCTTGGATTTGGACAGGAGTTGAGTTCTGTAGTCGGGAAGGATTAGTACAGGGGGCACCGGTTTGCTAGGAGTTTTGAGCATGGGGGCCAGGATATCCATATGGTATCCTGGAGCTAGGTAGTTGTCCTAGTTGGCAGGGTGGAAACTCGGTTTTGGGCAGAGTTGGTTCGTGGATTCAAGTTGGGCAAGGCAGCAGCAGGAAGGTCAACAAGACATGCGGAAAACGGAGGGTTAGAAACAAGCCCAGGTATTTTAAATTACGTATTTATTTATTATGTTATGAATTTTATTATTCGTTGATCAATTTATATGCGTATGTGTTGAATTTATAAGAAATTACCGAGTTTCATAAATCAAGTAGAAGTTACTGTTATGTTTATGGAATTAATTGATGTTAAATTTATTCGGCTACTACAAACTATGGCCCCAAGGAAGAGATTGAATAGATCCCGTTGGTGTCAGCCTTGAATTTTGTGGGGTGTGAGACCCAATCTTTGATCAGATCGGACAAAATTTTTGCATACTGCTCGCACTCCTTCTTCTTGAAACCTTATAGGAATTCGACATTGTGAGTAAGGTTCGGCGTGGGTGACAGTTTATACATTGCCCGCAAATGTTCTAGCCTGAAGGTACCAATCGTCACCTTCTGTTCGCTAATAATCATCCTGGTCGGGATGTCCACATGGTCTAGTGCCCACTTGATCATATCACAATAGGGAAGAAGTTGGGGCCTCACCGCTATTTTGTGCATCTCTTCTTGAGAGACAATTTTGTATTTGGTTGATAAATCATCCTTCTCGTTGTCGCTAGAATCATCCGAACAGTTTATCGACTCAAATTGCAGGATGTTGGAAGCGTATGACCATGTCTTGATAGAATTAATACTTCGGGGCGAGGTATCAGAAACAACGTCTGAACCCTGACCTGAACTCTTGGCAGCTGACTTGGGCATTTTTTTGTGGAGCCATGATAGTGAAACCTGCAACTGGACCACCTTTCAAAAAGATTTGAAAATCACAAACAACAGTTAACCTGGTAAAATGGCTATGCGTGCAAATAGAAATGAGAATTGAAATAATGAAGGAAAAATCTCTCTATCTTGGTCATTTAAACCCCTGGTGTCCTTGCGAACAGAACAGTCAAATCACTTAATAGAAATATTTAGAAGTAAAAATGAGATCCTACTATCTATCACCTCGTTGTAGTTCAAATAAATGCCATAAATGTTTGACGAGTCATAACATGAACAAACACAAAAACATTTAAAACTTACTTCGTAGACGGTGCGTGTTAAAGGTTGCTTAATGCGTCAATTAATCCAGTTTATCTCCTTTAATTAAGTGTGTTTTAGTCTTTAATCCCCCCTTTTCGGCATTCGCCGTATCGGAAGATTTCACTCCTAGCCTTTGAGCCCCCAAAACCCGAAATCACGATGATGCGATTTAGTTAATTATTCGTTATCTGACTTAAACTCTTAATTAATCCACACTTAATTAATGAATATCGTGACTTCACGACTCAGAGCTATGAAGGTATTGCTTTTTGGGAGAGCGATCGCCGAGTCGCAAAATCTCGACAGTGCTTAACTAAGGTTTAAAGTGATTTACTCCTAACACTAACCTAGGTAAAATTTAAAAGCGTTATCACCACTTCACGTGTTGGGATACTAAGGACAGTGGGAAATGTCGTGAAATAAGCGAACTCTCGAAACTAGATTTCTGGGATTAAATATAATATCTCACTTATTTAGAAGAAGACGGCTCCAACATAGGCTCCAACTAGGGATCTCGTCTCCTTGCAGGATGAGAAGAACAGTAGACCGAGTGCCTATATGGGAAATGGAGTCATCAGTTCGCTTCTAAGAAACTGGTTGGGAAAGAGGAAAAAGAGAGAACCTTGAGGTTCCAAATTGAATTCTGGAAAGCTTTCAAACTCGAAACACTTTCTAAGCCCAACTACAGTCCACAGTAACTTTCCCTTCCTCGACACTGAAATCGGGTCTGCTCAAGGCGGTCCAAACAAATCTTAGGAAATTCAACAGGTTCTGTGGGTTTTGGCTTGCATCAAAACGAAGTATAATTCATGCTTTTGATCAGAGAGACCTGCAACGAACCTGAGGTGTAGATCCAGTTTTGAGAAAGCTAATTACCAGAGCGTAGTATGATTTATGTATGACAACCTTACAGATATATTTAGATATTGATTCACTGCCAACGAGCTTGTTCACTACCCTAGTGAAGTTATCTGGTCCCCTTTATTGAATTTCCTTTCACCACTAAAGGGTAATTATGCATTTAAATGTTGAGATGAGGGAAATCATTTTATGAATTTCCTTTCATCATCTCTTTGGACTAGATGGGGGAAATCAATTATGAATTTCCTTTCACCATCTATCTTATATTTTATTTTTTGGAAACTGAAGTGGGGGTAATCAAATTTTATAAGTAATATCAAATTGTAAAATTCCCAACATAGGCTTTTCAACTTGCTTTGAGTTCTCTTGACCAAATTTCTCTTAACCTTCACAACGCCCTAGCTCGCAAGAAAAAAAAAAGGGGGGGAATTCATTTCCAGGGGACTTCTTTTGAGCAAGACTTAACCATTTGAAAATTGTTGAAAGACTTAAGAGAGTTAAGGTCCACCCATGCATGGCCTTGTTCAACAGGGGATCAAGAAGCTATGAAGAATAGTTTACTTCCGGAGACGCTCGCCAGTTTCCCAAATGGAAGCGGAAACTCTTTTCCTCAGTGGATGGTATGGGAAGGTGTCAGAGCTTAAGGAGAAAGGGACAAGGGTGAAAAAGGGAAAGTGAGTAGGCCATGGGCCCCCAAAAAAATGGATGTTATCATACAATCCCGACTCAGGTGAACACATCATACTTGTGAGACTACTACTGTGTTTAATTGATATTCATTTGAAAACCCAGATACTCCGGAAATTCATCTCTTTGCCTTATCACTTCATCTTCTTCTTGAAAAAACATTCTTTATCCCCTGTTTCGGGTGGGTCGATTTCCGGATACCTAACCGTCCCTTTCTCCTTTCACAGTTTGGGTTGTAATTCGGAGGCCTATATGAAACAACATGAAGAGTATCAGGTCTTCAAGATTTACGGGATTCTGGGTGTCAAAAATTATGTCTCTACTTCTAGGAAATCAACAACCTGTTTTATTCAAGATGAAAGTGAACTTACCAAAAAAATTTATGAAAAGAAAAGAGAAAACAAACCAGTATATACAATGGAGGTTTGGAACTGATTTATTGCACATAGTGCTTTAAAAAACGCCCGTTGACAAAGGCGCTGAGAGTCACACCATCCAAATTCTCGAATAGAAATGAATTCTTCCCTTCAGAAGATGAGACTTTGAATGGTCTGTACCAGATATGATCAAATTTACCATGTTTTTCCGAATATTCCCTCCTGGCATCCCATTTCAAAACCAAATCATCAGGGAGGAAATCCCTGTTTTTGGCTTTATGATCGAAAAACACTTTCATGTTGTCTTGGTATTTCTGCATCCTTGCGTCTACCTCGGTCCTGTGTTATTGGACCTCGATCAACTGATTTATTCTTCTAGTGACGTGGTTTGTCTCTTCTCTCTCATATTGCCATAGCTTCATTACAGGGAGCACCAAATTTATAGGTAAAACCACATCAGTCCCATACACCATTTGAAAAGCAGAAGTACCAATGGATTTCTTCGTACCTATCCGATTTTCCCATAAGGCGTACTTTAAGTGAACATGCCAAGATATTTTGTTTTCACTCAGTACCTTCTTAATTATGGCAATCAAACTCTTATTTGATGATTAGCCTAACACATTACCTTGAGGGTAATATGTTGTGGAGTGGCCCAATACAATGTTATATTTTTGGCAGAAAGATGACCATTTCCATAGACTTGAATGCCTGGGCATTATCCATCACTATTTTTTAGGGATAGCCAAATCTGGACAGTATGCTCTCTTCTAGGAAATCTATCACCACCGAATCGGTCGCCTTCCTAGTGGGAATATCCTCCACCCATTTGGTGAAATAATTTGTGGCGATGAGGATCCATTTGTGTTGAGCATTGGAATGTGGGTTGATTTTGCCTATAAAATCTAACCCCCATTGTTGAAAAGGGGATTTGGTTTTGATAGGAGCCAGAGGCAGCGCTGGGAGATTTTGTTTTCTTGTAAACAACTGGCAAGGGTTGTAGGCTCTGACTTGGATGTTGACATCTGAGAAAAGTTTAGGCCAATAATATCCTGCCCTCAGGATTTTATAAGATGTTTCCCTCCAAGCGCGATGCCCTCCACACACACCTTCGTGGAATTCGCTTATGACCCCCACTGTTTCTGATTCTACCAAACATACCAGTAGGAAACCTAAGGGGTCCTTCCAATACAGTTGACTTTCAGATATGCAATACTTCACCGCATGCAGCTTCAGTGTCCTGGCCTTAGCTGGAGACAGATCGCTAGGGAATTTCAGGGTCAGTAGGTAGGACACTATATCTTTATACCAATATGATAAGACAAAATTATCTTCGATTCTAGAGACTACTATTTGGTCATCAGGCTCGTTATGTCCCCCTGTCCCTCATATCCTTGTAGGTTATTTATTCTGAGCACTCTGAAATTTGATTCCGCCAAGACCTTAGCCAAACCTTGTCCCTTTACTAGTTTCGTCGATTTTACCTCTAGGTCGAAATCTTGAATTTTAGCGAGCCACCGACCCCTCTTTCCATCATTGTCAGGCTGGACCAATATATCCTTCACAAAATTGGTGGGAATGTACGCGATTACCTTGGAGTGTAGCACGTAAGTTCTAAAAGCCTTCAAAGCCTTAACCATAGCATACGCTTGTTTCTCCATTATATCATATCTTAGTTCATCATGTCTAAGAATTTTACTAAAGAAGGCTATTGGTTGCTCAAAACCCTCTTCATTCTTTTGGAGGAGTATTGATGCCACTGTGTGTTCGGAGGCGAATGAGAAAATCAGGAAATCCTTTAGGTAATTAGGGCTTGCTAATACGGGCGCTTCGCTGATAACTTTCTTGATGCATGCAAACAAAACTTTAGCCTCTGCCGTCCATTTCACTTCATTGTTCTTCTTGAGCATATCTGTGATCAATTTCACGATTTCAGCAAAGTTTGGGAGAAATCTTCTCAAAAAAATTATTTTTCCTAAAAATGACTGAATTTATTTTATATTCCTAGGAATATTTATGGTGTCTATAGCTTCCACCCTTTTAGGGTCGATTTTGATTCTGTCCTGAGACACAATGTGGCCCAAGAGTTTACCTTCCTGCATCGCGAAGTGAGACTTCTTGGGGTTTAAAGACAAACCAAATTTTCGGCATTTTTCAAACGTTTGCTTCAGGTGTAGCAGATGATCTTCATCGGATTTGGAGAAGAGAGTCAGGTCATTGAGGTAGATAACCACGAATTTATCTTTTTCACCGATGAAGGCGATGTCAATAGTGCGCTGGAAGGTATCACCTACGTTCATCAGACCAAAAGGAATTTTGTCATACATAAATGTGCCCCAAGGGGTGGTGAAAGTTGTTTTTTCTTTATCATGCTTTTTGATGGCAATTTGATTATAACCGGAAAACCCATCGATCATCGACATCCTATTTTCCCCGACTACTTTTTCCAAAACATGATCCATTTTGGGTAGAGGATAGTTATATTTGAGGGAGGACTTGTTTAGATTTCTAAAGTCTACGCACAGCCTAATCTCCCCGCTTTTCTTCCTAACTGGGACTAAGATCGCCACCCAGTCAAAGTACCTGAGAGGTACAATAATTTTTGCGTCTAACAACTTTTTCACTTCTCTTTCGACCACAGGTAGTAAAATGGGGTTGATTTGTCTGAGCTTCTGTCTGAAGGGCTTAACACCAAGTTTCAAAGGTTTCTTATGCTCGATTACAAAGGTATCATAGGTTCTGAGATCATCGTAAGACAATGAAAAAACATCTTTATACCGCCTGAGTAAGTCCTTATACTTGATTTTTATCTCAGGAGGAAGGTACTTTGATAACTTCACTATTCTAGGCTCTTTGGTGGTGCCCACATCATAGTCTTCGACCTCCTCCAGTTGGGGCTGTAAGGTGGACTTCAGAGGCATGTCATTTTGATCAAACAACTTTTCCAGAGGTATCAGGCCCTTAGGGATCTTATTACTTTTTAACACTAGCAGGTGATGATTTGCAATTTTTTCTCGGAATTCTTAGGGCTCCTCCTCTTCCTGCATAATCCAGGTATGATTGGTTTGGTTCTCCTGGTCAATGTGGGTTTCGAAGAAATCACCCACCATTTCTAGGAAATTTCTTATCTATTTGTCATCCTCGAAGACCTTCCAGTGTTGTATGTTGTTTTGTATGGATGGTTTATGCCTTACCTCTATGTGGTACTTTAATTTGAAAGCAGTAGGGGGTACGAAAGTCGAAGCCGCTTTGGCCAGTGAATCGACTTGCTAGTTTTCGGCTCGTGGGATGAAATGAACCTTTATCTATGAAAATATGTTTTCCATTAGATCCCAGGCGTAATTTCTGTAAGACCTCTGTCTTGGGTGCTTGGCCTGATATTGCCAATTTACCTGCTTCACAATTAGTTCAACATCTCCATAGACCTCTAAGTTCCTTATGTTTAGTTTCTTGGCAGCTTCCAGACCCAGGACTAGAACTTCATATTCGCAAACGTTGTTTGTGCAGTCTACATCCCATTGTAGCCTGTACGAGAAAGGGATGACGAATTCATTTTTAGGTGCTACAAAAAGCACTCCCGCACCCGCTCCTTCACACAACGAAGCTCCATCGAAGAACATTTTCCAATTTCCAGTGCTATGCATAATTTTAGTTGTCTTTTCAGTTCCGATTTCATCGATGTCACCTTCTTTTGCACAACTTTCTTCAGTATCGTCAAAGGACATAATACAATTTCCTAAGTCTTGATCGGCGATGTAAACCAGTTAATTGTTAGGATTTTGTGGATCGCTTACCGTATATGCCAAACATGTTTCTCTGTATAACCATGTGAAATGTCCACCAAAAATAGGGACTATGGCGCAGGTCATATCCAGATGAAGGGATCCCCCGAGTTTGGCTCCCTAAGATCTAGATAATAGTAAACCATACTTCGGGGGTATATCGGCGACAACTACGTCCATTAGGATGTTTTTCGCCAGAATCTAGGCGAGGGTGACTACTAGATATTTGATCATGCCCATGCACTTAACTCTCCTTGAATTGAATGAGTAAAGATCTCCATAGGGCCTGGTGATTTCAAGGCCTAGTCTATCCATAATAGATTTGGGCATTACGTTATGAGAGGCCCCGGAGTCCAGGATGCAATTATGCAACAGCCGATCATGCACTTTCAGGGTAATATAGAAAGGGGTGAAGGTATCTCTGGCGCCTTCAAAATGTGGACCAAAAGTGATATTAGGCTTCTCATCTTCCAGATTTATTACATCGGAGTGACTCTCCAGATATGAAAAATTTATCATCTTGGTTATTTGTTTTCGATACACAGGATTCTTCGCCAACTCGACCAAAGGTATGGGTATATTTATCTTTTTTATCTCACTTTCTAGGGAGAAAAATCCCGCGATTTTATCTATTTCCTTGGCCGAAACCTCGGACTCCTTCCTATCCATTTTATTTAGTAGCACTGTTTTAATTTCAGTGTTTCTGGTTTCGGGTGTTTGCATTTCAGCTGCCTTATTTTTTCTCGCTTGGGCTTCGACCCCTTTTACGTTGGTATTCTATGAATCTACCCCTATGTTATTTCGCATCTAGATCTCTTTCTGGACGGGCTCGTATATTTTTCCCCTAGGAAAAATTTTCTTAGGTTGCGCAGTCGACACAGGTTTGTTTCTAGGCCTCAGATTGTACTTGTGCTGGAGTTCGACCATTATGGTGTTGGCCATTCCTTGATAAGTGAAGTCATCAGCGTCGTTTTTGTCTTCGACCGATGATTGTTCCGTGTTCAAGGACTTCTCATAATCTTCTTTGGTCAAGTGAGGTTTTACACAGTCATCGCCTAAGTTGTTTACGTCTTCTTCCAAGTCTTCGAACTCTTGCATATCATTTCCCCCTATAAAATTGTCATTTTTCAGAGGTGCTTGGATCTTTTAGTATTCATTTTTAATTTGTCTTAGTTGGAACTGAGGATTGGGATTTCTCCTGAATTTTCTCTTAACAAATTGATCAGCTTTGGATTGATCTAGCTCCATTCTTGAGATTTTGTTTGATATTTCTTTTATTATCCTAGCCATGTCATCCATTTTTTCATCTGAGGATCTTCCAGGTCTAGAGGGACCTGCTTGTTCTCTGCGACGTCTAGTTTCCCTGTTTCCCGTCTCAATTTTCATTTTTAATTTACCTGAAGCAATCATGTTTGATTCAATTTCCACAACGTCATCCTACATTCGGGTTAGGTCGGCCCCTCTCCTTTCTCTTAATAGTAGAGCGAAATTGGGTTCAAAAGCTCCTACCAAAGTTACTTTGGTGGGGGGTTGAGACGGTTTAACTTCAACAGGGATCTTATTATACAACTTGTTAAACCTCTGGATAAATTCCATAACAGTTTTAGATCCCTTTTTCTTTAAAGATCCGAACTCGGTCAAATAGTATAAATGATCCTTTCTTTCGCCCCATTTGAGAAAGAGGTCTTCTAGCGCATTGTAGGATATGATTGAACCTAGGGGAAGGATCCAAAACCAAGTTCTTACCTGTCCTTTGAAGGTTTGGACAAACAATCGAGAACACACGTCCTCATGCTCGAGACCTACAATATCAACGAATTGATCAAAAAAATTGATATGCTCAGTTGTAGTTAGATCCCCTTCTCCTGTGATATTGGGTAAGTTTTTCATATAGTTTTTAGGTAAATCATGGAGAGGTATGGGAAGGACCAAGGGGACATATCTAGTGGCTACTTTGGTGAAAACCCTAGGAGGCGGTTGCTGGCCTTGACCTCCTATTCCCCCTACTCCTCCTCTGGCGGCAGCCATGGATAACCTAGGAGAGGAAATCAGTGCATTGTAAAGAGGGTTGGCAATGATTTAAAGCGACTCTCTGGCTTCCTCGAGGTGGAAAAGGGACAGATCGAGAAACTTTTTAACAGGGGAGGTGAAAGACAAAAAAGAAGAAGAAGGTATATGTGGACTCGGCTCCTCCGACTTGAAGGATATGTAAATGGGAGAACCCACCAGTGTCGAATCTGTGTATGTGGAAACTTCTTCCAAACCTTGAGTGACAAAGGGGTTTAAATTGAGATTTGATGGGACATCGATAGGGATGAGCTTCGAGGTAGGCGTGTCACCCCTCGTAACGTAAGAGGTAGTCAGAGAGATCTCAGTTTTGATGGCACTGTCTGATATTTTCCTGTGAGGAAGTTCTCGCAAGGATGAAGGTTCAAAAGAGGTATTATCTTGATACTGATTAGACTTGGGTTGATATGCAACCACGTTTTATTTAAAAATACCCCTTGGTCTTAGTATTTTTTCAGGGTCGGAAACTGGCGTTGTTTGTTTGGCATCTTGGTTTTGTCTGGTGTTCTTCCAAAAGGATGCTAGCTTACTTTAAGAGTGCAGTCGCGAAGTGAATGATGAAGGTTTAGCCTTAACAAGGTGTTCTCTCTTTGCTCACTATCAAAAAATGAAACCTGGAAATGTCATTTTCTCAGGGGAAAGTGACTGCGATTCTCCATCCCTGGCAACGATGCCAGAAAGATGTTGTTCCTAAGTCTACACTTAAGGCTATAAAGTGTAGAGTCTAAGCATCTAAAAAGAGTGAAAGAAAAGGAAGGGGAAGAAACAACTTGGGGGGATGAAGCTATGGCCGATCTCTGAGTTGTCTTTGTCTAGTTTCTAAATATTCGTGAATGCTGATATTTCGCTCGATGGTGGCCCATGAACGTTCAAGCTTTGTCCGGGTGGTGGCGGTCTTGAGTATGGTATGGAAAAGATTTAAAGAAATGTTGGTTTGATCCGATAGACCAGGTTCGATGTTGGGTTGTCTTATGACGGGTACAGTCATGGGGATAACAGAGCCTTAAAAGAAGGTGGATGCTTTAAAGTGCTTATCTCAAATTTAGATTAAATAAGGAAAATTCAGTGAAGTCGATCGAAGGGTTTAATGAAAACGAAGGTCGTTTTCCGTAACTGAGTTTAAAATCTTGAAACCAAGTGCGAAAACATAGAGTTGTCAACAATGTGTGGCATCAATTTCAGAGGAATCCCACGTTGTGGCAGAAGAAGAAAAGATGGGAATACCTTGATGAAAGAATATAATGTAGATATCTAAATAATTCACAGGTCTTGTACCCGCTAGTAGTCGATATAGAGGAAAATTTGTAAATAACTAGATACCTAGAACCTGATCACCACAATAGAAGTTATACTAAATTGCAGCTAAAAGATTCATCAAATACATATATGTAAAAATGACATGAAGCATGAAAAACAGAGGAAAAACACATAACTTAATCTTGACGAAATATGGAGTCTTCAATTCTCTTTGTATTAATCCTGGCTTAAGAGAACTTTCTCTATTACAATCTATTCATGGCAAAAAGCCCTTTCTATTAAAATCTTTCTTCTATTTAAACAAACTTCTGAACCTCTAGAATTCCGATCATTCTAGAAAATTGTCAGTTACAAATGGAAAATTGGAGCGTTTCATCTCTTCCTCTTTGCCTTCCCTAGTAAGGGTGGAGCACCTTCCTTTCCCTTCCCTTCAAGCTCTAGAAATAGAACAGGTTGACATCCGTCATTATTTAGCACTAGAAACCTGCCCCTTCGCCTGCTCGATGCAAATGACACACCTCTCCACCAACTGGGCTATCAACCTGGATGGCTCTGCTTGGTTGCTTGCTTCAAAGGTGTAACAACTCTTCGCCAGTTGTGGCAAACATTTTCCTACTTGTCGGTCCTCCGTGATGATGGAGCATAATTGTAAACTTGGCTATACTAGCTATTTGTCCACTTGGGCCATATCGACCTGGCTTATCTGGGATATCTCCACTTGTTCCATCTCCATGTTTTCTTTGATGTCCAACATATGTTTAGCTATATTGATTTTTCCCAGTGTCCCAACACTACTTTCCTTATCAAAGTCTAGCAAACTTTTACTTATCAAAGAGAACGTTTCCTCACAAGAATTCTTCACTTCATTAGCTCTCCCTTTGCTTTCTTATATATTCTGCTCCCAGACCTTCAGCAGGATATTTCCTCTAGTTTGTTCTACAATGGATAATTTGGAGTTGTCGATCATCTCTATCTTCGCCGTAGCTATAACAGCATCTTGGAAAGCGACCCGTGCTGCCCCGGCTTCTCTTTCTCTCAAAGAAATATTTTCCAATACTTGATCTATCATCTGGAAATGGTTTTGAATGGTTCCTACATTTACAAGCAGGTTTTGTTGAGCCATTAATACCTTATGTCAGATTTCGGCGGCCTGGGATCTGAACACTTTTATGTATAAAACTTAGTTCTCAGCCACATCCAATTTCGATTGCAACTCTATAATTTGTTTCTCCTGTTTTCTTACCTGTGTTTGGCTAATTTGCACTGACTGGCGCACCTCCTCGAGGTTGGACCTGAGCTTCTCAATCTCACGTAGTTTGGCTATTCGGGCTTCCTCAAGGCTCTTTCTCAACTCGTCCCTGATAGTCTCTTCAGCAGTAGCCACTTTAGCTTCCAATTTATTGATCTGAAGGTTATTTCATTTCAACTGGGCCTTCAAAGTCCCAACTGAGTACTAATTGGCTATAGCATAAGCCCCTAGTGTCCTGGCTATCTCCTCTGTGAATTCCTCCTCTTTCACAACCTTCCCATCTGTCATGATTTTAAATTTTTTAGCCATTACACCCTCTTTTTGATATAATTCTTGCCTCACCACAACCTTTCTTTTTTTGTCAAAGAAAAATTCGTTAGGAGACAGCTCCTCTATAGAAACGGGTGTCAGTTCTTCATTGAAAATCCATCCCGCATGAGGATTCCCCTTTGTGAACTGTAAGGGTGTGATAATAGCAATCAGACTATCGATTTTTTTGGATGGTTGTTTCGGGGTGACCTCTGTGACTGGCTTGTTTGACGTGAGTGACAGTGAGTCGCCTAATCCCTGCGAGGGTATCTCTGCTTGGCCTTGGGCTTGCTTTCCTGGCGTACCCTTTTATGGGTTTCCTTCCCGCTTGTGGGGTACTTCGGATCCTTGCTCTGAGGTTCCAGCCTCCCCTGTTTTCCCTTGTTTCTTCTCCCCACCTGGACTTGAGTCCTTTGCACCTTTGGCTTCTATATGCTTTGTAACTGGAAGCTTTGGGGCTTCGCCCTGTAAAATCTGGGGGAGACAACTCCGTCGGTGCTCCTGGAATTTCAAAAAATCAGCCATATCTCTGGGTGGCAGGGCTTGAATCCGAATTAGGACTTCAAAGAAGGACCTCGTGCCCCGGAATATTTCATCATGAGGGTAATCCTCATGTTCATATCTTTTCAAGCCACAACTCTCCAGGTGATTGCTCACAACCTTACTAGGGTCGTGCTTCTTGAACTCAATATCCACCAGCTTCATTTCTTCTAAATCTGTAGCCTCGTCTTTGGCATGGCCAAAATCTAACAAGGAATACACACCAATATGAATAGGGAAGGGCGGCCATACCTTTTTTGATACTCCTTTGAGCTCTTTTCTTATTTCGCTGAGCACAGTCTGTCTGGCGATCTCATGACACAATAGCTTATCTGGCAAGAATAGCGAGAGAGCATATGGATGGACAAAGGTGTCAAAAAACCTGATATACAAAATTTTTTCCTCTAGATACCAATCTGCCACACTGATTAGGTTGGTCGCGACACTATCTGACATCCTGGGAGGCGGTTGGCCAAAGATGGCGACATGCAATGGCACCATTACCCAGTTGAAGATCTTGTAGATGAATTCTTTGGCCTTATCCTCCCAAAGCTTCGAGTGGTAGACATGAATAGGCTCTGTATTAGATGGAGCCCAGCTCCAGTTCATTAGTGGGAAGGGTGTCATGAAGCAAATGGCATCCATGATGTAAGCATACATAAAGAACGAAGTTTCTTTCTTACTCGCCCTCTATGCTCGATATTCAGTAATTCGACTGGTCAGACTGTCGGACAACAGTTTGGCCTAGTCGAAGGAGAAACCCTCAGCGACTATATGAATGAGTGGCACCCATGGGAGGAAGAAATGGGTAGTGTCTTCTTTCCCATACAACCTATAGGTCATCATCATTATGTACTTGAACTATGGCTCCAAGGAAGAGATTGAATAGATCTCGTTGGTGTCAACCCTTAATTTCACGGGGTGTGAGACCCAATCTTTGATCAGATCGGACAAAAATTGTGCATACTGCTCGCACCCCTTCTTCTTGAAACCTTCTAGGAATTCGACATTGTGAGTAAGGTTTGGCGTGGGTGAAATTTTATACATTGCCTGCAAATGTTTTGGCCTGAAGGTACCAATCATCACCTTATGTTCGTTGATAATCGTCCTGGTCGGGATGTCCATATGGTCCAGCACCCACCTGATCATATCAAAATAGGAAAGAATCTGGGGCCTCGCCGCTATTTTGTGCATCTCTGCTTGAGCGATGATTTTGTATTTGGTTGATAAATCATCCTTCTCATTGTCGCTAGAATCATCTGAACAGTTTATCGACTCGGATTGCAGGATGTTGGAAATGTATGACCATGTCTTGATAGAATTAATACTTCGGGGCGACGTATCGAAAACAACGTCTGAACCTTGACTTGAACTTTCGGCAGCTGACTTGGGCATTTTTCGTGGAGCCATGATAATGAAACCTGCAACTGGACCACCTATCGAAAAGATTTGAAAATCAAAAACATCGACTAACTTGGTAAAATGGCTCTACACGCAAATAGAAATGAGAACTGAAATAATGAAGGAAAAAACTCTCTATCTTGGTCATTTAATCCCCTAGTGTCCTTGTGAACAGAACGGTCAAATCTCTTAATAGAAAGATTTAGAAGTAAAAACGAGATCCTACTATCTTTCACCTTGCTGCAGTTCAAATAAATGCCATAAATGTTTGACAAGTCATAACATGAACAAACGCAAAAACATTTAAAACTTACTCCATAGACGGTGTGTTTAAAGGTTTCTTAATGCGTCAATTAATCCAGTTTAGCTCCTTTAATTAAGTGTGTTTTAGTCTTTAATCCCCCCTTTTTGGCATTCATCGTATCAGAAGATTTCACTCCTATCCTTTGATCCCCCAAAACCGGAAATCACGATGATGCGATTTAGTTAATTATTTGTGATCTGACTTAAACTCTTAATTAATCCAGGCTTAATTAATGAATATCGTGACTTCACGACTCAGATCTACGAAGGTATTTCTTTTTGGGAGAGCGATCATCGAGTCGTGAAATCCTGACAGTGCTTAACTATGGTTTAAAGTGATTTACTCCTGACACTAACCTGGGTAAACTTTAAAACCATTATTGCCACTTCATGTGTCGGGATACTAAGGACAGTGGGAAACGTCGCAAAATAAGCGAACTCCCAAAACTAGCTTTCTAGGCTTAAATATAACATCTCACTTATTTAGAAGAAGGCGACTCCAACAGCTATAATTAAAATACCATAGCTACATAAGTGTTAAATCCTCTGTTAAAAAGGGAAAAAAGAGGTGTATCTAATGGACATTGAAAACCCTATACTAAATCTTGAAAAACAAAGAAAATGAGGGCATAATTTTTTTACATACTTGGTCCAATGGATATGGTATATTATAGTAGATCCCCACTCCACAAATGCTTAGTTGATGGTAATGAAAACGATGGATTTCCCCTTGTTTGCTTATGGAAAATGATCAAAATACCTTTATATCCCAATCCCCCTAACCATTGTTTGTAAAATGAGAGAATAAAACTTGAAATCGAAATTTAAAGTTGAAAAAAACAGACAAAAATGAAGCAGGGTGATAATTTCGATCATTTAGCAATATTTACTCAAATTATCTCTATGAATTTAATTTATCGCGATAATTTCAAATTATTGGATTTTTCGTGATAATTTTAAATTATCATATTTATTGCGATTAATTGCAGTGATATTATTGCCAAGGTATGGTCTGGAAATATTTTTGTGTTAATTCTGATATTATCGCAATACGTGCAACATTGTTTTAAATACAAAATGCACTTGTCAAAATGATAGGTGTAAATTCTACAATAGATGCCTAGAAATTTAGAGACTTTAAAAAACATAACAAAATATGACTAAGATGGCAAAAGAGTGGATGACTTCATCCCTGAACACTGGTTGGATTCTTTGATTCCTTTGTTGGTGTTGCTTTCACTGTGTCGTGATGGGATAAAGCCAATTCTCTTGGATAATCAATATTTGAAGTTAAGGGGAGGGCCATGGAACTCGCTTCATTCTTACTCTGCTTAACCATATTAGCAACTACTCATCTAAGATCAACTAGTTTTAATTCAAGGGCCAAAATATGATTCTTATGTTGGAACAATATACCCATAATAAATTCCTCATAGGGGCTAAAATTTCCACCCTTCTCCATTAGTTTTCCTAAATCAAGAGAATTGGGTTGTCATGTCGAGTTGAGGTCTCATCACGCTGCTTAAGAGGTCGCCTGGTGTCTTGGAGCTCCTTGTAGAACATAAATCCTATGATTTGGGTGAACATACTAGACAAAGAAATTGTAATGGCCCGAATTCTAATTAAATCTAAATGCATAAATAAACATAGAAATTTACAACCATTAACTGAAAAAAGTGGAAATATATTGATCGTGATTACATAATTCACAGGAAGGAGTGAGTTGTGAAAAATTTACCTAAGAGCTCAAGGAACCAACTTACTTACAATGCTAGGAATGGCAAGTCATTGTGATCCAAGCTTTGATCCAGTGCGTACAGATAAAGTGTAGGGGATGACTCTTGATCCGAAAAATCTTTAGATGCTGATAATTTTAAATACACTTAAACATCTACTTGACCTTTGAAATAAAATGATCACTTGACATTTTTGCAAATTACATGTGAAGAAATTATCTAACCAAAATATACTTTAATGATAAATAACTTGCAAATAATTGAACTTGAAATGAACAACAATAATATAATCACATACACAAGTTGGAAAGAGTGAAGCTCACCCAATTTGGGCTACCTCTCTAGGTTCTCTTCCAATAATGACCTTTTTTTATTAATTCTCAAATTCACGCATTTTACAATGACATTTTTACATATTGCTCAAATGCAGAAGCAGAGTGCACCGTTGGATTCCTAGAAAAAAATCATGAAAAATTGATATAAAATACTTGAAATTTAGTCAAGGTACCATTTGACACACTTTACGATGTAGCCTCAAATACCATGTACCCTCGAAATGCATCACGAGACTAAATTCTGCATAAAAATGAATGTGTATCAACCTCATACCACACGCCATTAAATAGGGTGTGCCCCTTAACCACTTTCTGAAATCTGAGGTCAACTTTAAATACCAGGTTGTTCGTTTTGTTACAACATATGTCATATATGGCATGTTGGTTAGCAGCAATTACTTAAGTTGTTTATATTGTTGGCAGGTCGGGGGTTCCATTCCCAACGACCACCATATACATCATTTTTTTTTGTTATTAGTTGTAACTATAACATATGTATTACATAACTTCCCCAAAGACATATAGTTTGGTTATACAGTGGTTTGAATATACATAGTATATACTTTGAAACTATATGTTATAGCTAACATATAGTCTAACCTCTGCAGATATGGTGCAAACTCCACAAGGTCATATAACATAAAATGTATCCATAGGATATGGGTCCAGGGCTAAACCCTCGACCCTATTCCCGCCTAAACTTTACCATATATCAATTTAAATAAATAATAAGCCATATGAATGTTAAGATTTATTGTGGTGGTTCATTGGTAGTGGGGGATTTGTTAGACCTTTGGGAGGTCGTAGGTTTGACCCTCATTGAATCCCAAACATTTTATACAACCATGACCAAATAGGCCAATGGGAGGTTGCCACGTGACAACCTCTCATTGGTCCTCCAATACCACTTGTTAATGTGTCGTTCATCCACTTGGTGGTACAATTGCCAACTCAGTTTCCTAGTCACTCTACAACTAGTCCATGTGTTGCCTTGGGGTGTGGTGAAGTCACCTATATGATTTTTCTGCCTGTCATCCTTGCAGCGGTGACGCATGTCACCCTTTTTACCCCTTTGACTTTGACTTTACATGTTTGACCTGAACTTTGACCCCTCATAACTTTTGCATACGAACTCCATTTGAGGTGAAATTTGTATTGTTGGAAATCTATCGTCGAGTTATACGCAATGATAGTATTTTCAAGACTATTTGAAGCATTTGAATTTTGAGCATTTCTGAACCATTCTGGACCTTTGTGGATGTTCTAGATATTTCTAGACCTCTATGAGAATTCCTAGATCCTCTTGGATCATTCCTCCCCATTGGAAGACTTTTGGACCACCAAAAGTTTACTCAGCAACTAAGTGAGGGTAAATTTCCCTCACCCTTCAAATCTCCATCCATTTGGATTTACTTGGTTTTACCCCTTTAATATGAACTCGAAGATATTCCACATCACCTCACTATGAAGCTTTGATCCTTCTATCAAGAATGACATCTTCTTGTAGCTCGTCCAAATATTCTGGAGAAAAATCATCAACTTCTTGAACCTGAATGCTTTCAGCTTCATCCATAATCATAGGAGGCTCATAAAGCTTCGAATTCTCAACATTCACCACTGAATGCATTTACATGTAGGCTGGTAGATCTAAACCCAGTCTTCTCTAAGATGTTGAATGGACCATATCGGATTAGCCTTATCTTTTTACCTTCACCTTTCATTTGATATTTACTTATATGTAGCCATACTTGATCACCAACTTCAAACTGATGATCAACTCAATGTTTGTCATGCCTTGCCTTATACTTGGTTTGGGTCTTCTCCAATTGTTCCTTTACTACTTGATCTACCTATTAAAGGTTTTGAATGAACCTTTTAGCTTTATCTGTTTCATCTTGTCCATATTCTTTACCTTCTTCTCCGAAAACAAGTTCCATAGGTGATTTAGGAAAGTACCCTAAACATACTTCAAAAGGAGTTTTCTAAGTAGACGAATGCATGGCATGATTATAGGCATGTTGGATATAAGGTAATTGTTCATCCCATAATTTAGGATGCTTGTTGCAGTATCATCGAAGTAGATGTACCACTGTTATGTTTACCACCTTTATCTGTCCATCTGTCTACAAATGAAAAGGCATATTATTTTTCAACTTGGTGTCCATTAGCTCCCATAAATGAGACCAAAACTTTCCAAAAAAATGAGTCTTGATATGATATTATAGATGTAGGAAGTCCAAAATGAACCCATACATTAGCAAAGAACATGTGTGTTATCTGTTCAGTTGTGACATGTTTCTTGCATGGTATTAGAATACACATCTTTCTAAATCTATCCACCATGACATATAAATAATCATGACATGTCCTGGACATCGACAAACCCCCTACAAAGTCCATGGAGATACGTTTTCATTGTTGTGAAGGTATCGAAATTGGTGTATATAACCCTAGCTTTATATTGCTAGGCTTACTTGTGGCACACATGACACACCCTTCGATATACTTGGAAACTGTCTCGTTCATCTAAGGCCAATAACAATACCTTTTTAATTGTGAAACTATCTTACCAACCCCAAAATGACCAGAGATGAGAGATGTATGATCTACTATGATTACATTTACCCTTTCATCTCTTGGTATACATAGTTTTCCAAGATGATATAATAAATTGTTATGCATATAATAGTATGATTGTTGAGTGTTGTGAGTTAATGCATCATATACTTCTTTAAAATCATCATCCCTAGAATACTATTCAACATAGATTTAATGTGCTCAAGTATTATACCGAAGTATTGTGGATGCATTAATTACTGGTCTTGATAACATATATGCAACCTTGTTATGAATACCCTTCTTATATTTGATTACTAGATGAAACTGTTGTAGAAAACCCATCCACTTGAAGTGTCGTGATTGTTATAGCTTGGTATGTGACTACAAATCCTGTAATGGTTGATGATCTATATGAATGATTGTCGCCTTTCCCATTAAGTAATGATTCCATTTCTTTACACTTTGTACCAACACATACAATTCCTTATCATATGTTGGACAGTTAATCACAACTTGAGTGAAAGTATGAGATTGATAAAATATAGGTTTACCTCGTTGCATCAAGACTGCACCCATGGAATATCTGCTTACATCGATTTGATTCTCAAATGGCTATTGTATATTTGGAAATTCCAAAACTAGTGGGGTGCTTATATTTCCTTCAATGTATCGAAGGATTTATGTTTCTTGCCTCCCCATTAAAATACATGTTTAACACTCGTTAATGCATGTAGGGGTGTTGCTATGTATGGGAAATTAGCAATGAATTTACTCTAGTACTGTACTACTCCTAAGAAGCTCCTAACTTTGGTGGTAGTAGTCGGTTTAGGCCATTTCACAATGACTTCAACCTTTGTGGGATCTATCTTTAACTAATCATTCCCTATAATGTAACCCAAATATACTAGAGAAGTTTTTCCAAATTCACATTTAGATAACTTGATATACAACTTCTCCTTCTTCAAGAGTTCAAGAACTATCTTGACATGCTTTATATGATCTTCCCATATTTGAATAAAGATAAATATGTCATATAAATATATAGTAGCAAAATCATCTATATAGGGTCTGAACACATCATTCATCACTCTCATAAATGTTGTCGGTACATTACATAACCCAAATGGCATAACCAACCATTCAAACAAGCCTTGCTTGGTATTGAAATAAGTATTCCATATGTCTCCTTCTGCAATTATGATGTGATGGTAACCAATTCTCAAGTCCAACTTGGTGAAATACACAACTTTCTTTGATTTATATAATAGATCATCTATTATGGGAATAGGATAACAGTTCTTTACCATAATATTGTCCAGGGATAAAAAATCAATACGCATCCTCTACGCGCCATCTTTCTTTGGAATTAAAACAATAGGAGAACCACATAGCGAGAAGCTTGGTGTAATGATTCCTTTATCGAGAAACTCCTGAACTTACTTCTTTATTTCTGCATTTTCAATCATTGATGTTGGTTGTGGAGCCTCATTATCTTCATGATTAAGAGGTTTTTGTTTTCAGCTATGTTTATACCCCATGAGGACTTTACACCATGGAAGATTGTACACCCCTCCACAAGGGGGATTTCCCCTCCTGCAGGGGTTCAGGGGCGAAGCCCCTGAAGGAAAAATTTCCTTGTAAATGTATATTGTAATTTCATAGTAAATCTGGACCATTCATTATAAGGTCGCAGATCCAACGGTAGAATTTATGTTAGGTTTTTTTTCCCTAGAAGTAAACCCTCTTTTATAAGGGAAATGTATTGCGGCTATGCATCATTACAAATATTGTATTATGAGAGAGGATACTAAGATAGAAATAAGAGGAAGTTACAACGGGTGTCTTGTAGTGTAATGTCCCCACTTTGGGACATCATCACAGGGCAGAGACTTATGATGACCAGAGTAGCCAGATGGATGTTATAGCGAATACAGAGGTATTTGAGAGGAATTGTTGGGTCCAGTT
>ML783596.1:416121-449099 GCA_009831015.1 Picea engelmannii
TGAGATAGTTTTATGGCTCAGATTATTTCTTGAGCAGTGGGGCGAACTGAAGAGAAGGAGGGCGTTTTTGAGATCCAGATCTAGTCCGTTTGGAGGGGTTACACTTCAAATCTGACCCTGAGACTTTACCTAGTGACTTGCAGTGTCCTGATTTATATTTCTGGAGAGTTTCAAAGCATTTGGAGGCCTCCTTCAGTAGGGTCGAATTATCTAGGGTTTCAGTCATCCAGTGGGACACACCATTCAGTGGGGGATTTCAGATCTACAGAGATTGAGAGGGATCTTGGAGATTCGGTCACCTGGGTTGTTCTTACCATCACCTGATCTATCAGTTGGAATATTTATTGGGGTGATTGGACACTTTTGACAGCAGGGTCGAATTATCTAGGGTTTTAGTCATCCAGTGGGGCGCACCATTCAGTGGGGGATTTCAGATCTATAGAGATTGAGAGGGATCTTGGAGATTCAATCACCTGGGTTGTTCTTACCATCACCCGATCTATTAGTTGGAATATTTATTAGGGTGATTGGACACTTTTGGCAGCAGGGCCAAGTTATTGAGGGTTTCAGCCTTCTACTGGAGCGTGGCATTCTTCAGCTGGAGAGTTTGGCATTCAGATCTGCTTGTATTGATCTTCATTTCTTATTCAACCCTTGGAGGCATATTTTGTGTTAGCGGGAGCATTTTGTAGCAGCTCTTATCTATTATCTATCTTCTTAGCCATCTGTTGAGCATTCCAGATCGGCATCTTCATTGTAGCAGGTTTCTCTATTTTATGAATAAAGAAGATTTGAGATGTTTTGGCTTGTCTATATTATTGCATATGGTTGAGGTATGTTCCATGGTTATCTCTTTCTATTATTTGCTTCATATACACATATAAACACATCTAAAAAGTAGATCAACAAAGTGTTTGACGAAATACCACAACCAGGAAAAAGTTTTAAAAAGACACCAAAACAGTGATGATCCTTGCATAATGGCTTGGGATCATTACATGTAGGTTGTATCCCTTCATCTGTTGGATAATAAAAAGGAAGGACCTGGAAATTTATCTGGTGGACGTAGCCCACACTGGGTGAACCACGTATATCCGTGTCTCTATTTGATTGTGTATCTTCTATTTTTTATTTCTGCATTTGTTTTTATTTTATTGCTCCGCGATCCTGTTTTTCTAACAACTGGTATCAAAGCGAAAGGTAACTCACAGGAAAAGAGGGTTTCTGGTTCGAGTGGGAACAATGATGGAAGATGGAAATTTTAGGGTCGAGAAATTTAATGGCCAAAACTACTAGTTATAGAATATGAAGATGGAAGATTATTTATATCAGAAGGATCTATTCCTACCATTGGGTGGAATAGAAAATAAGTCGATGGCCATGAAGGACGAAGAATGGGAGGTTCTTGATAGTAAGGCACTAGGAACGATATGGATAAGCCTGGTAGCATCGGTGGCTTTCAATATTTCGAAAGAAAATACAACAAAGGAGTTGATGGATGCATTGGCTAAACTACATGAAAAAACCCCGACGTCCAATAAGGTATTTCTAATGAAGAGAATATTTAATATGAATATGTCAAAAGGTGGGTCTATTGCAGATCAATTAAATGAAGTTAATACTGTTACTAATCAACTAAGTTATGTAAAAGTGGACTTTGATGATGACGTTAAGGCTCTTCTAATATTGTGCTCATTGCAAGAAATTTGTAATGTCTTGGTCATGGCTATAAGTAACTCTGTCTCTAGTTCAAACATGTTAAAGCACATGTGAGAAATCAAGTAATGTGTTAAACATGGAGAATAGGGGAAGACAAAAGGATAGAGGAAAGGGCTCAGGGAACCATGAGAATTCTAGGAAGCGCAGATCCAAATCCAGAATGGGAAAGATATAGAGTTAGAATTGTGGGAAGAAAGGACATCTGAAGAAATATTGCAGAGCTACAAAGAAACAAAGAGATGGACAACATGAGAAAAATCAGAAATAAAATGTAACAGGTGATGTGTTACAAGATGCTTTGATTCTTTCTGTAGATCATATTTCTGATTCTTCGGTAGTAGATTCAGGGGCTTCATTTCATGCCACACCCCATAGGAAACATTTTCCAGATTATGTTCAAGGTGATTTTGGACAGATTCATTTGGTTGATGATGCACCATGAAAATTTGTTGGAATGGGAAAGGTAAAAATAAAGCAAAGGAATGGAAAACAATGGTTGTTGAAAGAGGTAAGACATGTTCCAAATCTAAGAAAAAATCTGTTTTAAATAGGGCGGTTGGCAAGTGAAGGCTGTATATCCATATTTACAGATAAGGTGTGGAAGATCACCAAAGGATCACTGGTGATAGAAAAATGAGAGAAGGTACGTACATTGTATTTATGTACTGGTAATACTGACTCTTCTATCTCTTTAGATTCTACAGGAGTGGATATAGCACTGTGGAATCATAGGCTTGGACACATGAGTGAGAAGGGGATTCAAATACTTCACAAAAGAAATTTGTTGCCAAATATTAAACAAATTGATTTGGATTTCTGTGAGCATTGTGTTTATGGAAAACATAAGAGAGTCAGATTTCTCAGAGTCAGAAAAGAAAAGAAGAGTGAAATGTTAGAGCTTGTGCATACAGATGTATGGGTACCAACTCAAGTATCATCTCTTGGTGGATTTCATTATTATGTTACTTTTATTGATGATGCAACTAGAAAAACTTGGGTTTATTGCATTCGACAAAAGTATGATGTTTTTTATATTTTTAAGAAATGGAAAGCTTTGGTTGAGAATGAGATAGGAAAAAGGTTGAAGTGTCTTAGATCAGACAATGGAGGTGAATATTGTAGCAAGGAGTTTGATGATTATTCTTCATACCATGGGATTCGTAGAGAGAAGATAGTTCCATGACCACCATAAGAAAATGGTGTGTCAGAAAGGATGAACAGGACAATCATGGAGCGTGCAAGGAGTATGAGATTGCATGTTGGTATTCCCTTACATTTCTAGGCATATGTTGTAGATATTTTTGTTTACTTAATAAGCAGAGGACCTTCAATCTCTTTGTATGGTGGAATTCCAAAGGAGGCATGGACATGTAAAAAGGTAAACTATTCTTTTTTGAAGACTTTTGGTTGTGAAGTATTTGTCCATACTGATAAAGAAAATAGAACAAAGATTGAGGCAAAATCCAAGAAGTGTACCTTTATTGGATACAATGTTAATGATTTTGGTTATCCCTTATGGGATTATGAAAATAACAAAATCATTAGGAGTAGAGATGTCATATTCAATGGGAAGGTTATGTACAAAGATTAGTTGCAAGGAAAGAAATAGGAAAAAGAAAAACCAGAATACACAGTGCTTGATGAGATCACTCAATTTATTTTTATAAAGGTACAAGAAAATCAAAATGTACAACAACAAGAGCAACATGTACCTCAAACTCCTGCAAGTGTTGTTATAAGATCTACCAGGTTAAGTAGACCCCTTGAACGATACTCTCCTTAATTTTATTATTTGTTGTTGACTGATTCTGGTGAACCAGAATGTTATGAAGAGGAAATGAAGGTAGACACTAAAAATAATTGGGAGCAAGGCATGAAAGAGAAAATGGATGTTGGATTACTGAGAGGGTGGGTGAATCCGTAATAGAGAAATTTAATCATTTTTAACTATAAAATGCAAGTGTTATATCAATGTAGTATTATCATCCAATAGTTGTAGAGTAAATAAACAATGAAAAAATGAGCAATCATACACATACATATTACACCAGTATTTTTACGTGGAAACCCAAAGCGGGAGAAAACCACAAAATGTTTTTTCTTATATGTCTTTAATAATTACATTAATTGGAAGCATCGCCTTCCTTTTTTTTCCAGCTGCAACTGGAAGGAGGCTCCAACCCCCTATTTTCTCAGAATACAACCTGAGGGAAGCTCCAACTCCCCAATTCTATGACTACAACTAGAAGGAGGCTACAACCCCCTATGTTCTCCGGCTACAACCGGAAGGTTGCTACAACCACCTATCCTTACCCCGTCCAACCACCCTGTGATCAACCTGTACCATAAACAAGAGCATCAACCATGCACCAACCTGTACCTCAATCTGTACCATAAATGAGTGCATCAACCATGCACCAAATATGTACCAATCATGCATCAAATACACATAAAATATGACCCATCAAAATGTACCAACATCATCAACTATACACCTCATGTATGTGCCAACTGATCAACTACTTGTCTCAACCATGTACCCAACATGTACCTCAACCAAAATCCCTCATCAATTTCATTATCCAAATATGATTTGTAACTTTCTAATAGACCTAGTGTTTATGGTCACATACTTGCAAACCTTCCTTAAATTTAACAACAAGAGACTAGCATTTTCATCAAACTTTACTTTAGTCTCACATGACTAATTTTGGATTAGTCAACAACCCTAACTTGCAATAATCATAACTATGTACATGTATTGAATAAAGATATGAAAATAGTACACAATGTTCTTCAGTGTATTTTATGAAATTCCTCCAGGTTTCACTACTTGGATCCTCTCAGAAAAGGAGTTATAGCAAAAATGCCATACCTTATTTAATTATGGCTTATTCTAGAGAGCAAACTTGTAGAGCGTTCCCCACACAAAATATTTGTTGTATGGGTATGAAAATTGTACACCGAATACTACAGACTGTAATCTAAACAATAAATGTTTTCTTGCTTAATTCGGATATGTTATAAAGAAGTTATGACATTTTTACCCGAAACACTTGTTTTACACTAGTTTCAGGACTAGCCACAAACCCTACTTTCCAGGGAGTGTAACTCCAAAAATACAATGAACCACAAGCTGAAATTTGCATCATGGCTACTTGGATATGTTTCCTCAACGAACTCCCATTTTCACGGTCTGAATCATTCTAGAAAACAATTTATTGCGAAAATGGTGAGATGACCTGTAAATAACATACCTTAGAAAGCATCATCAAAAGAATATATCCTCCCTTGAATTTTGGCCTTCTTTACTTCACCTTCCCTCTGAAATTCGGCTTAGATATCCTTTGGTTACCTCGGTCACTTGTATATCTTCAATATTCTCAAGTGTGATTAAAATTAGAGAGCCTTGCCTCTTATTTATATTTTCATGTAGCTTTCTCAAGGGATTACCTTCTAACCATCTTAACCCACTTTCCTTATTTTAAAGCTAACCCACTTCTAACCACTTGTCCACTTAGTAATTTCTCCATTAACTTTATTATTTAAATAATTTCTTTTGTATCCACTTTGACTTATAGTACACTCATCCCTTCACTTTATTATTTAAATTACCTTCTAACCATCTTAACCCACTTTCCTTATTTTAGGGATAACCCACTTGTCCACTTAGTAATTTCTCCATTAACTTTATTATTTAAATAATTTATTTTGCATCATATTTGACTTATAGTACACTCATCACTTCACTTTATTATTTAAATAATTTCTTCTTTGCAAACACTTTGACTACTTTGACCTTTTGGGGCTTCTAGATGACGCATGAGGGTTCTCCAACTTCACATGGCCATAACTCTCTAACTGTGAGGAGTTATGTGACGTTCCACATACCACCAAGAATGGAATGACATGTACTATCCATCTAGAATAGTCTTACCTGCAAATATATAAAAACTCATACCATTATCCATAAAACAAACTTGGGTCCATTACCCAAACCATTGTGCTACCGAAATTCGCTATCGGACTTTCTTCAAGGGTTGACATCAATGAAAACCAACGCAATTAATAAAAAATATCCCCCTTTGGCATTGATGGAAACACTCTGATACAATAATGAAGTCATGCCACTCATTCTCCCCCTGTGACCATCACTCCCCCTAGAACCATGCCTCTGTGCTCTGCATTTGATAAATCTCTCCCCCTTTGTCATCAATGGAAAAGGTATCTTTCCATCCAGGGCTGCTCCCCCTAACTGAACTGTCCTTGGGTAAACTCTCCCTGAAACTGATCTCCTAACCTGAATTGTCTTCTCTATGGTGCTTCCTTGTGTAAATCTAAGACATATAAGATAAGAATTCAAAAACATTCATTTTGGAGTAGAAATTACTTTGAGTCTCTGGCGAAGATACTCAAAGGCTTCCCGTGGAAGAGGTTTTGTAAATATATCTGCCACTTGTTCTTTTGTGCCCACATACTCAACTCTGATGTTCTTATTTACAACCCATTCCCGTAGAAAGTGATACTTGATTGGAATGTGATTCATCTTGGAGTGCATCACCAGGTTCTTTCAGATATTGATGGCACTTGTATTATCACAATGGATTGGAATGGGCTCATCATACTCAACCTGTATATCTGTCAGATTTTGTTTCATCCATAGAACCTGTGTACAACATGTTGCTGCTGCAATATACTATGCTTCAGTTGTAGATAATGATATTGATGATTGTTTCTTGCTTATCCATGATACTAAACACTCACCCAAGTAGAACGCTACTCCATTGGTACTTCACCGATCATCAATGCAGCCTGCCCAATCTGCATCTACGTAGGCAATAAGTGATATATCCTTTCCTTTTGGATACCATAATCCTAACTCTTTTGTTCCTTTGAGATATTTGAAAATCCTCTTCACTGCTAATACATGTGATTCCTTTGGTTTTGCTTGAAATCGTGCCACCAATCTAACTTCCTGCATTACATCTATTCTGGATGTTTTCGCATATAGTAAGCTACCAATCATTGACCTATATTGCCTCTGGTCTATAGACTTTGAATCATCATATTTTCTCAACTTGCAACTATTTTTCATAGGAGTGATAATTGGTTTGCAATCTTCCATTCCAAACCTATTTAGCATTTCTCTGATATACTTAGTTTGAGAAATAAAAATTCCTTGGTTGCTTTGATGTATCTGAAGACCCAGAAATAAGAATATTTCTCCAATTATTGACATTTCAAATTCATTATGCATTTCCTTTGCAAATTTGTGGCTTAACATGTCATAAGTACTTCCAAAAATAATATCATCAACATAAACTTCAATTAATAAAATACTATCTTGAGTTACCTTGATGTAGAGGTTGATGTCTTCACTTTCTTTTCTAAACCCTGTCTGTAGATATTTATCTAGTCTAGAGTACCATGCTCTGGGAGCTTGTTTTAGACCATACAAGGCCTTCTTCAATTTACACACATAATCTTCATTCTCTGACAACTGAAATCCTTCTTGTTGTTCTATGTAGACTTCTTCTTCTAGTTCCCCATTCAGAAATTTGATTCCACGTCCATCTGATACACTTTAATATTCTTGGAGCATCCATAAGCTAAAAGAAATCAGATTTCTTCCAGTGTAGAAACTGGAGAAAATGTCTCTTCAAAGTCGATTCCTTTAACCTGTGCATATCAGTTACATACCAATCTAGCTTTGTTCCTTGTAACCTTTTCATCTTCATTCAATTTATTTCGGAATACTCACTTTGTGCCAATCACATTTTTATTCTTTGGTCTTGGAACCAATTCTCAAGTGTCATTCTTCTCTATTTGATCCAATTCTTCATCCATGGCCTCTTTCCAAAATTCATCCTTGTTGTCCTCTTCAAAACTTTTTGTTTCAATTGTAGATGAGAGTGCTAGGTGTGTTTGTTCTGGTGAATGGATTCTTCTTCTAGTCTCAACTCCTGCATATTTGTCTTCAATAATCTGATCTGAAGGATGATTCTTCTGTACTCGTTTGCCAGGTGTATTTGGCACTTATAGAACTTTCTCTTCTATTTTTTCCTAATCTTCCTCATATTCCTCTTCTACTTCTTCTTCATCTTTTGCTTCTTCTTCTTCGTAAAGTTGTTCCACTGATTCATTTTCTTCTTCCTTTGATTCTTGTCCACTTGTTTCATCAATTGTTACATTGATTCTTTCCACAACTTTGTTCAATCTCATATTGTAACACTTGTATTCTTTCCTTGTACTTGAGTAACCAACAAGTACTCCTTTTTCCACACGAGAGTCAAACTTTCCCATTCTTCCATCTTCTCTTTTGATGTAGCATTTTCTTCCAAATACTCTGAAGTGTTTCACATTTGTTGGTCTTCCTTTCCATCACTCGTAGGGAGTTTTGTTAGTGTTGTTTTTTAGCATTACTCTGTTTTGAATGTGAACTGTTGTATGCATTGTATGTATCCAAAAAATATCTGTCAATTTGGAATCCATTAGCATTGTTCAAGCCATTTCTTGTGTAATTAACATCCATAATGTTCCTTTGTCTCTGAACCACTCTCTAAACCGATCTATGAATCCATGCTCTCGTCCATTTTCATATATATGTCCAAACCTACTAAGTGTTCTTACAAATCCATCTATGTCCATATTGTCTAAGACTCTACTGCACAACTGTCCATAATGTTGACCCATTTGTTATTGTACTTCTGCTAACTGACTTCTCTGGCTCTGTCTACTCAAAATATGCAAGTTGTTCAAAGGATGGTTCTTTTGTCTGTCACAGCTATCGCATATACTCCCCATGTCTTATATTCATATTACCTAGGAGTCTCTAAGTCGGTTGACTCGGAACAATTCCTGCTCGGATGTGTATTCATCATCATATTCATTGGTAGATTCATCATCTCTCTTATCTCTAGATTCTTTCCTTTTGTCTGTGGATTCATATTTCACTACAATGCCTGAAAGTACAATCTCTTGAACATGTTCCTTATTTACCCGTCCTTCTTTTCTTTCATTTATTTTCCAAACCTTTCTGTATCTGACATCTTTCTTTTTCTCTGTAGAATTTTTGTCATCTCGTTTTATTGTCAATCCTGCGATCTCTGGAACCTGGTCTTTGTTCATTTGTTATTCCTGTTTTCTTATCCATACTTTATTATATCTGATATCAGTGTTCTCTTTGATGCAAGTATCGATCATTCTTCTACAATCACTAGCTATGTGTCCATAGTTATTACATTTGTAACATTCAATGTTACATGGGGCCACATAGGCATTTCTTTCTTGAACATTATAATCCCTACAATCTGCAACCTTATGTCCAAATTAGTACAATAAAAACAATAACCATAAAAGGAATTTTCATACCTGGGAGTGAATGATGTTCTTTGTGGTGTATTCCTTCTAAATTTATTGCTTGATTGATCATGATCATGATTGAAGCTTCTTTGTGGCTTGAACATGGATGGTCTTCTTGAATATGTATTTTCAATACTTTTCTTAGATTTTGGTTGACCATGATTCCTTCCTTTGAGTACTTCTGCATAACTCTTTCTATTTTCTCCATTCTTCTTTTCTAGAAACCTAGAGTGATTCTCTTCATTCTCTATAACCGATGTGGATGTTTTTGTCTCTTCAACGTTCTTATTGAGCTTAATGATTTTACTACTCAATGTGACAACTTCTTCTTCAAGCCTCTCAACCTCTTCTTCTTTTTTCATTATCTGAGACTTCATGACTTCTTCTGTTCTTTTCACTTCTTCAAGATGGATTTTTAATGTGATTATTTCTTCTTCAAGTCCTTTCTCTTCTTGACCAAACTCTTCCTCAAGTTGGTTTAGATTGTTATTTATTTCCTTAAGATGATCTGTCAATGTCTTCTCTCTCATTTCTGCTTCTTCTTTTCATGCTGCTATGTTGGCTTCCAAATACTGCTTTTGATATTCAATATTTTATTCGATCTTTCTAGCTTCTTCAACTGAGTTCTTAAGTTCTCGATGACCTGTTGGGATTCTTAAAAAATGTGAATACTTTCCTTTTGTTTCATCAATTCTTTCTTTAGTGGATTATTTTCTTCTCTTAGTTCATCTAAAGCACTAAGCAATTCTGCTTCATAATTGTATTCCTTTTCAATTTGTTTTTTTGTCTCATTTCCTTCATGACATTCTATTTCAAGATGTCTGTGTTTTTCACAATTAAAGAAAAACAACATACCTCTGGTGATTATGTACTCTTCATCTTTTGAATTTGTTTGACATGGTGAACATAATTCTTATTGATATGTATCTACATCTTCTTTGTCATTTTATGAATCTTCGACAGGGATGATTTTAGGGGCTAAATTTTGCTCATGGGCTAAATTTCCATGGTTTTTCCAAAAACAAGATTCGCTATTTTAAAAATGATTCGCCCAAATTCTATAGGATAAAATTATTTTACCTTAAAAATCGCCAAACTTTTATAAAAACTATATAAAATCCTTAGAAATTTGAATATTTTTACAAAAATATCGCCAATAATTTATAGTTGGCATATGAAGGATTAGTAGGATTCGCCAAGGTTTTTACATTGTAAAATAAATTTCCATCCTTAAAATCATCCCTAATCTCCGATGGGTGAAGAATATATGTCATGTAACTTATCCCAAAGTTCTTTGGCTGATGAACATTTACCAACCCTTTCTTTTATCGGATTAGATAATCCTTCCCAAATGAAATCCATTGATATTTTGTTATTCTTCTTCAATTCCTTCTTGGTTGTAGTCTTTGCCCTTTTTGAACTATCATATCCTGTAACAATTGATAGCCAAATATAATGTCCCCATTCCTATTAAAATACTTTCATCCTTCTGCTCCACATCTCATACTTTAAACCATTCTGACCATTAAACATTGGTACTCCATTCTCAGAATAATCCATGATCTCCTTCTAGTGGTTAAATTGTTTCCTGAAGGAACCTGCTCTGATACCAATTGTTGGATTACTGAGGGGGGGGTGAATCAGTAATAGAGAAATTTAATCTTTTTTAACCATAAAATGCAAGTGTTATATCATTGTAGCATTATCATCCAACAATTTCCGAGTAAATAAGCAATGAACAAATGAGCAATCATACGCATACACAGTACAATGGTGTTTTTACGTGGAAACCCAAAGCGGGAGAAAACCACATAATGTTTTTTCTTATATGTCTTTAAGAATTACATTCATTGGAAGCACCAACTTTCTTTGTTTTCCAACTACAACTGGAAGGAGGATCCAACCCCCTAGTTTCTTAGGCTACAACCTGAGGGAATCTCCAACTCCCCAATTCTCTAGCTACAACCAGAAGGAGGATAAAACCTCCTATGTTCTTCGACTACAACTGGAAGGTGGCTACAACCACCTATCCATGCCCCGCCCAACTGCCCTATAATCAACCTGTACCATAAACAAGTGCATCAACCATGCACCAACCTGTACCTCAGCCTATAACATCAACGAGTAAATAAAACATGCACCGAATATGTATCAATCATGCATCAAATACACATAAACTATGACTCATCAATATGTACCAACATCATCAACTATACACCTCGTGTATGTGCAAACTCATCAACTACTTGTCTCAAACATGTACCCAACATGTACCTCAATCAAAATCCCTCATCAATTTCATCATCCAAATCTAATTTGTAACTCTGTAATAGACCCGGTGTATATTATCACATACCTACAAACCTTCCTTAACTTTAACAACAAGAGACTGACATTTTCATCAAACTTTACTTTACTCTCACATGACTAGTTTTGGATTAGTCAACAACCCTAACTTGCAATAATAAAAACCATGTACCTGTAATGAGTAAAGATATGAAAATAGTACACAATTTTCTTCGGTGTCTTTTATCCAATTCCTCCAGATTTCACTACTTGGATGCTCTCAGAAAAGGAGTTATAGCAAAAATGGCATACCTTATTGAATTCTGGCTTATTCTAGAGAGCGAACTTGTAGAGCGTGCCCCGCACGGAATATTTGTTGTATGGATATGAAAATTGTACATTGAATACTACAGAATGTACTATAAACAATATTTTTCTTACTAAATTTGGATCTGTTATGAAGAAGTTATGACGTTTTTACCTGAAACACTTGTTTTAGACTAGTTTCAAGACTAGCAACAAACCCTATTTTCCACGGAGTGTAACTCCAAAATTACAATGACCCACAAGATGAAATTTGTATCACAGATACTTGGATATGTTTCCTCAATGGACTCCCAATTTCATGGTATTAATCATTCTACAAAAACAATTATGGCAAAAATGGTGAGATGACTTGTAAATAACATACCTTAGAAAGCATCATCAAAAGAATTTATCCTTCCTTGAATTTTGGTCTTCTTTACTTCACCTTCCCTCTGAAATTCGGCTTAGATATCCTTTGGTTACCTCAGTCACTTGTATATCTTCAATATTCTCAAGTGTGATTAAAATGAGAGAGCCTTGCCTCTTATTTATACTTTCATGTAGTTTTCTTAAGGGGTTACCTTCTAACCATCTTAACCCACTTTCCTTATTTTAGGGCTAACCCACTTCTAACCACTTGTCCACTTAGTAATTTCTCCATTAAATTTATTATTTAAATAAATTATTTTTTATCCACTTTGACTTATAGTACACTCATCACTTCACTTTATTATTTAAATTACCTTCTAACCATCTTAACCCACTTTCCTTATTTTAGGGATAACCCACTTCTAACCACTTGTCCACTTAGTAATTTCTCCATTAACTTTATTCTTAAATAATTTCTTTTGCATCCTATTTGACTTATAGTACACTCATAAATTCACTTTATTATTTAAATAATTTCTTCTTTGCAAACACTTTGACTACTTTGACCTTTTGGGGCTTCTAGATGACTCATGAGGGTTCTCCAACTTCACATGATCATAACTCTCTAACCATGAGGAGTTATGTGACATTCCACATACCACTAGAAATGGTATGAAATGAAATATCCATATAGAATAGTATTACCTGCAAATATATTAAAACTCATTCCATTATCCATCAAACAAACTTAGGTCCATTACCCAAACCATTGTGCTACTAGAATTCACTACCAAACTTTCTTGAAGGGTTGACATTAATGACAACCAGCCCAAATAATCAACAATGGATTCCCTAGAAAATAAACAGACTTGGGATTTGGTTCAGTTTCCTACAAGAAAAAGAGCATTGCAGAATAAATGGGTTTACAAGTTGAAGGGAGAAGATGGAGGAAAAAAGTGGTACAAGGCTAGACTTGTTGTAAATGGGTTTGTACAAAAGAAAGATATAGATTTTGATGAAATATTTTCTCATGTTGTTAAAATGACTTCAATTATGACTATTTTAAGTCTTTTGGCAGTAGAAGATTTGAATCTTGAACAGTTAGATGTAAAAACAACTTTTCTCCATGGAGATTTGGAGGAAGAGATTTATATGCAGCAGCCATATGGGTATGAGGTCAAAGGGAAGGAAAATTTGGTATGTAGGTTTAAGAGGAGATTGTATCGCCTAAAGAAAGCTCCAAGGCAGTGGTATTTGATGTTTAACAGGTTTATGACAGAACAAGGTTATAGTAGATGTCATTATGATCATTGTGTTTATTTTAAAAGGCTATAAAATGGAAGCTATATTATCTTGCTATTGTATGTAGATGACATGATTGTTGCAAGTTCTAATATGCAGGATATAAATGTGCTCAAGAAGAAATTAACTAATTCATTTGCGATGAAGGATTTGAGTGCTGCAGAGAAAATCCTTGGTATGAGAATAACAAGAGACAGGAGAAATCACAAATTGGCATTGTCTTGGGCTGAGTACATAGAGAAGGTGTTGGAGAGGTTTAGAATGAAAAATGCAAAATCAGTTAGGACACCTTTGGCCAACCATTTCAAATTAACCAGGGAAATGTGTCCCAAGAAACAAGAGGAGATAGAATACATGTCCAGGGTCCCTTATTCATCAAGAATTGGCATCTTGATGTATGTGATGGTTTGCACAAGACCGGATATTGCACATTCAATGGGAGTTGTAAGTAGGTATATGAACAATCCATGTAAAGAACATTGGGAGGCAGTAAAGTGGATTCTTAGGTATTTGAAAGGTACTGCTACTCATGCATTATGTTTTGGAGGTTCAAACATTGTTCTACATGGATATGTTGATTCAGATATGGTAGGTGATAAAGATAGTAGGAGGAGCACCGCATGGTATGTTTTTACTGTAGGTGGAATAGAATTAAGTTGGATTTAAAAATGGCAAATGGTTGTTGCACTTTCAACAATAGAGGTAGAGTATGTTGTTGCTGCAGAGGCTAGTAAAGAGATGATTTGGTTACAGAGGTTTATGGAGGAATTGGGAAAGAAGCAAGAGAATAACAAGTTGTACTGTGACAACGAGAGTTCCATTCATCTTGCAAAGAACTCAACCTTCCATTTGAAGACTAAGAATATACAACTCAGGTACCATTTTATACGATTCATCTTAGAAGATGGACATTCGAAGTTGGAAAATATACACACTAGCCAGAATCATGCATACATGTTAACAAAGGGAGTAACCAGGGAGAAATTGAGTTCCTTCTCAGTTTCAATTGGTCTTCAAGAATGAAGGTGAAGATGAGAAATTTTTCAGGTCCATGAAGGATCATAGTCCAGTATATACAATAGCGGTGGAGTTGTTAAGATCTATCTCCAAGTGGGAGATTGTTGGTTGTGGTGCATGATTATCTTCCTGATTCGAAGGTTTTTGTTTTCAGTGGTGTTTATACCCCATGAAGAGTTTACTCCCTGAAAGACTATACACCCCTCCATGCGGGTGAGATACAGGGGGGGCTAATCCCCCTGGTTGGGGGGTCCGGGGGAAAGTTGTCTCCTGAAGGAAAATTTGCCTTGTAAATGTATATTGTAATTTCATAGTAAATATGGATTGTTCATTATAAGGCCGCATATATGATGGTAGAAGTTATGTTAGGGTTTTTTTCCCTAGAAGGAAACCCTCTTTTATGAAGGAAATGTATTGCGACTATGTATCATTACAAATATTGTATTATGGGAGAGGAGACTGAGAGAAAAAGAAGAGGAAGTTACAACATGTGTGTTGTAGGTTATATCCCTTCATTTGTTAGATAATAAAAAGGAAGGACCTAGAAATTTCTCTGGTGGATGTATCCCACACTAGGTGAACCATGTATATCTATGTCTCTATTGTATTGTGTCTTTTGTGTTTTATTTCCACATTTGTTTTTATTTCATTCCTCTGCGATCCTGTTTTTCTAACAAATGATGACCTATACATTCCAATGTTTGGAAGAGGAACATATTGTTGAAAATATATTTCATGTTCAACCTCTCTTTTAGGAGGCAACCCAGGTTCCTGAAACAACTCATCATAATTAGATATAATGTTGATCAACTCCTGTTTATGATTTGAATCACAACCTACTAAATCATCTCTTATCCTCTTCTTTCTGCTTCACTATCATGAGAACAAAATATTTACTCGCGCTCACGAGTCTCTTCATTTTCCTTGTTCTTGCTAAAGAAACATTCGTTTTGATCTGATGAGTTCTAACAATATATTCAACCCCATCCTTGAGAACATGATATTTATTTTCTTCTTGATACAAAATATCCTTCCTATCAAATAGACATGGACTACCCAAGACAATGCCACAAATGTCAAGAACCACAAAATCTAACTCAACCTCGTTAAAGAACTTAGTTGTAATTGAAAACTTGATCTTACACTATTCTTTGAGCTACAACTTAGCATCATCACACACCAAACCTAATGGATATGGATTTTTATGACATTTCATCTTCAATCCTAGCTTCTTAACAATTTCTTTAGATATTATATTAACTTGAGATCCATTGTCAAATAAATTATCTACCTTAATATGCTTGACTATAACTATGACATGAAAAATATCGCTCCTTTTATTTTGATCAATATCACTTTCCATCTTAGAATATTGAACTAAATAATTTGAATTTATAGTTGATATATATTTTCTTCTTATGGCCATGATCTTAGATTCATCTTCGAAATCTGACCCTAAATATTGATGAGATGATGTAACAGTCTTTTGCTTCCCTTTATTATTGAATTTCTTTGGTTGTAATTCTGGATGTAGCTTCCAACATTATGATTCCTCGTGTCCCTTTTTCTTACAGTGGGAACATGTAGGTATTCCCTTATCTTGCTTCACTATCACTGATTTCTTACTCTTCCATTTACCTTTTAGTTTCTTCTCAAACTTGAATTGCTTTTTATCTTCGCTTGCATGCTTACCCTTACTAGCCTCTAGATGTGTAGATTGTACTTACACCTTGTAAATGTTAGTAGGGATAAACATTAGAATAGTGTGACGAAGATATCAATGCATCCCACCAATATACTTCAAAAGAGTTTCATGAATATACAAAGGAATTCCTAGGGATAATTCCTTCTTTTTGAATTCCTGTGTATATGCCTGAATATTTTGGCCTTTACCCTGTCTTAGATGTTTCCACTCAATCATTTTCATTTTCATATGTACCAGTGGATATAATTGTTTCCTTATAGACTTAGTAAACTTATCCCAAGAAGAGATTACTTTACCTTTTTGAACAAGATCAACTTGGATCTTTCTCTCCCACCATATTAAGGTAGTACCACTTAGTCAAATAGTAGCTAACTATATCTTTGCAGCATCATCCATGATCATTTGAACCTTGCAATATACCTCTATCTACTTGATCTAATTGTCCAATCTATCAGCATTAAATTATCTATCATAGATCGGAAACTCAAACTTTACATCCAATTTTAGTAATGGTATATTGTGATCAAACTTCTTAGAGGACTTATTTCGATGAGAAGAATGTTTACTTTCTTCACAAGAAATTGATGATGATGAGGAAGAAGAGGAAGGGGTGGTGCATACCCCCTACCTCTGTCTCGGCAGGGTTCGTTGACCTCCCGATCAAGGATAGTTCTTCAATCTATCGAGTTGAAGCAGCTCTTCTATTCCCTGCTGGAATCCCATGAAAAAATCCACAGGTCTTTTATGAAACTCCACCTGTGCAACTAAGCACCAAGCGCGAGCCTCAACTCCACATGACCATGGGCTGTGACCACACGCCTACACAAAATGCGCCTTGTGATTTCGCGTGTCGGGATTTTGCAGGTGAGCCAACCCTGACTCTCCAACTCTCGAAATCCCGAAAAGAGATTCACATTCCTTAGCTCTTACCTTGGCCTCCGTCCATGTGACCATTCACCATGACTCGGGGCTCAACTCTCAAGCGCGTCGGAATTTCGTGTATCGGGAATTTTCGATGTAATTCACCTCTATTCTCCCACGAGTCGTCAGATCATGGGGGAATCAGGACCTATGAAGGTATTGATTCCCCCATGATACGGCGACTCAGATCTCATTAATATTTTGTGTATCGTGAGGTCAAAAGAATTTTCACCTCCGTTCTCTCGATCCCCGAAATGCCAAAATTCTTCCTAGACAATCAACGATCCAGATCTCTCCTTGATCAACAGTTGTGATCTAATCGCGAATTCGCATTTCGCTAATTCTCAAAAACTTTCCCTTTGACCTTTTCAAGTCATGAGTCAATGAAATGTTGATCGCTCGCCACACGTCCCTCCCGATGGACAGTTATGATCGTTGCGGCTCTTCCCCTTGCAAATATCCGATGTATGTGTATCTCTGCCACGTGTCCTTTCTGATGGATGGTCTTGATGATGTCGAGAATTCATATATCGCGAAGTTGTCTCTCCTCCTATGCACTCAAATGGACTAAACCTTGTGCACCTCCTCCGGATCTGACGACTGTTGGTCCACACGCATCCAGATCCAACGAATCAAATATATTTCTCCTCTACGTTTACTCCTCATTGTCTAGACTATGATCTAGTGGTCCCGATATTTCACGGTGATCGATCCAACGATCATTGTAGCTCCTCCTCTTCAGCTTGCACTTTCTTCCTTGACTTGGAAGATTCCAAACGTTTCAAAGGATCTGACCTTTGAGTCTTTAACAAATCCATTTCTTGGATCTCATCTACACCTCTGGAAAGCATTATCTCTTCTGATATTCCTTGCCTTGTATTACTTTAACTTCTTAAAGGGTCACTTCGACACTTAGTCGAGTTTCTAATCTGTGCACTCCTTGTAATAGATCCTTACGCAAGGTTTGAGTTCTTGCGGCTGACTGTGCACACCTTGCAGCAGTCACTTTGCACTCCTTGCAAAGGGAAAGTTTTGTGCTATCTCTTATGAGCTTCCAATATTTTCTAGCTTAGAAAAAATTCTAAGTATTTAAAAGATTCAACCCTTGCGCTTCCTGCAGTTTCGACTCTTGGAACTCGATTACTCCTTTGAAAAGTGTTATCCCTCATGAGCTTGTTCTTGTGGATACTTCAACCTCCCATGCACTCCTTGCGCTCCAAGGATTGCGATAACTTAGAATCTGAAGGATTTCTCAAAGAGAATTTCCTCTCGCCCTCCTAGTGTTCTCTTCCTCTAATTCTTCGACTCTTTGCAAAGTCTCTTTGACACTTAGTCGAATCTCAGGTCTGTGCACACCTTGCACCAGATCTTTATGCAATGTTTTGAATTCTTGTGGATGACTATGCACGCCTTGCACCAGTCTCTTTGCACTCCTTGCAAAGGAAAAGGTTTTGTGTTATCTCTTCTGAGCTTCAGAACTGAAACCAATTCCGCCAACGCACTCCTTATATGTTGTGTGTACACCTTGCACTACCTCAACAGAAGAGAAACAATTGAAACTTATGCTAACCTTCAAGTTCCATCTACTCATAACGAGATTCATTCATTCATTCATTCATCAAAACACAAATAACAGGGAATTTCAAACAATGTTCACCCCATGCATTGGATCAATTTTCCTCTGTTATATTCAAAAGTGAACATGGCTACAACTGAAATAAAAAAACACAACTAAAAATTGAAATATCCTACTAACTTGCATTTAGCCTCATTTGGGCCTATAAAACCTCTATTTATCTCAGAGGGCTCTTAGGGTTCCCCCTGGCTACTTGTCTACTCTATAACTTAACCTAACGACTATCTAGACCAGTCGCATTCCAGAGCCAGAGTGGAAACTCCCACGTCGCTCGCAATCTTTCAAGAGTGTCTCAAAGGATTTTTCTAGCGCTGAGTTCAAGTGTGACTGAAAAGAATATTCTCGGTGCTAAGTTCAGGCGTGCTTCCAAAATATCCGTTGTGACTTATAGCGTTGAGATTCCAAAAATATTCCCAGACATTGAATGGTCCTGCTCTGTGTGCTTGCCAATGATGCTCTTGCATCATACTCCCCTTGAAAAAAATTCATGGACTCCTGTCCATGAGCTCTTGCACTGACCTTCCATGCTTTTGGATAGAAAATTCATTTTCCCAACTAGCATATTCTATTGGGTGTCCCTTCCACTTGACCAGATATTCAAAATATTTCTTCCTTCTAGTCTTCTTTCCAATCCTCTGATCAACAATCTTTTCCATCTATTGTTTTTCTGCTATAGGAAATTGTTTCTCCCACTGAATCTTCTCTTGATCTTTTGACCCCTCTGTGTCATCTTTCCTGTAAGGATATAGGTCTAAAACATTAAATATGGGCAATATTCCCACATCATCTGGCAGCTCAATCTCATAGACGTTTGCATCAAACTTCCTCAAGATCTTACATGGTCCTATATTCTTCATCTTTAATTTGTTATATGTTCCCCTAGGGAGCCTTTCTTTTTTGAGGTGTGCCAGAACCTGATCTCGTACTTCAAATTGAAGTTCCCTATGATGTTGATCAACTCTGCACTTGTACTCCAGGTTAGAACTCTGCAACTGTCATCTGATATGGCTATGGAGCCTTTGCATTTATGCAGCAAAATCTTCTACTCTGGTGCTCCTGATCTCACTCTGTTCCAAGTCTCTCAATTCAGATACTCCCCTGGGTTGCAATTCATACAATATTTGGAGTGGGCTCTTTCCAGTGCTCCTGTTTGGTGAGTCGTTGTATGCAAATTATGCCTATGGAAGAATCTGATCCCACTGATTATGGTGCTCAGTGACTAGACTCCTTAATAAATTTCTCAAACTTTTGTTTACTACCTCAGTCTGCCCATCTGTCTGGGGGTGATAAGATGAGATGAAGGACAAATCTGTCCCCAACTTTTTCCACAATGTTCTCCAAAAGTGACCAACAAATTTTGTGTATCTGTCCGATACAATGCTTCTGGGTAGGCCACAAAGTCTTACAACTTCCTTGAAAAACATATTTGCAACATGTGTTGCATCACTGGTCTTCTGGCATGGGATAAAATGTGTCATATTTGAAAATCTATCCATCACCACAAATATGGAATCAAATCCTATTTGCATTCTTGGCAGTCCCAACACAAAATCCATGTTTATTGCATCCCAAGGCCTCTCTGGTATTGGCAATGGTTGATACAATCTAGTGTTTTGTCTCTTCCCTTTTGCATGTTGGCAGATTTTACATATGTTCACAAATTTTATCACTTCTATTCTCATACCTGGACAATAGTATGAAGTGCTCAGCTGTGCAAACGTTTTATCATGGCCGAAATGTCCATCCAATCCTCCACTATACTTTTCTTTCAAAAGGTTATCCCTCATTGAGCATTTTGGTATGCACAATTGATTTCCCTTGAACAAAAATCCCTCTTGAATCATATACTCTGTCCACTGGCTTCTGTCTCTCAGCACAGGATTTGCACATGCTTCATATGCTTCCTTGAAATTAGTATCATCACAATACATGTCCTTAAGGTGTTCAAACCCCAAGGTATTCACCTAGAATTCCTGTAGAATCAAACATCTCCTTCTTAATGCATCAACAACTTTGTTATCATTCCCAACAATATGTTTTATGACAAAAGTAAAATTATGCATAAACTCAACCCATTTTGCATGCCTCTGATTCAATTTTTCCTACTTGGTTATGAATTGTAAGGCTTGGTTATCGCTATACAAGACAAATTCCTATGGGACAATATACTGTCTGCATTTCTTCAAGGCTTGAATTATGGCATGAAACTCCTTGTCATATGTGAAGTATTTTCTCTTGGTCTCATTCAACTTCTCACTGGAATAGTCAACAGGTCTATTATCCTGACTCAAAACTGCTCCTATTGCAACTCCACTTGCATCACATATCCCCTGAAATGTCTTTTCAAAATTTGGCAAGACCAAAATTGGTCATCCTATTATTTTCTCCTTTAGTATATTCAATCTCCTTTCGGCCTCCTCTGTCCATTTAAAATACTTGTTCTTCTTCTTCATTGTATCCATCATTGGTGCACAAATCCCACTGAAGTCTCTGATGAACTTCCTATAGAAACTTTCCAATCCATGAAATATCCTTACCTCAAACATACTCCTTAGTGACAACCATTCTTTGATTGCGTTCACCTTCTTTGGCTCCATCTTCAGTTCATTTGAAGAGATCACAAAACCCAAGTAAATGAGCTTTGTCTTCATAAAAGAGGACTTCTTCATATTTATCAATAACTTGTCCTGATGTGGCCTCCTCATCACTAATTTTAGGTGCCTCAAGTGCTCCTCTTTAGTCCTGCTAAAGATCAGTATATCATCCAGATATACAACCACAAACTTTCCAATGAAATATTTCAGTATTTCATTCATCAGCCTCATAAAAGTACTCGGGGCATTCGTTAAGACAAATGGCATAACAAGGCACTCATACAAACCTTCATTTGTCTTAAAGACTATTTTCCACTCATCACCTTCTCTCATTCTAATCTAGTGATATCCACTTTTCAAATCTATTTTAGAAAATAAATTTGCTCCACTTAAGTAGTCCATTAAATCATCCATTCTTGGTAAAGGATATCTATACATGATGGTGATATTGTTAATGGCTCTTGAGTCTATGCACATTCTCCATCCTCCATTCTTCTTTGGACTTAACACAATTGGTACTACGCATGGACTCAATCTCTCTCTGACCAAACCCTTGTCTAACAATTCCTGGACTTGGTTCTTCACCTCCTCGTTCTCTCGAGGTCTCAATCTATATGTTGCTTTGTTTGGAAGACTTTCTCCTGGTATCAAGTCAATATGGTCGTTGATACTTCTAACGGGTGGCAATGAGTTAGGCAACTCATCCACCACTATGTCAGTGAAATTATCTAGCAATGCCTGAACTTCTTCAGGAAAATCATCCATCGATATACTTGTAAGGATAACTCTAGGTTTTCTCACCACAATGAACTGCATCTCCTGTTCTTTCTTGACTTATTTCAGGAGTTCCTTCCCACTCATGAGAAGTATGCTTGTGTTGGCTTCCTCTTTCACTTTCTTCTCCTCTATTGGCATCAACATGTGTGTTCTACCATTCTTCTCTAAGGTGTATGTATTCTTCCTCCCATCATGAATGAAATTCCTGTCAAATTTCCATGGTCTTCCCAACAAAATATGGCATACATCCATGGGAATTACATCACACATAATTTCATATCTATATCCTCCTATCTTAATTTCAACCAAGCATTGTTTAGTAACCATTACCTAGTGTCCTTTATGCAACCATGAGACTTTGTATGGCTTCGGGTGTGCGGTTGTCTCCACCTCCAACTTCTCCACCATCTCTGTGGATACTAAGTTATCAGTGCTCCCACTGTCGATTATCACCTTGTGTACTCTGTATTTAGTCTTGCAAGTTGTTCTAAATAGACTGTTCCTCTGCACTGGCCTTTCAACTTATGCCTCTGGTTTTAAGAGAACCTTCCTCGACATCAGGGATATTTCATCCTCTGCTCCTTCTACTTTAACATTCCATCTCTGTGCTTCTGAAATGTGAGCTTCACCTCCTCCTTCTTTCTTTTTCTCAGGACAGTCCCAAGACATGTTCCCTGTCTTTCCACAGGCATAACATCTTACTTCTCCTCCTCCTCTTCTTACTCTTCCTCTAGAAGAAATTCTTCCACCACCCTGCCTTCCTCGGGAACTTCCTCCTCTTTTCGAGTGACTGTGTGGTTTCTCAGCCTCGTCCTTAGGATTATGTGCTTTGTCATGGGTAACTCCCTTACTTTTGTTTAGGGCTGGGATTTTACCTCTCCCTCGTTGGCTTTGTTTTCTGGCCAACTTCTCCTCTACTTTCAGCGCAAACTGATAAGAATCCTCCACTTTCCTTACTAACATCATGTTGAGCTCATCCTAGATTTCATATCTCAGACCATTTATATATCTGGAAAAAATTTCTTCATCTCTCTCCCTTTGTCCAGTTATGATGTTAATCCTGTAGAACTCCTCTGTGTACTCCTTAACTGTCATCCTCTTATGTCTCAGTTTTTGCATCTTCCTGAATAGATTGATTTGATAATATTTTGGCATGAACTTACCCTTGAACTTTGCTACCATTCTATCCCAATTCTTTATCTTATGTTTTCCCTTGCTTCTCCTCTTCGCCTGCAGTTCATCCCACCACAACGCTGCATGTCTTTTTAGCCTAGTGATATCCTGTTTCAACCTTTTCTCTTCATCGACCTCTTCATAGTTGAAGTGTTTATCCATGGATCTTATCCAATCCAGTGTCTCTTCTGCGTCTAAATTTCCTTCATACATTGGGACCTCTATCTTGGCTCTGCCTCCCAATCTAGCAACTGCTCTCCGTAAGCATTCTTCGGCAACATCCTCTCCTGCAACTTCTTCAACGACATTCTCTCCCATGGCTTCTTCACTCTCTGTATCGCTGATGTCTCTAGTGTTAGGTGCTCATCTATGAGTTTCCTCCATCGCCTCTAATCTTGCACGAAGTTCTCGCATCTCCCTTTCTACAACTCTATTGGCTAAAGGTGGTTCCTCTCGTCTCCTCGGCGGAATTGTGTTGATTATCTGTCACACATAGAGTACAACTCTTAGTTATTTTTTTCTCTTATCCTTTGCCTACAGTCTGCAAGAAAAATGTTTTCTCTAATACCACTTGGTGCAGACCCCCTACCTCTGCCTCGGCAGGGTCCGCTAACCTCCTGGTCAAGGACCGTTCTTCAAGCCATTGAGTTGAAGTAGCTCTTCGATTCCCTTCTAGAATCCCACAAACAAATCCACATGTCCTTTATGAAACTCCACCTGCGCACCTAAGCACCAAGCATGGGCCTCACCTCCACACGACCACGGGCTATGATCGCATGCCTACACAAAAAGCGCGTCGCGATTTCATGTGTCGGGACTTTATGGGTGAGCCAACCCTGACTCCCAAAATCCTGAAAAGAGCTTCATGTTCCGTAGCTCTTCCCCTAGCCTTTGTCCATGTGACCATTTACCATGACCCGAGGCTCAACTCTCAAGCGCGTCGGGATTTCACGTATCGAGAATTCCTTATGCAATTCACCTCTATTCTCCTGAATACCAAAATGTTGATATTTTGGAGCTCCCAATCTGACAGTCCTGATTCCCCCACGATCTGACAGCTCAGATGTCATCAAGATTTTGCGTATCGCAAGGTCGAAAGACTTTTCACCTCTATTCTCTCGATCCTCGAAATGTCAAAATTCTTCTTGGACAATCAATGATCCAGATCTCTCCTTGATCAACTGTTGTAATCTAATCGCGAATTTGCGTTTCACGAATTCTCACAAACTTCCCCTTTGATATTTTCAAGTCACGAGTCAGCGAAATGTTGATTTCTCACCACGTGTCCCTCCTGATGGACGGTTAGGATCATTGCGACTCTTCCCCTTACAAATCTCCAACGTATATGGATCTCTGCCACGTGTCCTTTCCGATGGACGGTCCTGATGATGTCGAGACTTCGCGTATCGCAAAGTAAGCTCTCCTCCTATCGACTCAAATGGACTAAACCTTGTGCACCTCCTCTGGATCCGACGGTTGTTGGTTCACATGCATCCAGATCCTGGATCAGATCTATTTCTCCTCTGCGCTTACTCCTCGTTATTTGGACTATGATTTGGCGGTCCATATATTTCACGGTGATCGATCCAACGATAACTGTAGCTCCTCCTCCTGAGCTTTCTCTTTCTTCCCTGACTTCAAAGATTCCAAATGTTTCAAAGGCTCCGAACTTTGAGTCTTTTATGAATCCAATTCTTATATCTCATCTACACCTCTAGAAAGAGTTATCTTTTCTGAGCTTCCTCGCCTTCTGTTCCTTTAACTTATTAAAGGGTCACTTCGACACTTAGTCGAGTTTCTAATCTATGCATTCCTTGCAACAGATCCTTATGTAAGGTTTGAGTTCTTGCGATCGACTGTGGACGCCTTGTAGCAATCACTTTGCACTCCTTGCAAAGGGAAAGTTTTGTGCTATCTCTTCTGAGCTTATGATCTTTTCTAACTTATAAAATCTTCTAAGTCTTTAAAGAACCCTTGTTCTTCCTGTGGTTCTGACTCTTGGAACTCGATTAGTCCTTTTAAAAGTGTTATCCCTCTTGAGCTTGGTCTTGTGGAGACTTCGACCTCCCATGCACTCCTTGTGCTCTAGGGATTTTGATAACTCGGAATCCAAAGGATTTCTCAAAGAGAATTTCCTCTCACCCCCTTGGCGTTCTCTTCCTATGATTCTTCGACTCTTTGCAAAGTCTCTTCGACACTTAGTCAAATCTTGGGTATATGCACACCTTGTACCAGATCTTTACGTAAGGTTTTGAATTCTTGCGGACGACTGTGCACGCCTTGCACCAGTCTCTTTGCACTCCTTGCAAAGGAAAAGGTTTCGTGTTATCTCTTCTAAGCTTCAGAACCAAAACCAATTCTGCAAACGCACTCCTTAAGTTTTGTGTGCACACCTTTCACTACCTCAATAGAAGAGAAACAATTGAAACTTATGCTAACCTTCCCAGTTCCATCTACTCATAACCAGATTGATTCATTCATTCATGAAAACACAAATAACAAGGAATTGAAAACAATGTTCACCCCATGCATTGGATCAATTTTCCTCTGTTATATTCAAAAGTGAAAATGGCTACAACTGAAATAAAAAACCACAACTGAAAACTAAAATCTCCTACTAACTTGCAGCTAGCCCCATTTGGGTGTAAAAAACCTTTATTTATCTCAGAGGGATCTTAGGGTTCCCCCTGGATACTTGTCTACTCTATAACTTAACCTAACGACTATCTAGACCAGTCACATTGCAGATCTGGACTGGAAACTCCCACTTCGATCACAATCGTTCAAGCGTGTCTCAAAGGATTTTTCCAGCGCTGAGTTCAAGCGTGCCTCAAAAGAATATTTTCAGCACTGACTTCAGGTGTGCTTCCAAAATATCTGGTGTGACTGCCAGCTTTGAGATTTCAAAAATATTCCCAGAGGTTAAGTGGTCCTACTCTGCATGCTTTCCAACAATGCTCCTGCATCACGGGGGCTCTGAAGGTCCACCACCTTCACCTCCTCCTTCTCCTTTTACCGAATATTCTCTGCTTTTAAGCTTTTGAATTCCTCATTCTAAATCATCTATTGTTTCTTTCAATGATTGAATCATAGCCTTGATCTCTTCATGACTCATGGATTGACCTTCTTCTTCTCCTTTTTCAAAATCCATCTTATGTCGTTGAAATCTTTTTCCAATTTCAGACTTATAACTTGCATGTTTTCCTTTACCAAGTTTGAGTTTGGATCTTCTAAGCATTCACTTGCAAAATACTTGTCAAACCTCGCTCTAATACCAACTTGATTCAAAAAATCCTTAGACGTTGATCATTTTAAATACAAAAACATCTACTTGACCTTAGAAATAAAATGATCGCTTGACTGTTTTGCAAATTACATGTGAAGAACTTATCTAAGAAAAATCCACTTTAATGATAAATAACTTGCAAATAATTGAACTTGAAATGAACAATAATAATATAATCACATACACAAGTTGGAAAAAGCAGATTTCACCCAATTTGGGCTACCTCTCTGAGTTCGCTTCCAATAGAGACCTATTTTTATTAATGCYCAAATATTTTCATTTTAGAATGACCTTTTTACATGTTTGTCAATTGTAGAAACAGAGTGCACTATTGGATTCTTAGCAAAAAGTCGTGCAAAATTGATATAAAATACTTGAAATTTCTTCAAGGTACCATTTGACAAGCTTTAYGGTGTGGCCTCAAATGCCTTGTACCCTTGACACACATCATAAGACTAAAATATGCATAAAATGAATATGTATTGACCTCAGTATACACRCAATTAAATAGGGTGCACCTCTTAACCACTTTCTGAAATCTAGGGTCGGCTTTAAATACCAGGTTCTTGGTTTTGTTACAACATATGCCATATATGGCATGTTGGTTATCAACAATTACTTAAGTCATTTGTATTGTTGGCAGGTCGGGGGTTCCATTCCCACCGACCATCGTATACATCTTTTTTTTTTGTTATTAGTTGTAACTACAACATATATTATGAATAACATATGTATTACATAACTTCCCCGTGGACATATAGTTTGGTTATACGGTGGTTTGAATATACATAGCATATACTTTGAAACTATATGTTATAATTAACGTATAGTATAACCTCCGCGTATATGGTGAAAACTCCACATGATCATATAAATTAGCATGTGTTTAGAGGATATGGGTTGAGGGATAAGCCCTCGGCCATATTCCTGCTCAAACTTCACCATATATCAATTTAAATAAATAATAAGACATATGAATGTTAAGATCTATTGTGGTGGCTCGTTGGTAGTGGGGACTTTGTTAGACCTTTGGGAGGTCACAAGTTTGACCCCCATCGATTCCCAAACAATTTATACAACCATAAACAAATAGGGAACTAGGAGGTCCTCATGTGGCAGCCTCTCATTAGCTCTCCAATACCACTTGTCAATGTGCCATTCGTCCACTTGGAGGTATGATTGCCAACTCAGCTACCTGGTCACTATCAAAACTAGTCCACATGGTGCCTTGGGGTGTGACCACATCAATTGTATGGTCATGCCATGTGTCACCCTTGCAGTGGTGACACATGTCACCCTTTTAGCCCTTTGACTTTGACTTTGCTTGTTTGACCTGAACTTTGACCGCTCATAAATTTTTCATACAAACTTCGTTTGAGGTGAAATTTGCACCATTAGAAAGATATCTTTGAGAGATATGTAATATTGGCATTTTTGGGATGATTTGAATCATTTTAATTTTGAGCATTTATGAACCATTCTAGACCTTTGTGGATGTTTTGGATCTTTTTGGACCTCTATGAGCATTCATGGATCCTCCTGGATCAACTCTCCTCCCAAACAACTCCTCAGTCATCATGATTGAGAGCCTATGAGCCCTCAATCAACTACCTATTCAACCTTCCAAGCATTTTCCTCAAATTTCCCATGCCAAACATGTCAAACTTTCTTCTCCACCTTCAGTATATAGAATTCTTTTGACCTATTCAGGAAAAACATTCCATACATAAGTTATACTTGTCATTAAATAATTAATAATGCAGTTTTTAGCCTTTTCTTAATTTAGTTTTCCACAAATTTATATTTTCTTATTTTTCCCTTTATTCTATTAATAAAGTAATTCCATTTATTTATTTATTTTAATCGTTTACTTTATTTACTATTTCTTTTACTTTCTATTTTATACCATTTAAATATTTAATTATTATTATTATTATGGGGAATTATATACTTCCCTCTTCAAGGAACTTTGTCCTGAAGTTAACGTTAATCATGTTACTTTTAGGTTTTTAATTTTCTCCCTGTATAATCCACAACACCCTCTGCCAAATTAGTATAAATCAACTCAAGTGACTATAACGAGCATCAAAATTCCACACCACAATAACTAGGAAGGACGAGTACTCTATATCTTTCTTAATGACTTTCAGAACTAGAATTAAAGCCTCATGGTCTATCTGGATCCCAAGGCTCGAGACCTCATCATCCCAAGAAAGCATCTAGATCAATACTCATGTACACCAGGAATATCAAAAGGATGACCTAAACTCCATCCACAATTGTCAGGTACAATCCCTACACATCGAATTCCAATCCTACAACACCACTGACGAGAAACACTCCAACCCTCCTTCTAGACTTCGACATCACAACTCCAATATTAAACACTACTTTGGATGGTCCCATTTTCCATCAAGAGTTATACACAAAAAAAACCACTGGCATAGGTTGGTTTATTAAGTTTGTCTCCATCCCATAAGGTGTTACTTTGAAGATATTCTCCTTCGTAGATATGGGATCCTACAAGATCATCAAATAAACCATCCTTCTGATCCCACTGGTTGATAACCTGACAATCACCACCTCACAAAATGAAACTAATTCATTAGTTATAATCATAATATAAACATATCAAATAAATTCTTAACACGATAACTCCCGCATGTCATCATGAGATTACAACATCATTGTCATCACCACATGCTCATGCATGTCATCATAAAACATATTATCATAAAATATTCCATGTAATTATATCATGTCATCACATCAGGAAACACTATCATAAGAAATATAACCTCAACATATATTTATCAAAGACATAACATTTCATCAACATAATTAAATAGAATCATGTGTTAGCATAACTTAACTATCATAAGAAATATAACCTCGACACATATTTATCAAAGCCATAGCATTTCATCAACATAATAAATAGAATCATGTGTTAACATAACTTAACATCATATATAAATACCACAGGTTCTCAAGATAGAATACCATCATGAATATGATAATCAACTCAACACATAATGAATGCAAAGTAATAAACATTAGGGACATTGTTATCATGATTCATTAGCAAAAACAAGCCATTACCTTGAATGTTTATATATACAATGAATACCAACTATCACATCTAATGCAAGGATAGACATCCAAAAACCTAACCCTAGGAGATGAAGCGCCAAAAGTCATGTGGGCCCCATTTGGGTAAGTTAGTACATCAACTTCCCGGGGTCGTAACTTTTGCATACGATCTTCGTTTTAGGCATATGATAGCCTGTTGGATAGGTATTGTCGACTAGATTCATTTTAGGCACAATATCAAAGGAAATTTCATATTGCAAACATGTTTTCCCAAAAAACATCGTTTAGGGCCTCAAAATGGACTCGAAAGTTAAAACCTGTTAAAAATAGTAAATTACAAAAACTGTCAGAAAACTGTTTTGAGTGATTTGGAAAAGGTGGGTGGCCACCGATATCCATCTAGATCAAAAGGGAAACAAGTGGGAAAAGGAAATTCGGCAAAAGAAGTACGACGAGATGGAGCAGGCAGAATTAAAGGACAGAAAGGACCGATGGGACACATTAATCGCGCCAACTGAAGACAGCAAGGCAAAGTAATGGCAAGTACGAAACCACCAGAGGTGCACTGAACCCATAATTAAGGTGCATTAAACCCATAATGAAGGAAGCATCCTCGACAAGCTTCATGGGAAGCCCATACAACACACGTACATGAGATAAAACAATCTATTCACAAAAAAAGAGCAGACAGAGAGTGATCGAGGGTAAAAGGCACAGAGCAAGTTCTTAGAGGTCACAGAGACCGTTCGAACCCAGCAAACGTTTGACATTCACCACCATGGCACTACCAAAGCAAGCAGAAGCAAGCCAGATCACCAGAAAAACTAGAGTCCAGACTAGGTCACAGGTGCAGATGGAAGAAGGTGAACAACAGCCGTCGAAGATCGTTGATATTGATGAAATCCCATCTCTAGACATAGCATCGATGAACCCGACACCTATAATGGAAGAAATCCAACAACCAACACCGGAGGGCACGAGTAAGGATACACCGACATTGGCACAAGAGCCATAGAACCAGGAAGCAGAAACCCTGAAGGAGGTGCAACTAGAGAGCACTAAAGCAACTCTGAAACTCAATGGCATGATGTCGAATCCAAAAACAACAGTTGAACTAGACGAGTCTCAAACGACCATATCATACCATCCACAGGAAGGAATGGTCAAAGATGTCACAGCTTGGCTGGAATGGCATACTGAGGAACAATCGAAAGCGGCTAGAACTTCGAGCTAGCCACAACCACTGCAGAAAGACAAGATACAAATACCCAGGTCACCTCGCAAGAAACCTTCCACAGAAATCGTTCTACCACGCATACCAGATGGGGTAGGACCAAACCTACTGGACTACATAGGGAAGCTCAAATACTCCGACCACAATGTAGCAAACGAAGACAAGTTTCTGGAACTTGCTAAGAGGGGCTCAAACACTCTGACCATGATGTAGCAGACGAATTCAAGTTTTTGGAACTTGCCAAGAGGGTATTCTTACAGACTACGGGCACAAATCCGGTTGGAGAAGCAATTAATCAGCCACTCTAATGGGCAACTGGGTTGGAGAAAACAAGAATTTTAGGTCTGTTGGACCTACCACATTTTGGCAGAGGGCAGCACGCAACTGCATGCATCAAATAGTTATTAGCAGTCACGCATGGCGAGGACATATAGTTGGATAAGATCATCTTGATAGACGTACAACTTATCGTGAGCATAACAGGATTTCCATCTCGGGGCATGGATCCCGCCCAGTTTCTAGATGACAAAGCCAAGGAGAAAGCGCTAGAAAAAGAGATGAAGAATAAGTATGGTACCGATAAAGGGACATGAGGGATCATTATCACGAATATCAATGATGTTGCAACACAACTGGGCATGAAAATCTTAGCCTGCAAGCTGCTAAGAAAATGTTGCAAGGAGGAAGTTTCAGTTGGAGTTGTCACAGTTGCAGCTCAGTGTGCAAAAGGCACCACAGTGAGTTGGGCACCGTACCTCTTGAAATTATTCTGGGATGACTGCAAGAATGCACAGGATCTAGGAACAAAGTTCCACTACTCATGGTTGATCACGCTAATAGCCTTTATGGGCTAGAGGGAACCAAGGAATGTAACTTTTTGTACCAAACCCAAACCAAACCAGGGAAAGAGATACTCATTGTTAAAGGCTATGTCAAGTGCTAGTCACAAAAGGATGAGCGGGTCCATATTTGAAGGATACCTACGTGACCTGCATGAATCCATCTCCAAAATGTGGAGAATAACACCAGAGGCTATCGCATGATATAGGGGCATATCCAACTTCAAATCTACACGACATACAATGTGGATACAAGCGTGGAAGGATCCTGATAAACAGTGGCTACAAATGCTCTATCGTATCATAGAGGGTGACATCGACATTGTCATCAATGAATGGGACAGTGAATGGAGGATTCCAGCCATCACCCAGGATATACCGGAAAGAAAAATAGAAGAAGAGGTAGGGAAGGGTGATCCAGGTGGATATCGGTGGCCACCCACCTTTTCCAAATGGCTCAAAACAGTTTTCTGGCCATTTTGGCAATTTACTATTTTTAGCAGGTTTTAACTTTCGGGGCCATTTTGAGGGTCCAAATGAAGGTTTTTCAAGATCGAGGTTCTCAATGATATCCAAAGGCATGATTGGTCCCCCAAAATGAATCTCCTCGACAATACCTTTCCAATGAGCTATAACACGCCTAAAACGGAGATCGTATGCAAAAGTTACGACACCGGGAAGTTGATGTACTCACTTACCCAAACGGGGCCCACATGACTTTTGGCGCTTCATCTCCTAGGGTTAGGTTTTCGGATGTCTAGGAATTTTGGCATTCTCATTTATTGTAAAAGGGCCTTCAGAGCCTCATTGTAATCATCTTCTTTTGAATGCGAGTAGCCGTCACATCTCTTCTCAGAGATAAGCTACCGCCATTCTAGCGAGTCTTTCACTCTGCATTTTTACAGTCTCTGTACATTTCTCTGATTAATAGAAATCATGTATTACTGTATATATATGTTTATAGTTGTATCTCTGATACATTTCTATTATATTATTGAATATCTTCAATATCATTGTGCATTTCTTTATTATATCTCTGCTCTCATTTCGTGCCGAAAATAATCTGGATCAGTGGTATCAAAGCAGGCTGCTCTTGATCATTTTTCGGTGCATGTCCCCAACGAGGTCCAAGTATAGAAAGTTGGGTCTTGAGCTTGTCTCTCTTGAGGACAATCGCTCTCGCACACCCAAGAAAACCTCAATGGAGGAAGAAAAAAAAAACGATGGAGCAGATGATCCTATCAGTCTGTTGCTTGAGCAAGCTCTCACGCGACAGAGGGACGAAATGATGGAGAATTTTTCCCACATCCTTCAACGCCTGCCGATAGCATCAGGTGCATCTTCATCAAGCGACCACTT
>ML783596.1:450684-461434 GCA_009831015.1 Picea engelmannii
AAGGTTGTAGCAAAGCACGAAGATTCCTTCTGCACACAATCATCTAAAATAGCCAGACTGGTTAAAAAGGTCCAAACCTTCCAGCCACAGGTTCGTGACAAATTTCCACAAACTAAGTAGCGTGACTTCTCCAGCAAGACAAGTAGCTCACCAAGATGCAGATTCAACAAATGCTTTTCCCTCTCCCCCAGGAACTCAACGCAATGGAGACCATTGCTTCCTAAGGAGGGAGGATTGATCCAGGTGGATATCGATGGCCACCCACCTTTTCCAAATGGATCAAAACAATTTTCTGGCCATTTTGGCAAAGGTGGGTGGCCACCGATATCCACCTGGATCAAAGGGAGAAACACAGCCTCCAGAAATCCAAGTGCCTAAGAAACGAAGAATGGGCCAGATGACAATAACACAAACAAATGACAAGGAAGCAAAGACAAGGGCCTATAAGGGGAAGAAGGAGAATACGCAACCAACCAAAGAACAATAGAAACAAGTTGAGGGCGCACAGGAGACAGCCCCAAGTCCTAACGCATAGGAACCAGGGGGAACCAAGAGGCCATCCATGCAGACAAGAGGAGTGCGCAAGAAAACAAAGGCACAAAGAACACCACTAGATTATATGATCACGGATGATGATGTGGAAATGATAGCCCAAATGGTCCAGGATTGTCTATCTGAGGAATTCGACCATGTTGTACACCACAGGGATAGGATTCAAGAGGAACTGGCATACATGCGGTAGATCCTCAAGAAAATTGGGGAAGGGCAGACAACAAGCAACAGGGGAATAGAACCATTAACACCACAGACAGAAGAAAGAGTGCAAGAAGAAGAACGAGAATTAGTCTAGGCAATACTGCAGCTGAATGTAACATTCCACATCACCCCTAGTATGCTGAGCATGGACGATATTGTGGGGCAGACACCCCTGAAGGACTTAAGCCAAATCCAACTAGTGTTTATGTGGATACCATCTGAGGCACTACACAGGTTGCAGGTTAGCATAAACCATGAGGTACAATCTCAAGCACGTACAGACTCAGTTGAGTTTAAGAAGGCAACAAGGAAACAGAACGCACTGGAAATAGTCTATGAGTAGGATAAATCTAAGACCCAGGAGGAAAGAGAGCGCATAAAAGGATTTCAGCAGAAGGTGGAAGGAACTTATGAGAATATTCCACAGTCCGCGCAGAGTGATGAAATCATAGCAGCAGAAAAAATTGATCGGATTGCACAGGAAATCAATCAATATCAGAAGGAGATCAAGAATATCCTTTAACATCTCACACCAACCACTCCACCGGCATTAAAGGAGAAAATAAAGAAGGAAGCAACAACGCAACTGCAGGAGATAGAGTAGTAGGTCAGCACAGCAGTGGACTTGTTTGATAAAGCAACGCAACTATGGACTAAGTTAGAGGAGGATCAGCAGGTCCAAAAGTGGGACGAGGAAGAGGAAAGGATCAATGCAACGATCCAAGATCTCAAGTAGAGGCAGAAGACAATGCCAATCACAGAACGTGTCAAAGGAATGCAGGAAATGAAGAAATTACAAGTAGATCTCACCACTGTGCAAACACAGAAACGGGAGCGACAGACTCAAATGGAACCATTGCAAGAACGGGTAGCAGAAGTCATGGAACAAGTAGAGGAATCCAAGGCACATATAGCACAAACCCAGGCATAGTGCGTCGAATTGGTTAGTGACAAAATCGCAGCCCAGATAGTGGACACACTCAAGGTGAAGACTGCACAGGCGCAGACACAAGCAGCAGGGCTCAAGGAAAAGGTCCAGGGGATCACTAAGGAGATCAAAGAAGCACACATAGATTATGTGTCTCGGGATGAGCCACATGTCAGTGTTGGGGGCCTGTTGGAGGTAGGCCAAAGGAGAAAAGCAAGGCATTTTTGGGGAAAGAAAGCATGCATGAGGAAAGAGACAACTGGAAGGTAGAGTAGCACGCGCGCATGCGAGGAAGACCTAAAGATGATAGGGTTAGGGTTTTGGTAGTGTATTTTAAATGACTAAGGATCCAGAAGCATATAAATAGAGATACTTAGGTATCATAGAGGGTTTGGATTTTTGTATTTCTCTAAGTGTTGTTACTATCGTAGTTACGCATGAGTTGATGCAATATGTGATGTTTTTGTTGTATGACCTATTTTTGTATAAGTTGTTGATCTAGAGGAGACGAAGGAGAGAAGATCTTGAGGGTTATATCGCAGGTTGTGGAGCCTAGTGCGATCGAGTTCGCCTCATATGTATATTACTCGACTGGGAAGAGTTGTAAGCGCGCAACATTGTAGATGTAGAACTATCATAATAAAAGAGCCAAGAGCCAAATCTTTGTGGACATAGGCCAGGAGGGGGTGAACCACAATAACATCTGTGTTATGTGATGAATGCATGCATATATTTATTTTTTTCAGTAGTTATCATGATGTTTAATGAATGAGTGATTATATTATCTGTTAAGTACTGTTGCGATATCGAGGGAATAAGATGTGGATTTACTGCATAGTCGTGAATACTAGTATGTTTCATTTATAAGTGATACTAATGGTTCAATATACAGACCTCATATCTCACACTCAATCCTAGGTTGTAAACACATGAGTCTTACAGTCACCCATTAAAGTTATCGAGCGTGAGACTGCAACACGCATTCTGTGTGTTGCGTTGCCTTCTGTTTTACTAGGAAGGCCGATAGTTTTAGAGGCTTTGTTGGAAACTTGAAAGACATGAACCCTGGGTCAATACAAACTCAGACAGTAAATAAGTAGTTAAACCAACAAAGATCCCACGAAGAAACCTTCCAATTTCCCACAAAAGACTTTCAAGAAGTTCAAAAGGAAGGACAAGAAGACCGCTACAGTAATGAGAGAAGGAGGAAAACCATCTTTCACTCATTGAAAAAAAAGTGGTCACGATGAAGAATATTTTTGGAAACTGCATCCAGAAAAGAAATCGAAACAGTTCGGTGGAAAGGGGAAGACAAAGACCGTTCCTACAGTGCAGCAATATCTTGGTTCTGATTCAGGAAATGAAGGAAAGATCACATCGGTTGGAGTACAAGGTAAAGATTCTCTTCATGCTAGTTCAATTTCCAATGATGAATCTCGTATTGATGAATGAAAGAGGAATGAGTTATTTCATATAAGAGTTGTATCTAAACATACTAAGATAGATACATTATTTGATCTGGGTTCCCAAGTAAACTTAATATCTGAAGCACTTTTCAAGAAGATGGGTCTTGTAATGAAACCAGATCCAAAGCCTTATCCTCTTGGTTGGGTATGTGATAAAGAAAAACTTAATGTCACCAAACAATGTAGGGTCAGATTTTCTATTGCTTCAAAGTTGATTGATGAAGTAGATTTGGATGTTGTACCACTTGATATATGTGGCATAATGTTGGGAAGTCTGTATCTTTAGGATAGAAAAGCAGTCTTCTTTCGTCATGAGAACAAATACCACCTTACTAAGGGGGAGTGGAATATATTGTTAGAGATCACAACATGAGGGTAAATACAACACTTGTTAGTGCAGGACAAATGCAAAGACTTATAACCACTAATAAGAGATATGTACTCATGTTCGTAAGAGAGAAAGATGTCGGGACATCCGACGCTTTCCAAGGATGCGATCCATCTCATAAACATGAATTAATTAATATTGTTTCTAAGTATGATGATATTTTTTCAAGAACCAGATGGATTACCTCTTAAGAGGGAAATCCAACATGAGATACATCTTCAGTAGGATTCTCCACTTCCTAATGTGGGCATGTACAGGATGTCAGTTGTGGAGGTGAGAGAGAGCAAGAAGCAGGTATAGGGCTTATTGGATCAAGGGGTCATCAGGCCCAGTTCATCTCCTTGTGGTTCTCTGATCGTGAAGGTGCCAAGGAAAGATGGCACATGGTGAATGTGTGTCGATTACTGAGCTTTAAACAAAATCACAATGAAAAATCGACACCCTCTTCCTCGCATAGATGATTTTCTTGATCAATTGAAGAATGTTGTTTATTTCACTAAGTTGGATTTGCACAGTGGATATCATAAAATCAGGGTCGCATAACAAGATGCATGGAAGACTACCTTTAAAACCAAACAAGGATTGTTTGAGTGGCTATTTATGTCGTTTGGGATTTGTAATGCTCCAGCAACTTTCATGTGTGTGATGAATGATGTATTCAAGCCTTTCCTAGATTACTTTGTGATTGTGTATTTAAACGAAATTCTTATTTTTAGCAGAACTTAGGATGAACATGTAAGGAATGTAAAGCAGGTATTGGATACTTTGCAAAGGGAAAAGATGTATGTAAAAATGTATAAATGTGAATTTGTCAAGACTGCACTTGTGTACTTAGGTCATATTGTAGGAGGAGGACAATTAAAGATTGATCCTTCCAAAATTGATGTAATTGTAAATTGGCTTGAGCCAAAAAGTGTAACCGAGATCCAGAGCTTCTTGGGTGCAGTCCAGTATTGGAGGAGGTTCATTTCAAACTTCTCCTTTATAGCAGCTCCTTTGCATTCCTTAGCCTATGTGAAGAACACTTTTCATTGGGAAGGAAAGAAACAAAAACCTTTCGACACTTTGAAGGAGAAGATCAGTACCGCACCAGTATTAGTAGTGTTGAATCTTCAACAACCTCTTGAGATCGAGACAGATGCCATCAGATATGCAATGGATGCAATATTGATGCAATATCGTAAGCCTATCTGTTGCCACTCTGAGACTTTTAACCAAACTATTGTTAAATATCCTACATATGATAAAGAGTTGTATGCATTAGTTTAGAGCGTAAATAAATGGAAGCACTACTTTTTGGGGAAGGAAACCATCATACATACATATCACCAACCCTTACAGTATCTTCAAGCACAAACCAAACTGCAACAATCTCGGCACTACAGATGGATGGGTTTTCTACAAAAATTTCATTTGGTAATCAAGTACAAGAAAGGTACAAGTAACAAGATAGAGAACTATTGTCTGCAGGGAAAATTACTCTATCATCTTGGGAAGCTATGTATTCCTACCAGTGAAAGAGTCCATGTAATATGAGAAGATAATACTTCTCTTGTGTCTGGGCATTTTGGGGTAGGAAAAACTATGGCTCATTTGCAGAGGTTTTGTTACTGGCCTTAAACGAAAGCAATTGTAACTAAATATGTAAAGGGGTGTGTGATGTGTTCTACTTGTAAGCCCACTAATAGAAAATTGGGGCTATACTCACCACTTCCTGTTCCATCCCATCCATGGGAAAGCATTTCCATGGATTTTGTAGGTGGTTTACCAATGACCAAAGGGGGTCATGACTATTTGTATGTTGTAGTGGATAGGTTCAACAAGATGTGTATCTTGATGCCATGTAAAAAGCAGATCACTGTTGAGCATACTGCTAATCTCTTCTTTCGGTATGTTTGGTTTCACTTTGGGTTACCGACGTCCATTGTCTTGGATCGAGATAGTCAATTCCTTGGGGATTTTTTGACTAGCTTGTGAAGAATGATGGACACCAAATTGAAGAGGAGCATTGCTTTCCATCCACAGACCGACGGAAAGACAGAGGTGGTAAACAAAACAATGGTACCTTTTCTTCGAGGCTATTGCAGCAAGCATCCTAATCTATGGGATGAACAGATACCCTATGTACATCATGCTTATAACCAAGATTTACATCCATCCACTCAGGTTTCACCTTTTGAGACATGTTTTGGGTACCTACCCAAGGTTTCTTTGGACTTGATGCATGGGAGAGATGCCGATGTGAATAAAGAACGAATAGAGGACAGAGCCCGCAAGTTCATCTAGAGGATTCAACAGATACACCAGGATGTCAGGGAACAATTGTAGAAGAGTCAAGCATAGTACAAAGCTCGACATGACAAGCATAGGGTTGATCATCAGTTCCAGGTTGGAGGTCGGGTATGGCTTCACATCAACAGCGAACGATTGAAGGGTGAAGGAAAGAAACTCAAGCCCATCTGTATGGACCCTTCACTATGAAAAGCGGCACTAATGCTTTTCATTTTGATCTTCCACCTTATATGCAGATTTACTCCGTTGTGAACGTAGAAAACTTGAAACTTTTCGAGCCTCCCATGATCATGGATCAAGATGAGGAAGTTTCAATACCTTCAGTTGATGAGTTTGCACCTGAGTACTTGTATGAGTTACAGGAAGATATCATCCTGGACAGAAGGACAAGGACTTCATTCAGGGGTGATGTTGATTATCTTCGAGTAGGCTTAAAGGGCACACATCCAAGCAAGGCAAAGTGGATTGAGAAGGACAAAGTGAGGGGACTCTTCCCTCACTTACCAGTTGATTGATGAAAGATTTTGGTGGTCCAAAAATCTCTTATTGGGAAGGCATGATCCAAAAAGGATCCAGAGAAGGCTAAGAACAACTCAGAACTCACAGAGGCAACTCAAGAGGCTCAAAATGGCTTTAGCAGACAAGGAAAGGGAAAAAATTTAGATTTCCCAAAACTCAGTGAAAATGGCATGATCCCAAATAGCGTGTCGTAAATTTTCTAACGGTGAAAACGAATCGTCAAACAGAGTTACGAATCAAAAGATATTTGCGGTCAAAGTTTTGGTCAACCTAGCCTAGTCAGTAGGGATGAGTCAACATCCATACTGTTGATGTCAGCATTAGTACGGATGACATCATTGTATGTACAACATACGTGGAAATTGCATAGGGTGACATGTTTCATGATGATGTGAGCATGACGTCAACATGCCACGTGGCAACACCAAAGGCTGCCACGTGTCACCCGCCAATAGGCTTTTTAGGGCTCCATGTGGACCGGTAAAAGAGTGCCATGTGGCACCCCCGAGTGACGCCACATGGAACCACCCAAAAGGCACCATGTGTCCTGTATGGAGGTGACGTATAGGTGACATCAGCATCCAAGTGGGTCAATCAGCAGCTGCCACATGGCCCAATCTGAGGGCGCCATGTGGCACCCCCGAAATGCCCAAGGAGGGTCTGTAACCAAAAATTAAAATATATATATATATATATATATATATATTATACTGCCAAATCTGGTGGCGGTTCCGCCAGACTGGCAATATATTCCACGGGTCCGCCGAATTAGCCAACCACCAAACTGTGCACCAGATGTGGTAACACTCCACCAAAATTTTCACCATTTTGGCATATTTTGCCAAAAATGTGTAACGATGTGTGTTAAAAGGGTAGGCACGTGGAATTTGACCTCGAGACCTCTACCTAAACCTCTGCCAACCAAATACTTAGAATAACATCCACTACCAACGCACCAACGACCTCATTTACTCATAACCACCCAGATTTGATTATAAAAGCGTGTTTCTGGAAATATAAGGGACAAAGGAGAACCAAAGGCGTGCCCGTATGGATTTTGGCATGAATTTCTAGACATGGCACGCATTTCAAGATTTTCCTAGTCATTTATTGCAAAGGCAGTGGCATGGAAACCGAAGGAGGGGTATCTCTTGGGCCTGAAAGTGCCAGACTCGAATCAAGGCATGGAGATAGTCATTTCTAGGTAATTTGACACCACGAACATAGTGGTGATGTTAGTTTTCTGATCTGAGCAAAGCTTTTGTAGCTTAACTCCAGAATGAGGTATACTTATGTATTTTTCCCAATTCTTTTTTGGAGTTAATAAAAAGGCCTACCCATTTGAGAGCAAGACCCAGAGATGTAGTCCACCAGGGACAAACATCGTTATCAAGTTCTTTGTGTTCATATTGCATGCTTATGTCTCTTTCCTTTTGAGTTTTTCCTTCTTTATGGTGCACTGTAGTTTATGCTCATTTAATACAATTCTTTAATAAGTTATCAAACGAAAAGATCCCAAATCATAGACATAATATAATACAATCATTTAGTGTGATGTGTTTCCTCGCTATATCATTATTTATGTTAAATTTTAGATCATACCCATTAATTTCATATAATATAAACCTTGATAAATCTTGAAGGGGCATTAAGGATTAATATATATATGTATATCATTTAGAGGATTGATATATAGAGGTTAATGCAAGCAAGATGGACATATGGGGCTTTTTTACTATTAGCATGTAATCAAACCCAAAAACAACCCACATGTCTAATTATAAACAATTTCCAAGCCATTACAAACATATACCAAACTATTACCCATACCAAAGACATAAATTTCTTCAAGCCTTGCAAATTCTTAGGGTCATAAGGTCTTTTTTAGGAAGCATGCTAGCATATCCATAAACCCAAATGCAATCCAACTCATAAATCCACATGTCAAAGTACATATATTAGAGGTTAAATAGCTAAACCCACAACAACTCACATGCAAAGAAAAGAAAACCCATAGGTCAAATTCCACATATCATAGGTTAATTAACTAAAACCACATCCACCCACAACATCTACAGATGTTACCAACATATTACTTAAATTAGAGGCAAAGATTCTTCAAATTTGTAGATTCATCATCTCGTAAAACCAGATGCAATGCAAAGAAAACCCACAATTCGAATTACCCTATCAACGACCAATTAGAGCTACTTAGAGGTCAAATAACCCAAGCTATTTAAGCTACCCAGAGGTCAAATTACCCATTTCCAGCATCCAAGCAAACCCATCAACCCATCTGCAAAGAAAAGAAAACCTCCAAGTCTAAGTTCCAATAGCTTGGTTTCCATTTGTAAGCAAACCCATTTCTAGCAGCCCAACATACCCATAAAACCACATGCAAAGCAAGACAAAGGTCAAATTACACATATTAGAGGTTAAGTAGCTAAACCACATGTTAGATATCAAGTACCTAACCCACAATTAATCCACATCATTTATAAATCCACATGGTCAAGTAGAAAAGAAGCATGACTACTTACTCATATCAAAGTTCAAGCAGCTAAACCTACAATGACACACATCATTTACAAATAATTACCCATAGCAATTATATACAATTACCCATGGCTAGCAATGATGTATTGGCATGCATATTCCCTTGAGGAGTTGGACATGTTGAAAAACATAATAGAAGTTCATAGGATGGTAGTAGTGAAATCCTACCACATAAGTGTTCAAAAGGACAATTCTTGCACCCAATTCCATACTTTGCAGTTCCACAATGAAACCCACAAGTCTTTCATTGCCACAAACACTATGTAATCTAAATTAGGGTAGATATTGGCAATTTCAACAGACATAACAAAATTTGAACCAACGAAAATCAAACAACAAGCTTACCTTTGCTTGCAAAACACCACAAAGCCTCACTATTGTGCACCTTCAACATACAAAAAGCAATTTCAACAAGCAAAAATTGAACAACATGAGCTAAAATCAAACAAGAGACTTACCTTTCTTTGCAAAACACCACAAGGCCACGCTATTATGCACCTTCAATAGGGAAAAATGATTTCAATCAACAAAAGTAAAAAAACAAATCAAACAACAATCTTACCTTTCCCTACAAAATGAATAGCTCCATTACTGTTGTCCCTTGTTTCTTTTGCCTAGTCAATGACCCTTCACATACATAAAAATGACGCGGCGTATTGAACCCCAACAAACCCAAGACCCAAGACAACAAGTTTACCTTTCCCTACCAAATGAATAGCTCCACTATTGTCGTCCCTTGTTTCTTCTACCTGGTCAATGACCCTTCACATACATAAAAATGACTCGACGTATTGAACCCAACAAACCCAAGACCACAAACTCTACAACCATGTTCTCCAACTCCAAAAAAACCCAAGACCCAAGACCACAAACTCTACAACCATGTTCTCGAACTCCAAAAAAAAAAAACCAAGGCCAAAAACAACTCTCATAAAACACTACATCAACACACCATGAATGACAAAGAACCAAACCATGAATTGCATAAGGGTGCACCACCATTGGGGTGACATCTGTCTAGCTCAAGGGTGAGAGACCACTCCTTTATCAAGCTCACAAAAACAGGCAAGAAGATTGATGTACTAAAGTGCACATTTAAAACTCCAACCATCCTAGCACGCAAGAGAAGCCATGGGGATGTTTCCATACACCACATTGGCTCGTCCACGTGGCCAATTGAAACCAACAAAGAAGGGTGCACCACCACAGATACCCCTCCCTATAACACTTCCACGCTACATACAAAATGAATGAATGTGTATACAAAATGTAGGAAGGCCAACTAACGACAAGCTTTTTCATTTTGGCATCTTATCTTGTCTAACTCTACCTTACCTTTCCATAAAATTCCATTCACCTATAATTGTAAGTTGGGATGATGGAAAGCTCGGTGACAAAGTTAAAAGTTGAGCTGACTGTGTTGCTGGGGCTCAAATGACCCGAACCCATAATTAGGTTAAGAATAGCCTAAATTCGTCGCCCCTCATAACCAATACATCGGCATTTTAAATGCATTTAATGCTAAGTCAGGACCCTAATCCTCAACTTTCAATAAATGAGATTTCATATATCAAAGTGAAATGTTTTAGTATCAAATTTAAGTCAAGGCTCCAGCCTCCCTCCCATGAAGGCGTTTATAAAGGGTTGATCAGATGTTCTATGAAATGGTTTTTTATTGGTGATATAAATTTATAGGAATCATTATTTTTTTTTGTTCTGAATTTATTTTTGAATATAGAAATGAATTCAGCATACTGAAAAACTTCCAAATCATTAGGATTCGAGTAAATATCCTTTTTCATTTCTTAAAATCTTTAACCTATGTTGTTCATAAATAGTAATTAT
>ML783596.1:462369-505482 GCA_009831015.1 Picea engelmannii
CCTTGTCCCACAAACAAGGGGGTCTCATACACCAATTGGTGTTTAGGTTGGCCCTAACCTTAAACATAGATTATTATTATTATCATTACAAAGACTTTATAGTACTCTTTGATTGGATTCAAACAACTGAAAAATCATTGTATTGGAGAAAGGCCTTTAGCCTAATCTTCACATAAGTAATGAGAAATGGGGTTTTGAATGTTCTATATTTCATTTTGTTTTATTTCACTCCCTAAGGTATTAGTAGGTCACTCAATTTCAATGAAGGATTTTCTTAGTCACAGGTCACCTTGAAATAGTGGTCGAACATGTGGTTGCACCCAGAAAAATTATATTAAATGGTCTCGTGACCCATGCACACATAAGTAGATCAAAGCCTACCCCTATGTCCTTCAAAATTTTAAGTCAATTGAGTTGAGCTTGGGTGGTTGGGAGGAATGATTTTTATCCTCCTCATTGGGCCAAGGAGACCACCTAGGGGAACGCCCACCTAGGGCGCACAAGTCAATCACCTAGGTGCAACACTTCTTCACCTTTTGATGATGAATTAAATATATGTAAAATAAATGGTTCCCTTGGTATATAAGGTGAACCGGGACTAAAATAAAGAATTCTTACATTTTCTTTTGAAGCTATGTGTCTTGGTTGTTTTCTTTTCTGAGTTTGCATTTTACATTCACGACAATTTCGTTTTTAGGATTTTCTGAAGAATAACCAGTGGGCCTTCATTCATGCCTACCTCCTAGTGACCCTATTTGCCATGCTTCCACCTCTGAGAGCAAGCTTATCTCATTAGCTAGCCACTTTCTCAGGGAGCAAATCATTTCCTTTGAATTTTCTGAGGCAGAAGGGAGGGCGCACCAACTAGGGTTTGTGCCCTTGCTAGTTTCTTCTTTGTGGGAATGAAGTGAGTGCGCCCTCTTCCATGGATGCACTGGGCTTCTCCCATTAATCCCCGGAGGTCACTCTGAGATCGTCAAAACCTCTTGGCCACTCTCGGGTCACCCCGGTCTGGATCCCCATTTGCTTGGTCACCCAAAGTAATGGTGCGCCCCTGAGGAGATTTTTTGGTCAGAAGTCGAGCTATGGATTGCATGGTCACCTTCTCCTATCGATCGCCTGCTTGGGCAGATCAATTGGTATCAGAGCCTCAAGATCCATGGAAAATCTTCTGATCTTGAAGATTGAGCCAAATGTTTTGGGGGGGGGTTTCATGAAATAATCCAGAGTTTGCCCATTCCAGGGTTTCCATTTTATGCAAGAAGCTCCACAGATCTCATAAGCCCCAAGGGTGCCCACATCTCCATTTCCACAGAGAGGAGCTCCACAAATCTAAAACAATACAAATCTCTCCCTCTAGACCAGTTCAAGCTCTGTTGCCTCAGGGTTTTTCATCCTCTGTTCTCAAAACAGAGTCCTATGTTCAACATTGCAACCTAGGGGCACCTTTTCTCTTCAGTTGGCCTCACGATACCTCCACGCAAAGATCCTTTGGCAGTCGACTCAAATTCCAACACATCAAATCCCGTCCAAGATCTTGTCGCCGTCCTCAATGAGCTGCTCAGAATGCAACAACAAAACGATCCAGATCCATTCAAGTTGGACACTCGAATCCAACTACCCAAGTTTGTTGGGCAAACGAATGGTGAAATGGTGGATTCTTGGATCCATAGCCTATCCACCTATTTCAATACATGTCCAGGCCTTACCGAGGAATGAAAACTCCAGATTGTCGCCTTGCAATTAGAAGGAATGGCACAAACTTGGTGGGATACAGAGCAAGAGAAGACCACATTTGTGATAGAGATTGGGGATGCTCCAAAATCCTCTACTTCGCAACCCATCAAAACCTGGGCTCGACTTTCCGAAGCTTTGATAAATCGCTTCTACCCACCTCGGTATGTGCAATCCTTATGGATCAAATGACACCAACTTCGACAACTCCCTTCACAAGGAGTGCAAGGCTACATAGACTTCTTCTGCAAGATGTGCCTCTTACTTCATGTTCCAGATCCAGAAGAGGTAATCATATTAAAATTTGTGGCTGGTTTATTAATTCAATTCCGTCGAGAAGTAGAGCTGTTTGAAAATCCAACTTTAGATAAAACGTTTCAGAGATCTTTGGCTATAGAAAGGAAAGTTGCTCCTAGAGGTCGTATTCCTCAGTCCCACCCTTACACCAACCCCCCACCTCTCAACAATCCAGCTCCCATCCCTCAGCCCGCTTTCCACCTCCTCGGACTCAAAACCCCACACCCAATACAACTACAAGGACACCCTGGTGCTCATTCCACAAAACTACTTCACACAATTCATCAGATTGCCGAACCCTCCAAAATCTAAAAACCAACAAAACTCTACTCACTGAGCTCATTGCGCTTTCCCAAGTAGAAGATACTGAAAGAGTTTCTCTGGACAATCCCACATAAGTAGATCCCTCATTGATTCTAATGACCCAAGAAGATTCGAACGCATCCACCCAACCCCTCTTCACCCATAACTGCCAAATCAAAAATGCCTTGGCTTTACTGATTATGGACAATGGAAGCCAAAAAAATTCGGTGTCTCAAGCCCTTGTCAACTACCTTAATCTTGTCACCACTCCACATCTTCAACCCTATCAACTCAGATGGGTCCAAAAGGATAGCCCTCACCTCCTAGTTTCCAAGCGTTGTCTCGTCACTTTCGCCATAGGCCAATTCAAAGATATTGTCCTCTGTGATGTCTCCCCCTTGGATTGTGAGTATTTGTTGCTTGGTATCCCATACCAAACCCAAAGAAATGTTATCTATCTAGCCAAATCCCTCTAGTACAAAATTACCAAAGAAGGCCACACTTATATCTTAACTACAGCAAAACCCAAACCCCCTTCTACCAAAGAAAAAATCCCACATGTACACTTAAACCAATGTGTCTCTCTTTGTTTGGTGCACCCAATAACACCAAACAATACAACGCACATTGTTCCTGAAACTATGAATCCCCTCCTCCACGAGTTCGCAGAGGTATTTCAACCTCCGGAAGGACTTCCCCCCTCCCGCCACATTGACCATTCCATTCATCTCATCCCTGGATCTGCCTTACCTAACACCCCTACTTACCGGTTGGTGCCAAAAGAAACAGAGGAAATGGAAAGATAGATGACCGACCTCATCAACTCTGGCCACATCCAACCTTCATCTTCTCCCTGTGCGTCTGCCACCTTTGTCATCCCTAAACGAGGTCCCTCATAAATGTGCCTTGTCACTGATTACCAAGCCTTAAACAAAACCACAATAAAAAATTGTTACCCCCTTCCCCGAATTGAGGAACTACTCGACACCCTTCAAGGAGCTAAGTGGTTTACTAAATTGGATTTGACAGTCAGCTACCATCAAGTTCGAATGAACCCAGATGATGTTGGAAAACAACGTTCAAGACCAAATTTGGTCTTTTTGAGTGGAAAGTCATGCCTTTCGATCTCACCAACACCCCGACCACTTTCATGAGGCTCATCAATGACATCTTCAGAGCACATTTGGGTCGATTTGTGGTCATCTACTTAGATGACATTCTCATCTTCAGTCGGACATGGGACACTCACATGCAACATGTCCGACAAGTTCTCCCAATTCTCCAAGAACACAAGTTGCAAGTCAAAGAGAAGAAATCATATTTTGGTCAGACTTCATTCCCCTATCCTGGCTTTGTGGTCAGCTTAGAGGGTATTCAACTAGATCCATCCCGCATCCAAGCATTGAAACAATGGCCTCTACCTTCTTCAGCTAAGGAGTTGAAAATCTTTTTGGGTGGCATCAATTTCTATCGTAATTTCATTCCCTCTTTTTCAAATCTTTCTTGACCTTTGCATTAGCTCTCAAATACTTCTTCTACATTCATCTGGACCAAAGAAGAAACTACTCACTTTTCTCAGCTCAAAGATGCCCTTTGCTCATCCCTTGTTTTACATCTGCCAGACCTCTCCCAACCCTTTGAGAATGATTTTGATGCCTCACAATATGCTATTAGTGTCGTACTTAAACAAGGAGGACACCCCATTGCTTACCACCCTGAAACCCCGTCTGAGGCAAAGAAAAATTATAGTACCTATGACAAGGAATTTTATAGTCTGGTGCAAGCACTCAAATAATGGAGGCATTATTTGTTGGGTAAATAAACCATTATGCACACCGACCACCACCCTTTGATTTTCATCAACTCTCAATCGAATATTCAGGAACAAAGGAACCTTAAATGGGCCTCCTACATTCAATAATTTCACTTATTCATCAGATACAAGAAAGGCACTTCTAATAAAATGGTTGATTTGCTAAGTTGACCTCCCACTCCAGTTCTTTCCATTCTTGAAGTACGTTGTGCTACTTATGACACATGGAAAGAACAATATGGTACTGACACCAACTTTCGAGAGATTTGGGAAGCTTTGCAAAGCCCCATAGTGATCAATCAGAGCCCCTTCCTAGACTACACTATTCGAGATGGGTGGCTATATAAGTTGAATTTGCTATGCATTCCACACTCAGAAGATGACCTCTTTCTCATCAGGGAAGCACATGATTCAGCCTATGGGGGCCACTTCGGGACCACAAAGACCACCCAACATCTGCAATGCCATTTTCATTGGCCTTCCATGCAGCCTCAAGTTGAAAAATTTATCAGAGCTTGTGCCTTATGCTCACAATCCAATCCATCCAACCAGAAGCATGGGTTGTATCAACCATTGTCGCTTCCTTCTTGGCCTTGGGAGTCAATCTCAATGGAATTCCTAAGTGGACTTCCAACAACCCAAAAGAAACATGATGTGATCTGGGTAGTGGTATGCCGCTTCAAAAAAATGACACTTTTTATCCCATGCAAAAAGACTACTACAACAACGCAAACAACAGAACTCTATTTCCACCATGTATGGCCCCATTTTGGCCTCCCAAGCAATATCATCTCAGACAGAGATTCTTGCTTCCTCAGTAAAATTTGGAAGACCATATGGGTGTTATTGGGGTGCCACCTCAATTTTTCTACTACATTCCATCCTCAAATGGATGACCAAACAGAGGTTGTCAACAGAGTCTTGGTGCATGCTCTTCAAACTCACTTTGGGCGCAGAAAACAATATTGGGACAATTACTTACACATTCTCTAACATATCTACAACAAGGCAACACATTCTTCTACAAGCTTTTCACCTTTTGAAGTCTACTTGGGATTCCAACCAACATCTCCAACCGAGGTCCCACTCACTTGGGCGCCTCAAGGTACCTTCCATCAACAGCAGGAACAACTGTCAGCTCATCGATTTCTCCAACAAATTGCACAACGCCACAGTGCAGTCACATCAGCACTCAAAGCATCCCAAGATCATGTCAAGTAGCACCATGACAAACAAAGAACCCTCATGGCCTTTCAACTAGGGGATCAAGTCTGGTTACACTTGAATAATAAGTGCTTCAAAGGCCACCATCACAAGCTTTTTCCAATCAGATATGGTCCATATAAAATACTCGACAAGATTGGAGAAAATGCATATAGGTTGGATCTGCCACCACAACTAGGAATCCACATTGTCATTAATATAAACCACTTAAATTTGTTTGAGCTCTCCCTCTTGGAATAAATAGTCACCATCACCCATCCAGTGGAAAACATTCTTGATTTCCAACTCCCATTGGCCAAAGACACTATACTGGACACTCGAAGTCACTCTACAAGACCCCAGACTTACAATTCATATCTGGTTTTTCACCAAGGCTAAACTCCATCTCAGGAAAAGTGGATCACAACTGATGTATTGCACAACAAATTTTTGCATCTTCTCATGGAAGTCGGGACACTTCCAGATCTAAACAGGGAGGAATTGGGCCAAGGAGGCCACCTAGGGGAACGCCCACCTAGGGCGCACAAGTCAATCACCTAGGTGAAACGCTTCTTCACCTTTTGATGATGAATTAAATATATGTAAAATAAATGGTTCCCTTGGTATATAAGGTGAACTGGGACTAAAATAAATAATTCTTACCTTTTCTTCTAAAGCTATGTGTCTTGGTTGTTTTCTTTTCTGAGTTTTCATTTTACATTCACGAAAATTTCATTTTTAGGGTTTTCTGAAGAATAACTAGTGTGCCTTCATTCATGGATGCCTCTTGGTGACCCTGTTTTCCATGCTTCCACCTCTGAGAGTAAGATTATCTCATTAGCTAGCCACTCTCTCAGGGAGAAAATCATTTCCTTCGAGTTTTTTGAGGTAGAAGAGAGGGTGCACCAACTAGGGTTTGTGCACTTGTTGGTTTCTTCTTTGTGGGAATGAAGTGAGTGCGCCCTCTTCCATGGTTGCACTGGGCTTCTCTCACTAATCCCCAGAGGTCACTCTGATATCGCCAAAACCTCTTGGCCACTCTCGGGTCACCCTGGTCTGGATCCCCATTTGCTTTGTCACCCAAACTAATGGTGCGCCCCTGTTCATATTTGCACCCCTGAGGAGAGTTTTTGGTCAGAAGCCGAGCTATGGCTTGCATGGTCACCTTCTCCTATAGATCACCTTCTTGGGCAGATCACTCACCCATGTTCAATTCCTACAAGTGACATGTTGAACTCATAATGAGTATATTGTTTTAAACCTTACAATAAGTTAAAATTCTTATAATCCTCCACTTTATCATAAGCCTATAAAGGGTGCATTGTTAAGGCACTCCTTGTGACGTCGCTGGTTTGAACATTGCAAAGTCGTGTGTATCGCACATGGGACTAGTTGTCGATTCCGCCACACACACACACACACACACACATATATAAACTACACTACTTAAAAAAAACACTTCTTATTCTATATATATATATATATATATATATATATATATATATATATAATTGTTAGATTTAAAAAAAAAGGATTTTAAGGATAACGATCAATACCTATTTATTCTATCGTAAGATTAAAAACTAATGTTATGTAAAACTTCAAATAAATTTGTTTTAATGATAGCTAAAGCTAAAACGTGAGAGAACTATAAGCCAAAATATTGGGCTAATTAGTTGAAGCAAGGTTCATATCGAGTTGTTGTTGTCATAGTGCCTATATTTGGAGGGTATTTATCCTAGGTCGACTCTCATTCATCTTCTATAGGCTCAAGATTACTTAGAATTCGCTTTCATTTGGGGTTTTCTTTGTTGGGTTTCATAGATTGTTGTGGTTCAAGATGGATAGAGATGTAGTGTTTTTTAATCTTTAAACTTGAAACACAACTAGGTATATAGAGAATATAATTGAAAAATAACTAGAAATAAGAGACAATAAGGTAAAGTTTGTAAAATACGCTCTTGTATTGTGATATTGCAAAGAAGGAAAAAAGTGTTCCCTTGTCTCTTAAGGTAGGGCGACTTTTCACTGAGAAGAGCTCCAAATATACAACACAAGACGAACATTCCATAGTCTCCTATATTTTTAAATAGTTTTTCAATAGAAAAAGAATTAACCGTTTATGGACCCATCACTAATGGGTACCAACTACCTAATGGACCTTATAAAAAGACTCTTTTACATTAAATAACTATCCACTACTATCCAAATTGGGAATTATTGAAAGAGGATGGTCACATCCAACAATTAACTAACTCTTATGTAGCCTAGAGTGGGGAGATTAGGGTAGGACCCTAACAAATAAAAAAATAGGGATCTTATCAAACTAGGGTGCTTCAAGGATTTGTGGTGTTGGTCAATGTTTTCCTTGTGCCTAACACTCACGAAGAACACAAACATCTCTATGATGAAGAAAAAAATTAACACAAGCTCAAGAATGCATTGAAAAGTGTTAATGAGTGACCACCATGATGAACCTTACTCATGGTGCAAGGAACCCCAATCTAAAACTCTAGAAACTAGTGTATATAGGCCACTTCCACCTCCAATTTCCTCATTTACACTTGAATCTGCAACTGTGCATGAGAACATATTAGGGACATATTATTCCAAGTAATTTAGATGTATAGATTTATGCATTTTTTAAAGAAACGTACATTTCATATTTTCCAAATGTGATATAAAATATCAACTCTAAGCATTTTTCATGCTATGTGAAACTTGATGTCTCACAAGTGTTTATATCTCAGAAGGTTGAGTTTGAAAGAAATGGGAGAAGGGGAAAATGGCTTGAAAACTTTAAGCCCTAATCCCACTCAGATTTGGCAAAGTTATAGAAATGAAAGATTTACTTAATATTAATTTCATTCTTTTAACATAAAGGAAACTAGACTGGGCACCCCTAAATATTTTAATCATTGTCTAATATATATACCATTGTGTCCCAAAGGCCATGTGTTGATTCCTCAAAACATACTCTTTTTGTCACTTTTCTATCCTAAAATTTCATCCAAAGCCTATACCTATGAACCAATTTATATCTTATTTTACCCCTTTTCCCATAAATATCATGCTCAATTAAAGAACGGGTGTATTAAAGGATATTAGAGGAAAATTGTTCATTCTACGCTTATTTCTATTTTTCCTTATGCAATTTGATTTAATTAGTTTTTACTTTTCATTAGTCACTACAGAATCTCTAATTCTATAACAACTCAAGTACAAGCCACTAAACTATTTTTGCAGTTGAATTTTTGTTCCATAGGGTCGCACACACTTTAAGTTGGGATCTCAACTTGTAGAAGATGCCAAATCAACACCTGAAGCTTATCCAACTATCATCTCAATCCAAGAGTCCTCCAAGTCAGCGCATGAGACAAGTCAAAGCTACAACCAACATATGAACAAATGGAAAACCATTTGAGTTGGATCCACGCCAAATTAGCATGAGGTGGCAACATTAATATTGAAGGAGAAAAATTCATGCAACATTTTGATAGAGTTCATTTCATATAACCATGAATATTTCAGATCTGCATTTCAAACCCATTCCAGAATAGAGAGACAATTGTGTAGTAGATGAAGGAGAATATTGAAAATTAGGAACATGGATTTTGTGCAGAACGAGCCCAATTAGCTTAATTGCAAGCAATTTCCTCAAAACATGAAGGCTCTAGGAGATATGCTTGATTCTATAAAACATGTTTTCCAAGAATTATAGTTGTGACTGGTTTGAGATCTGTGAGAATTGGATCTATGCAATCTCGTGTATAGTTTATAAATATTAGTTATCAGACCTTCATGAGGACACACATATTTTGTTATCAAATTGTTGTAACATTGTATTCATGTTTGAAATTAATATAACAATATCTGGTTAATGTGTAAATACATGATTTGTATATCTTAAGTTCATAAGTTCAGTCTTATACAGTCTTTTCATAGCATTCCTCGAGCCAGGAGGTCCCCTTGAGGAGGAGTACACTACTCATTTATTTCATTGTTGGTATTGTTTGTTTATTCATTTGTGTGATTTACATTTATGTTCATTTCCCTTACTCGAGTTCATTTATTTTTGTTTACACAAGGTAACTAACACAACAAATGTTAATTGAATAATCGATTGTCATCTCATCAACATAAACTCTCATTGTGTAATATGATTGAAATATTGTCATTAACAATCCAATAGATTGATGATCCAAGTGTTTATAATTATCCTTGTGTATTTTATTATTCTATTTCTACATCATTAGAAAAAACTATGTTCTTTCTGCAGCTGAACAAAAATTTGTTTCTGCAACTAAATAGTGAATCATTTTCATTTTTCATAATAGTCATTAGGGATATATTAGAAGCTAATGCAAACATATATTTTCCATGCACTTCATCAGTTTACAATCCCCAGGTTAATCATTTAATGTAGTAGAGTTCACTTAATTGAATCAACTGACACCATGCAAAAAAATCATTTTGGGTGCTAAAGGAGGACATACAAAGCAGTGGTAATGAACAAGTGGACCAGGGTCATCACGACTACATTGAATTATGGTTTTAGGCACCTATCAATTCACAACATTCCTTCACTCTTTAGAAATTCTTGACATCATATCAATCAAAGAAGCTAGTTTCTCACATTCTAGTATCTATCAAAGTATATCTTTCAAACCTGAATATGAGTTTATTTGTAATCTTGTTATGCACATGGCTCTATTGGAAGTATTCCTATACTTGAAAGATATTTTCCTTTTCAACCAAAGTAGGATAGGGTAAAAGAATAAATAAACTTAAAAAATAGTAAAGATAAAAATAATTCCAATTGTGAAAATCGATTTACTGACACAACTAAATATGCGTTTTTCCTGAAAACCAAGCAATGCGTGGGAAAAATTCTCAATAAGTTTTGCACGTTGTTCAAACTTGTATTATGTTTCTTCAAATATTTTTTATTCTATGCTCGTACTAGATGATGTGGGATCCCTTAAGGCCTTCCTTCCAGTAGGTCTTGTCCCATCGATGTCAACACTCTATCTAGGATTAAGATCAAGAAATATTTATAATGCCTTGGAAATTGTATTGTAATACCCCTAATCCAAACCCCAATTGTAAATAAAAATGTAAATGTACATTTAGGCTAGTGAGCCATTGGCACCAAGTTTTGGTTCAGTTTGCATGCACCTGAGTAGTGCACGAGGATTTTTTCCAAAGAAAGAGTGCACACATTCCACAATGTTGTGTGCACCTGAGTAAGTGCACGTGGATTTCAGAACAAGGGAAGGGTGTGCACATTCCATAGTGTTGTGCACACTTGAGTAAGTGCATGAGGATTACCTTGAAGTGTGCATCGAATCGAATTATGTGTGTGTGTGTGTGTGGTCGATAAGCCTGTGTGGTTATTGGGTTGGTGAGTCAGGATGTGACTAGTGCGCCTATCCTTGTAAAATTTAATCACGCTCAAATTATTAATAAAATCGCATTGCTATGTGCAGACCAATAACATGAAAAGAGACCGGGGGTTAAAATCCACCGAAAAGGGAAAAGGGGGGCTTAAGTCTAAGGGAATATTTTATTAATATTTCCTAAAAGTATACTTTATGGATATTTATGTATCCTAAGTTGTTGAGGGATGGGAACGAGTCACCAAGTGGCTAAAGCTAATTTTGAAGGTGACAAGTGTCTAGTTATGGCCATGCAAATATATGGTTGAACCTTAGTGTATTTTGGAGGGGGATTCATTCATTTTTCCTCAGGGTTTGGAAAATCTGAATGGGGAAATGACCAATACCTTATCTATAGAGAAAATCTTGGAAAGGATATTCCATCTAGTAACCAGAGACTTTGTTGTCGAAGAGGTGGGTTGTCAGGCCCGTGAGCATTCTCTCCAGATGAGAGATTTGTTGTCAAAGTGGTGATTTGCCAGGCCCGTGAGCATTCTCTTTAGGTGAGAGATTTGTTTTCAAAGAGATGGATTGTTAGGAAAGTGAGCATTCTCTCCAGGTGATAGAGTTGCTAGGAATTGTTCCTTGGTGTGTTGGGCATTAGTTGCAGGGCTCTGAGACTTCCTATCTGGCCTATTGTTGAAGCCCAAGAAGGGAAGTGGGGCAATCGAGGGACTGTTGAGATGAGAAGGGGCACACTTCCTAGGGTGGGACATGCATGTGGGGAATGAGATATTGTAAGCTAGTTGCAGCAGTTGAGCACCTTGGATTGAGAAATTCTGTTGATTATTAGACCTTATTCTATCATTAGAAATCATTTTTCCCTAGTAGATTTTAAGCCCCATTTCGAGGGTGACCTATTCTTGAAAGTATAAGAGCAACAAAGTCTATGGTTGGGAGGAGCCTCTGAGCTTTGTGCACAGTTGGTGAGTCTTTATAAAAATATAAGTGCCCTTTATGTGCTTGTCTAATTTACTGTGTGCATAATTATCTATGTGTGATATGGGTTTATTTCCTGTATGATGTTGCATATAATTAATTGTGGTTATTCTATATGATGTTGTTTTCACATGTAATCATGATGTTGTAGTTAGTAATTATTTCCACACATGCATAGTATGCTAGTTATTAAGTATTCATGTTAGTTAACTTTGTAATAATGGTCATAAGTTTCCAAGGCAAGGCTAGAATTGCCATGTTCACAGGGAAATAATCTATGCGCGCATGAGGCTGGAATCATTGTGGGCACGGGGAAGTACATTCACATTCACAAAGAGAACTGAATTTGTGTGTGACACCAGAATGGTTATGCGTGCAGTAGTAATCATGTGTTCAGAGTGGTTACACGTGTAGTAATACATGTATGTTATGGATGATTGTGCACACAATTGTATTATGTGTTAGTTACACTATTATAACTAGTGTATGAAGAGAAAAAAATTGTGGCGCAATCCAACTTGGGATCGTGCATGTTATCTCACATGTTTCTGTGCAGATCAACAATATAGTGTAGAATCTGCGCGTGCACTAGATTTTTGGAATGGCATTGCTCAACAATAAGCTGGGAACATTACAGGTTAGTATTAGAGCTGTATTTAGGAAGTTTGCAGTAGTGGAGACATTATAATGTGGTAACGATACCTAGATAAGGGGATGGGTACGTTACATGTATGCTTCAATGATAGGTTTCCTCGATGATAGTAGTGGAGATGCATTAATTCCTCCTAACTATCAAATCATGCATGTTACTTGACTCCAACACATTAATTTGTGCCCGATGAGATGCATTAAGGTACATTGATGCTCATTGATATCAATGGTGAGTGATCTCACATTGGTTAACGACATACATTAATGGTCGATAATCCAATGTTTTATTTCCATGCTCGATGTTAACACATCCATTCACATGGTAAGAATTGTACCATGGATTCAGGTTTTTCATGAAGCCTATATGGTTTAATAATATCAATAGTTGCATCCTTTTCCACATTTTTGCAAATAAAAGAGGGATGTCATTCTTGTTGCAGTATATTTCGTTGTAGCATAGTTTATGGTTCCATGTAGTAGTATTCATGGTTGTTATTTTGCATTGGTTCCAACAATATTTGTTATTTGATACATTTGGTAAATGTGATCAATGAAATAGAGTTTTTTACATCTAAAATCAAATATCAAATCTCAGAAGGATGCATGAGGACATGCATCATCCCCAGTGTGGGGGAGAAAGAGAATTAAATTATCAGTGTCCTTCTAATGGTTCCAAATGCAGATACAAATCCCCTTCAGACAATCAACAACATGCTCTTTATGGCCCAAGCATCCAAGCATTCAGTACTCCTCTTCTTCTCGTCATTTTTAGATTATCATGAAAATACAAAGGTAAATTAGAAATATAGAATTTCAATCATTTCTGTGTTTTAGAATTTGTTTTTTTCCTCAGTGTCAGGGTTTCTTTCAAAAACATTTTACATAGGACATTTGCACAAGATCATAACTTACTTTTCCGTATGAAGATGTTTTGGAGCAAGTTAAATTATGCAGTTTTTTAAGACTTTCTTTAGCTACTAAAACTCCACAGTAAAGTGTTGTAGCAACCATATTTCCTGTAGCAAACTATTTTTAGGGACGATCTTTGCATGTTAATTTCAAGCAGATGAGGATGAATTAAAAAATTATGAGATATGGGTTTTGAGGAGAATATGGTAAATTAAGTAAGGTGTGGGTGAAACTTTCAAAAAATGCATGATAAGGGATGCACAAGTTCATGTTTTAAAGATGATCTAATAAAAATTACCAGAATTTATGTAAACAATCATAGTTATTTTTTTGTAGCAGATTTGTAGTTGTATATGGTTGTACATGTCCCAAGACTAGATCATGGCTTGGAGATGGTTTCAAATCATGAACATATGGTCATCCACCTATCAACCATGATTTCCAACATTTTCAGAAGTAGCACAAGTTTCCAAACATGAATAAAAGATCAAATTTTTATTAACACTTCCCGTAGTAGCATATTCAAATCATCTTCAACAATAGAAACAGATCCAAATTATCATCTTCAATAGCAACAATAATTCAAATCATCTCCATCAACATTAACACTATTCAAATTATTGTCAACAGTAGCACTCCTTGGGATTCTTCAACATTGTTCATCAACATAAGCAACTTTCATCTTTAGAATCTTCAATAGTTCTAGAATTTCCATTCAAAGAAGGAAACAATAAATTTATCAGCAACAAAACCAACATTCAAACTTAGTAAGATCCAACTTTAGAGGTTATAAATTCTTCAGGTTATGAGTAAAATCAAGAAGGCAATAACTTTTTAAATCATCTATGCATTTGGAATTATGAATTGTGTGAAGGATGGGAAAGCCATAGATTCAATACATATTTACTTTGTTTTTCCCTAAAGTCTAGTGTATCCTCCTACCAAATTTCCTAAAATCCTACAAAATTTCTTTAGTTATACCCCTGAAGACCATACCTTAAGTTATTTGTCTGCTCATATATATTAACACTCAAAACTATGATTATATATGCACATCGAAATCCTATTCGACATGATTATTCAAAATTGTTAATATGATAGATAATTCCAAAGATTGTGATCCAATCAAGCTTATACATCTTCCAAGTTTTTTTTCCCTTCATTTGAAATTCGTCATATCTTTACTCCCATTTTTCCTTCTTCATTATGACAAGAGTATTTTCTGAGTCCAAGCTTTCTCTAACTCTGTAGATTTAATATGGGACTTGTGGTAAGGAACATGCGCAACAAGAAGTCATACGATCAAAACACAAAGGTGCCAAAAGAAAGTTTTCTAATGCGAAGATGAAATTTTCCAAGTTCAAAAGCTTGGAAATAGAACCTGAAATTCCCAAATTAGAAAATATGGATCCAAAAGAAGAGGAATTGGAGAATACATAAGCAGAGGAGAATGTTAATACAAAGCTAGAGAAGCCAAAACCTTAAGCAACAAAGAAGAAGAAAAATGTAAAACATAGGATGGAAAAAAAGGTCAGAGTTTAAACCCTTGAACCTAGAAATCCAAGATGAGGACCCCGAGGAAAAGCCACAGTGGAATTTTGATAAATTAGAGAGTACCAACTTGAAGTAGAGATTGGGGATAAAAATTCAAAATCTCAAGAATACAAAGGAAGAGTAGGGGTTATGCAGAGTAAAAAGAGGAGAATCAAGGCTATTATGCATCGAACCACCAGAAAAATGACAAAGGGTTTAGCTACAGAACAACATGATAGCAGCCAAGTTCAAGATAAAGAAGTCATTGAGCCTGAGGAATCTGATAGGGAGAAACTAAACAATGTGAAGAGGAAAAATTCAAGTAAAAATATCTGGTTTGAATCATTTATGAGTCCACCTCCCAGTTTAGAAAAAAAAAATTGAACTTATGATTATGATGAAGCAGACAAAATATTTAACCAGTTCATGATTGATTATGAAATTCATGAAGCCACTGAAGTTTATAAGGGACCAATAAATGAACCTGCATACATATATTTAAAATAAAGGCGAGTTGGAAATATCAGGAAATTGAAAGAGGAGCTCAAGGAGTTGGTACTCCTTGACAATCATATTAAAATAGAAAATGCAGTCTTGAAGGCCAACATTGCTCAATTACAAAAGGATAAAGAGAAATTGGAAGCCCCATAAAATATTGTTAGAAATAAAAGCCAAAAAGTGGTACATTCAAAATAAGTTAGGTAGAGTTAGAATAAAAAAAAAATAAGGACAAAGTTGGATGAGGCAAGGAGTCAGGTACAATCCTCATCTTCAGGGTTGAAAATTTTGATTGATGCTTCAGAAAGAACTTAAGAGAAAAGGGGTAAGCAATTTTGAAATTTTGTTGGAGGAAGCAAAGTGTAATTTTGGTTGCATGAGGACATGAAACATCTTCTATGTGGGGGAAATGTTGAGTCCTCAAAACATACTCTTTTCTTTTTCTCTTTTATCTCCTAAACTTCCATCCAAATCCTATACCTATGAACTAGTTTATATCTTAGTTTACCCATTTTTCCATAAATATCATGCTCAACTACATAAATTGTGTATTGAAAGATATTAGAGGTAAATTTTCCATTCTATGCTCATGTATATTCTTCCTTATGCAATTTGATTTAATTAGGTTTTACTTTTCATGATTTGCTACATAATCTCTAATTCTATAGCAACTCAATTACACTTATGTGGCCACTAAACTGTTTCTACAACAAAATCGATGTTCCATAGGGTTGCACACACTCCAGGTTGGGATCTCAACTTGTAGAAGATGTCAAATCAACACATGAATCTTATCCACCTATCAACTCAAGCCAAGAGTCCTCCAGGTCATCGCATGAGAGAAGTCAAAGTTGCAGTCAACACATGAACAAATGGAAAACAATTTGGCATAGATCCACGCTAAATTAGCACGAGGTGGAAACAATATTGAATGAGAAAAATTCATGCAACATGTCATGAATTTATCCATATGTGGGTTGATAGAGTTTATTTCATATAACCATGAATATTTTAGATCTAAATTTCAAACTCATGCTAGAATAGAGAGGTAGTTTTGTGCGTCAATTTCGAGCAGATGAAGGATAATCTCAAAAAACGGGGACATGGGTTTTGTGCAGAACAAGCCCAATTAGTTGAATTGCATGTGGTTTCCTCAAAACATGAAGGATCAAAGAGATATGATTGATTCTCTAAAATATGTTTTCCTAGAATTATAGTTGTGCCCAGTTTGAAATCTGTGAGAATTGGATCCATGCAATCTTGTGTATAATATATAAATATTGGTTATCAAACCTTCATGAGTATGCACATATTTTGTTAGCAGACTGTTGTAAACATTATATTGTTGTTTGAAATTGATATAACAATATCTAGTTACTGTGCAAATACATGAGTTGTATATCTTGAGTTTATAACTTCAATCTTATACAATCTTTTCTAAGTAGCGTTCCCCAAGCTAAGAGGGCCCCCTTAGGAGGAGTATGTTTCTCATTTATTTCATTGTTGGTATTGTTTGTGTATTCCTTTATGTGATTTACATTATGTTCATTTCCCTTATGCAAGTTAATTTATTTATGTTTACACAAGGTAACTAACACAACAAATATTAATTCAATAATCGATTGTTATCTCAGCATCAGAAAATCTCATTGCCTTAGATGATTGAAATACTATGATTCAAAATACATTAGATTGATGATACAATTTTTTATAATTATCCTTATGTCTTTTATTATTTTATTTCTTCATCATTAGAAAATACTATGTTCTTTTTGCAGCTGAACAAAACTTTGTTTATGCAGATAAATAGTGAATAGTTTTCATTTTGCATAATCAAACCTTAGCTCGGGTCCCATTATCCCAACTGCCATTCAATATATTTTTGTGCTACTATCTATTGGACGGGAGGCGGGAGAACCGTATGGATGGGAATGGGGTTCTCATTCGATAGTGGCATTTATAACTATAAGGTGGTATTATTGGTGCATACCATAGTGGGGTCTTCAACTGGGGTGAAGTCATTAGGGATATATTAGAAGCTAAGGCCAACATATATTTTACATCCACTTCATCACTTTACAATTCCCAGACCGATTATTCAATGTAGTAGAGTTCACTTAATTGAATTGACTAACACCATGCAAAAAAATAATTTTGGGTGCTAAAGGGGATTCCAATTGGCATCCATCCTTAAAACAAAAACTTTTTTCTTGGACTTGAGTCTCCATATTTATTTAATCTTGTGTCTAATGTTGGTTTATTGAACTATTGTGTAACTGCAAAGAATATTCTTATCCCCTTTTGCGGATTGGTCAAAACCTAAATGTAATATTCAAATTAAGAAGTCGCCCCCCAAGCCAATTAAAGTAGTTCTAAACTACCTAGAAGGAGAAGTCAGCGCTGCCAGTGAAGAGACATCTCCTTTCAGCGCTTGCTAGTTTGTATAAATAAAGGAAGCCAGTGCCTCATTTGTTCACTCACTCATTCACTCATCAAGTGCACAAGTCTGGAGATCTGCAGTTTCCAAAAGAAGGAAGAGAGAGAGGCACATTGCTTGGGAGAGGATATTATCTAGTGTTTGGTTTATTGTCTTGGCATTGGATTAGATATGGTTCTTTGATTATTTTTTGGTCTAGCATCATGGTAGTTTGTCTCTCGTAGAGAGAGAGTTATTATGGAACTGTACTTGGTTATTAAATCTATATTAAAGAAGTTTTGTTGGGTTTTCTTCCCCTTGAGGGGTTCCCAGGATAAATGCTTGTGTATATTGTGATTGTGTTTCTCTCAGTGATCCTATCTATGCTATGGTTATCTAGTAAATTGAAAAGAAACTGAATAATATCTTAAACTTTAACATGATTTCAGAGCTAATATGAAAAGGGCATCTTTCACTGGATAAAGAAAAATGTCATTATTGTCGTACAAGAAAATTAGGGCTTTTTATTGAAGAAGAATTTCATCCCAAAAGTCATCTAGAAAAGTGTGACCTATCCCAAGGAAATATTTGGCACCTTCATCGGACCTTTTCAGTGGATAGAAATCCCAGAAAGTGAAACCATAGTTTTCACCGGTACCAGAAAACCAGAAGCACCAAAAAACCAAAAGTACCAGAAAACCAGAAGCACCAAAAAACCAAAAGTACCAGAAAACCAGAAGCACTAGTCCAGAAATTTGTTGGTCAAGTTTNGAGGGGGGGGGGGGAGGGGAATTTAGATTTTCTCAAATCTAACTACACCATGCCACTCACCTCATCCAAGCGCACCTCCTGGTAAGTTCAAAATTCAATTCTGAGCATTTTCGATTTTTTGTCATTTTCCTAGCTCCAGGTAAAGATGTATGCAAGCACTAAGCTTGTTGACAAGCTAGAAGGTGTGGAAAAGATCCATGCCTGGAAGTATAGGATTGCACTCATTCTTGAAGAGAATGACCTAGTAATATTCATTAAAGAAAATGTACCAGAACCCGTCGATGCTGCAGCTAAAGAAAAACACCAAAAGGACACAGTTAGGGCCAAAAGAATCATTGCAAATTCTATCAAAGATCACTTGATTCCTCAAGTGGCTTTAAAGAAGACTCCAAAAGAAATGTTTGATGCTCTAACCAGATTATATGAAGGAAGTAACATCAATCGGAAGATGAATCTAAGAACTCAACTCAAGAATACAAGGATCCAGAAAGGAGAAACAATCCAAGAATATTTCTCTAGAATATCACAATTCAAAGAACAATTGAAGCAATTGAAGATACTATAGATGAATACAAACTTATAATGACATCCCTTAATGGTCTCACAAGACCTTGGGATGCATTCATCCAAACTATTTGTACTAGAAAAGACAAACTACAATTTGACAATCTTTGGGAAGAATGTGTTCAAGAAGAAGCAAGAGTAGCTAACTGAGAAGATTTGCTATCAAGAGATGAAGACCATTCCCTAGCTACTCATACTAAAGGAGGAAGAAAGAAGTCTTACTTCCAGATAAGAAGAAATATGTTTCAAAGATTAGATGCTACAACTGTCAAAAGTTGGGACACTTTTTCTATGATTGTCCTCAAGGAAAAGGGAAAAGAAAGCATCAAGCACATGTGGCAGAGGAAGAGGAATCTCCTCCCTAAAAGAAATATTTAGTAGAAATTGAGGATTGTGTACTTTAAGTTGAAAATAGTTGATATGAAGAAAGATAGCAAATGGTGGAGCCTCCCCACACAAAAGCAAAAGATAAGTATTCATGTTTATTTTTAGTATCTTGTTTACTTTAATACTTTATCATTACAAGTTAGATTTTTGTGAGAATGTTAATTAACCTCGTTTTATTTCAATGTCTATGTAGATTTATGAAGGAAGTAATAAAGAGGAGGATAAAGAAATAGATAAAATATTTATTTCAGGTATGATCACTCATGAGAGTGACAAAGGTATGTGTTTAGTTATGATAGTAAGGGAAAATTTGGTAATTTCATAGCTAGAGTGAAAAAGAGTTCAAAAATCTTATTCATGATTAGGGTTTCAGATGTGTACATGGTTGAACAAGTTTTGCTTAAGAAAAGATGTGTACTACTCTGATAGAAATCATGATATAGTTTTATTTGATTATTTCTTATTGTTATCGACTGATTGGCTAAGTGACATATCTCAGAAACCATATTGTAAGTAATTTTACAGGTCTTGAAAGAAATAACTTATGCCTTGACTTGCAAAAGTTAGACAACATGAGAAGGACTTATGATATGGTGACAGTCGGTAAATACTAGACAATATCCAGTATTTATATAGGAGCAGAAGGATCCTAAAGATGTAGAACATAAATGTTCAAGATGAAGAGAAAGATGGATACTCAAATATAGTTGATGAGATGCAGGTAACTACAGGTTTCTCCAGTACCATTCTTATAGATGCAGAGGGAGTAGGTTGATCTAGTATGAAGTCAGAAAGAAAGAAATGTTCGAACTCAAGAAGGCGCCCAGGATATTACAGAAGAGAACTTCAAGGATAATGATTATCAGATGTTACACAGTTAAAGAAGCTCTTAGTTTGGTGCAAGAGGGAGTTATGTCTCTGAGTTAGAATGGAGGATCGTGATTTGGTGCAGTTAGGAAAGAAATGGTCCATGGAACAATTTACTCAGTGGATGAGTAATGAGATATTTTGATCAAGATGAAAGTTATCCAGGAAAGTGTGTTCTTTTCATTGATGGCAAGAACAACAACGTCAATGTTTTATAGGAAAAGCATAAGCTCAAGAGGAGAAGCAAACAATATGCAGAAACAAGAAAGCTCAGAAGAGATAACAATTTCCAGAATTACAGAAGAGTTCCAAGAGATGAACTCGCAGGAGGAGCAAAGGTCAAGACCCGTGAACACTTAGAAAATCTTCTAAGTTGGAGAGATCAAAAGCTCAGAAGGAAGAGCGACAGTGGTCATTGGATCACCGATCCAAAAGACCAGCAACCGTTAGATCCAGTGGATTTGCGAGGAGGTTACCCTTCAGGGAATCTCACTTTGGAAGAATTGGCAACTTGAAAGTTGAATTACCTGAAGCACAAAATCCGAAATGAATGTGGATCATCGGATCTGGAGAAAATGTGATGATCGTTGAATTAAATTAGTGGAAGGACAGAATAAGCAAGGGCTGAGATTTGAGATCACGATCACCCGAATATCCGTCAACTGTTGGATCGAATTAATTGAAGGGTAAGTTAAACGGGGCTAAAGAGTTGAGAATTTGATTATCCGAATACCCATCAGTCGTCGGATCAAACATGAATTTTCGTCAGTCATTGGATCATTCTAAGTGGAAGGATAGGATAAGATAGAAGAGATGCATCGCAGATAGATTAGGTCATTGATCTAAGATATTGATCCAACGAACGTCATTTGTTTCGGGTATAAATATGTGAGGAGGTTACTCTCCAGAAAAATCTCACTTCAAGAATTCAGTTTGAGATTTGAAATTCCCGAAGTTCGGAGACCTGGAGAGCCAAAATGAATCCTCGACCGTCAGATATTATGAAGTAAATCTCAGTCGTCAGATCACCCTAATAATATCTCAAGTGTCATATCGTCCAAAGTGAATCTGGGCCGTCTGATCCAGAGCGTCAATTTGAGATTTGAAATCTCTGAAGTCCGGAGACCCGGAGAGCCGAAATACGTTCTTGACCATCAGATCATCCGAAGAAGATCGTAGCCGTTAGATCATTCTAAAGTGGAAGGACAAGATAAGTTGCGTAAAGGGTACACTAATCTCAGGGACCAAGAATCGGGGACTCAGATCCACGATCGACAGGGCATATCGGACCCCCCCCCGAGCTTGTTTCCTTTAACCATGGGGAGGGTCTGAGTTGATGGTATTTTCCTTGTGGGACCCTCATACATGTCACCTTTATGTTAACTCATACCCCCCTCACTCATTACCACTTACCGCCTGACCCCCCCTCCGATTAAACCACCATACCACTCATATATACCACCTCTGCGCTCTAACGTGACACTCCACTACCCACTACATGTCACACTCCACTACCGCGCTCTACCTCCACACTCCACTACACTACCTACACGTCTCACCCACGTTAGTAGACCACCTCAGCAAGGACACAAGTCATTCGATCTAAAATATCACTTCGGGTGTATTCTCAACCATTGATCATAGTACAATGGAAGAACAGTGTAAGTTTGAAAATTTGAAATCCCGAAGTTCTTAAGGGCGAAGTTCCGACAGTCATCCATCTCAATGTTTGATTAAGTCCTAGCCATCAAATTGAACAATGAAAGGATGAGTGTAAGGATCAAATCTGACCATTGATTTTTTTCCGTGAAATAAATCGTCCGATCTAATCCGTTTGTTTCAAGATCACTGTCAAAATCGTAAGATTGACGGTCTCGTCGCATTGCGGGGATAGAACATGCTCGGTTCTTAATTTTTCATGAGCGGGCTGCAATCGAAACCACAGTTTTGGAGAAAGGATGTGTGGAGGCTCGTAGTGAATTGCGGGGTGAAAAGCGGGTTTCTCTCAAATCGCCTATGGACGCGCCCACGATCGCGTGGTCACGTGAAGTTCATAGCCTAAGGTCATGTCGTGAAAAGGAGCTAGTGCTCACTAGACCGAGATCGGGAAGCACCTTTTGAATAAACGTTCAGGCATCGCCAGTGGTCACGTGAAGGAAGGGGCTTAGAAGCCAAAGAAGCCAAAGACGATTAGATGTAACTGATAGAGAAGACGAAGAGTTTCAACTACCAAAGAAGCCAATGAATCTTAGTATAATGCCCACTGATGATGAACACACTGAGCATAACTGCTAGAGAATTCGAAGAGCTTCAAGGTGATCGCCAGAGGAACTGAAGAGTCTTGAGGTAACTACTAGTGGGATGAAGACTCGTCATAGAGACAATTGACAGATGGAAAAGCGTCTAAGATAGTAACTTCCAGAGAAGACAAAGAATCTTAGTATAACGACCATTGATGAAGAACAGACTCAGCATGATCGCTAGAGAGAACGAAGAGTTAGGTGTATGATCTGGCAGAGGATTTGGCATGATAAATATACGTAGAAAAGAGAAGATATGGTTGCTTCTGTTGAGAGTTATTTCATGTGGGTGGAAGCATGTTGGTTGGAGAAGTTGAAACGCATAGAAGAAGCATAGTGCATAGAATTGAAATAATACACAGAGCATAAAGCGCAGAAGAAAGACATAGAACACATATGCATATCTGAGAGAGAAAGAGAAAGTTGATTTGCGCATGTAGAGACAGAGAAGAAGATCAGAAAGCTCAAGAAGATGTGATAATGAAGACAATGATGCAGGCAAAGCAGAGAAGTGTAGCATAACAGTGATGAGGTTGGTAAGCCATTGATAAATATTGTATCACTATGATAAATTTATGAAAAGAAAAGATTTAGATTTCAGGATGGTAGGGAGGTGCTAGGGAGGATTGTTGTCCTCAGAGTTTCAAGTGGGTTCTTGAACACGGGGAGTTGTAGCTTCCATTTGGCTGCAGCCATCAAAACTAGGTTGGTAGGGTGGTGCAAGGGAGAACTAGTGTTCTCTGTTATACAAGTTGGTGCCTGTGTAACTGGAAGTTGGTGCTTCCAACCAGTTGATGTTGTAACACTCAGGGAGTTAATTCTTCCTTCTAGTGGGTGCTAGAGAAACCTGAGAGTTGGTTCTCTTAGCAAGTTGCTTATTGTAAAACAAAGGTGGTAGCCTCAAAAGGAGTTGGTGCTCATAAGAATTATATTGTATAGAAAATAAAGATTACTTATCATATCAAGAAGAAGATTTTTTTTCCCTTTATGGGTTTACTCAGGAAATATCTGTCTCTGTATATTTCATGTCTATGATTGATGTTGAATATTCTACTGCTAACTTCCCTGCATTATTGTGATCGTCATTGAGTGTTCTGTAAAGAGTTTACAATGGGAATAATTGTTTAAGCATGAGTTGGTTCATTTTATTTAAAGGTAGATTGGTAAGATTAAACATGACAAGTCATGAAGGAAATTCAACCACTAAGGCCCCCATGTTCAATGGAACAAACTTTGGCTTCTAGAAAGTTAGGATGAGAACCTACATAATGGATTTAGGTGCAGATGTCTGGGATGTGGTAGAGATTGGTTATGTAGAGCCAGTTGTACTAGCTAATAAGGATGAGAAGTTAGAATTCAGCTTCAACGCTAAGGCTATGAATGTTATTCTGAGTGGGCTTGTAGAAGAAGATATTGTAAAAGTTTGCACTTAGAATCCGCCAAAGAAATGTGGGACAAACTCATTAGTAGTTATGAAGGTAATGAGAAGGTAAAGGATGCCAAGCTTCAAACCTACATATTACAGTTTGAACAACTAAATATGAATGAGGATGAAATAGTTAATAAATTTTTCTTAAGAGTTGAGGAGCTTGTGAATGCCATGAAGGGTCTTGGTGAGAAAATTGAAGATGTATTTTTAGTTCAGAAGATCTTAAGAAATAGATTTAATCCAAAAGTTTTTGCAATAGAAGAATTGAATGATCTTAAGGCCTTGTCTATTGATAAACTTCTAGGAACTGTAACTTCTTATGAAATGAGGATTAGTAAGGATAAACCCACCTCTAGAGAAGCATCATTTAAAGCAGATAAGAATGAGGATTCTGAGCCTGATGAAATTGAAGCAAAATTTTTGAGAAGACTAAAGAAAGGATCGGGCAAGTACCAAGTCAATTTTCCCTTCAAATGTTTTAACTGTGGAAAGATAGGTCACTTTGCATCTAAGTTTCCACAGAAGAAGGACCAGAACTATAAAGGTGAAGAGAAGTACAAATCCAAGAGATTTGGTAAAAGGAAAAGTTTATGTGTAAACAATGATGACTCTTCAAGAGACAGAGATAGTGACTCTTCTTGTGAACATAAGGTAAACGACTTCATGCTTATGGCCAAAGAGGATTATGAAAATAAAAGCACATGAAGTGATGTTAATGATGAATAAGTTGTAGTTTACTTGGAAGGCAACCACTTGGAAGGAGAGTTGATCAGTGCTTTGGAAGAGATTGACAAACTCAGACTTAAGAAGAGAAAGCAAAAACAATTGTTGATACACTTCAAGAAAGACAGTAAAAAACCTGATGAAGACTTTGCTCTGCTAAAAGTGGAATTAGAAGAAGCAAAGAAAATAGAGGGAATTATAAAACAATAGTTATCAGAGAAGAAGGAAAGATGTGAAGCCTTGGAAGAAGAGGTAGTAAAAAACAGAAAAGAGATGGAGAAGTTTAAAGCATTATATCTCCAAAGTCTTCCAAGCATTAAAGCCTCAGCAGAACTAAATCACATTCTGAGCAAACAAAGATCTCCTTTGTTGAAGACTGGTTTAGGCTATGTAAGTGGTTCAAGCAGCAAACAACCAGAAACCAAAGATCCAGTAAAGATGATCAAGTTCCAAGTCAGCAGAGAATTAGACCATGTGAGTACTTGGTCACCAGAAGCTAATAAAGACAAGATGATCCCTGATAAAAAACAGAGATATCAGAAGATGAAGCAACAAATGCCAAGAAGAAGGCCATCCTTCAGGTACCAAAATTTCTTCCATGGTTAATGTTTTTACTTCTCTAATTTTGGTCATAAGAATGCAAATTGTCAAATTAAGTTTAGAAACATGCAATTGAGGAAATCAAGAAATAAGTAATCTTTACAACATAGAACTAAACAACCAATGAGTAGACAAAGTTGCACCAATCAATTTGACCTATTGAACAATGAGCTTGAATGCTATAACTATCATAACTTCATCCACAAAGCTGCAAATTGCCATCTGAAGAATTACAAAGAAGATCCAAGGATAAAACCCTTAGCCAGAAATGTCAGCACATGCAAAAAGAAAGATAGTGAAAAATGTGGTCGAGTAATTTCAGCTCAAAAAAAAAAGACCCTTGGTATATAGACAATTGATGTTCCAAGCACATGACTGGAGACAAGGATAAGTTTTTGTCTATAAGTAAAGGCAAAACAGGAAATGTGACCTTTGGAAATGATGAACCAGGTAAAATCAAGGGTAAAGGGATGGTCAGTTTGACTAATGGTAAAGGAAAATCCTAGGATGTTATGCTTGTAGATGGCCTGAAACATAATTTTCTCAATGTAAGTCAAATGTGTGACAGAGGATGTGAAGTGGTGTTCACTTCCAAATATTGTAAGATAAAATTTGTAAACTCAGGACAAGTGTTGGCCAAAGGTATAAGGACAGATAATAATGTATATGTACTGAAAGAAGATAGAGAAGAGTGTCATCTAAGCAAACATGATGAAACATGGTTATGGCATAGGAGACTTGGACATCTAAACTTTGACCACTTAATCAAGCTCAAGAATCTTTAGGTAGTAAAAGATCTTCCAAGAATATCAAAGCCACAATATTTTGTGTGTAAACCCTGCCAGGTAGGAAAGCTAACCAGGACACAATTTAAATCCAAGAGCTCTACTTCAACAAAGAAACCACTCCAATTAGTTCATATGGATTTGTGTGGACCATCAAGACAGGAAGGAACAGGGAAAGAAAACTACTTCATGATGATCATTGATGATTACTCCAAACTCACTCAGGTTGTTTTTCTCAAAGAAAAAGATGAATTATTTGAGAAATTTAAAATATTTAAGGCTTTAACTGAGAATCAAACATGGAACAGATTAAAGGTTGTAAGATCAGACAGAGGAGGATAATTTATGTCAAGTGATTTCAAGGAATTTTGTGATAAACATGGGATCAAAAGAGAATACACAATCCCAGGAACTCCACGGAAAAATGGAGTAGTTGAGAGGCAAAACAGAACAATTCAGCAAATGGCCAGGTCAATGATGAATGAGAAGAACATTGGTCAAACCTAGTGGGTAGAAGCAATACACACAGCAATCCATATTCTTAACGAAACTCACCTCAAACCACATAGTGACAACACACCTTATGAACTGTGGTATGCAAGACCTGCTTCAATCAAACACTTCAAAGTCTTTGGGAGTAAGTGCTACATAAAGAATAATAATGAAAACCTTGGAAAATATGATGACAGGGTTGATGAAGGCATCTTCTTAGGGTATTCTACAAATAGTAAAGGATACAGATGCTATAATAAGAGGCTGCATAAATTGGTTGATTGTATTGACATAAAAGTTGATGAAGGAATCCCAATAAGAGAGGTGAGCAATATTGAATCAACCACAAAGGATATAGTTGAAGTTGAATATGAACAGGTCCAAGAATCAAAAAAAGAATACTCTGAGTCAGATGAAGATACAAACACTTAGGCAAACTCAAATCAGCGGACAACATCAAATCCTTCCTCCAGAATTACTCAAAAGAATCATCCTGCAAGTCAGATAATTGGTGAGAAAGACAAAGGTGTACAAACCAAGAGTAGGATAATCAAAGACATCGAGCAATCAGATATAGCCTTAATATCCATGGTGGAACCCAAGAAATTCAATGAAGCCAATGAAGATGTAAATTGGTTAAAATCAATGAACGAGGAATTGGATCAGATTGAGAAGAAAAATACTTGGGAGCTTGTTCCTAGACCGGAAGATAAGAATGTAATTGGCTCCAAATGGGTGTTTAAGAATAAAATGAATGAACAAGGACAAATTGTCAAGAATAAATCCATATTGGTCTATAAAGGGTATGCTCAAATAAAAGGACTGGATTTTGATGAAACATTTACACCCGTAGCAATATTAGAAGCTATTAGAATGTTTCTTGCCTATGCTTGTCATAAGAATTTTAAAGTCTATCAAATGGATGTCAAGTCAACTTTTCTAAATGGAGATCTAAAAGAAGAAGTCTATATGGAACAACCAGAAGGTTTCTAACTGTCAGATAACCTTGAATTTGTTTGCAAGCTGAAGAAAGCCTTATATGGGTTGAAACAAGCTCCTCATGCCTGGTACTAAAAACTGGATAAGTATCTTCAAGACAAAGGGTTCAAGAGAGGAACAATTGACAACAATCTATATATCAAAACTGAGGGTAATGATTTGCTCATTGTGTTGGTCTATGTAGATGACATCATCTTCGGAAGTAATAATGCTTCACTGGTAAAATGGTTTGCTTATGCTATGCAATCTAAACTTGAAATGTCTATGATAGGGGAACTGCCATTTTTTCTTGGTCTGCAAATTACTCAGAGGTTTGAAGGACTATTTCTTTCTCAGGAGAAACATCTAAGAGAAATATTAAAAAGGTTTCAAATGGAAGATTCTACACCTGTGAGCACACCTATGGTCACTGGATGCAAGCTAAGAAAGGATGATGACTCACTTAATGTTGATCAAATTTCATATAGGTCTATGATAGGCAACCTGTTGTACATCACAGCATCTCATCTAGACACAATGCATGTTGTTGGAATGGTAGGAAGGTATCAGTCTGCACCTAAACAAAGTCATTTGATAGCCATCAAAATAATATTCAAATATTTGAAATGAACAATGAACTATGGCCTATGGTATCCTAGGAATCCTAATTTTCAATTATCAGTCTATTCAGATGTTGATTGGGCTAACTGCATGGATGAAAGGAAAATCGCGAGTGGAGGTGCATTATTCTTAGGAGATTCTCTTGTAGCATGGTTGAGCAAGAAGCAAGGTCCCATTTCCTTATCGACTACAGAAGCTTAGTACATTGCAAATACCACTTGTTTTACCCAAGTATTATGGATGATTCAAACACTTGCAGACTTGGAGGTAAATTATACTGCACCGATCCCAATTCATTTTGATAATACTAGTGCAATCACTGTGTCAAATAATCATGTGTTTCACTCCAAGATCAAGCATATACCCATCAAGTATCACTTCTTGAGGGAACATGTGACCAACACTGTTGTTTCTTTGCATTATATCATATTGTTGATATCTTCACTAAATCGCTTGCAAAATCTTAGTTTGAGTATCTACACCAGAAGTTGGGCATGACCCCATTATCAATCTAAGAGAGTCCATCCTGTCAGGGGGAGTATGTGTTGATTGAATATCTGATACCTCCGCAAAGTAATACAACATCTCATGGGTACCATGTTTTCTATGACATTGGTGTCAAAGGGGGAGAAAAGTAGTGGTATGGATGCTACAGTTGGAGGTCCAAGAAGAAACCTTTTAGGGTTTCCATCAATGCCAAAGGGGGATATTGTTGGCATGTTTTACAGGAAAGCGTGTTCTTTTCATTGATGGAAAGAACAACAACATTGATGTTTTACAGGAAAAGCATAATCTCAGGAGGAGAAGTGAACAATATGCAGAAACAAGAAAGCTCAGAAGAGATAACAGTTTCCAGAATTACAGACGAGGCCCAAGAGACAGACTCGTAGGAGGAGAAAAGGTCGAGACCCGTGATCACTTAGAAAATATTCTAGGTCGGAGAGATCAGAAGCTCAGGAGGAAGAGAGACAATGGTCGTTGGATCACTGATCCAAAATACCAACAATTGTTAGATCCAGTGTATTTGCGAGGAGGTTACCCTTCGGGGAATCTCACTTCGGAAGAATTGGAAACTTGAAAGTTGAATTACCCGAAGCCTGAAATTAGAAATGAATGTGGACCATCGGAACTGGAGAAAATGTGATGACCGTCGAATTGAATTAGTGGAAGGACAGGATAAGCAAGGGCTGAGATCTGAGAAAACGATCACCTGAATATTCGTCGACCGTTGAATCGTATTAATTGAAGGGTAAGTTAAACGGGGCTAAAGAGTTGAGAATTTGATTATCCAAATACCCATCAGTCGTCGGATCAAACGCGAATTTCAGTTAGTCGTTGGATCATTCTAAGTGGAAAGACATGATAAGATAGAAGATCTACATCATAGACAGATCGGGTCATTGATATAAGATCCTGATCCAACGAACGTCATTCGTTTTGGGTATAAATATGTGAGGAGGTAACTCTCCAGAAAAATCTCAATTCAAGAATTCAGTTTGAGATTTGAAATTCCCAAAGTCTGAAGACCCGGAGACATGAAATGAATCCTCGACCGTTGGATCGTCCAAAGTAAATCTCAGTCGTCAGATCATTAGAAGAATATATCAAGCGTCAGATCGTCCAAAGTGAATCTGGGTCGTTTGATCTAGAGCGTCAGTTTGAGATTTGAAATCTCTAAAGTCCAGAGACCCGAAGAGCCGAAATACATTCTCGACCGTCGGATCATCCGAAGAAGATCATAGTCGTCAGATCATTCTAAAGTGGAAGGACAGGATAAGTTGGGTAAAGGGCGCGCTAATCTCAATGACCGAGAATCAGGGACTCAGATCTACGGTCGATAGGGCATATCGGACCCCCCCCCCCCCCNGAAATTTCTTCCTTTAGCCATGGGAGGGGGTCCAATTTGGTGGTATTTTCCTTGTGGGACCCTCATACGTGTCACCTTTCTATTAACTCTGACCCCCTAGCTCATTACCACTTACCAACCCCCCCCCTTCGAGTAAACCACCAAACCACTCATACATACCACCTCTGTGCTCCGATGTCACACTCCACTACTTGCTACATGTCACACTCCACCACCGCGCTCTATCTCCACACTTCACTACATTGCCTACACATCTCACCCATGTCAGCAAACCACCTCAACAAGGACATGGTTCATTCGATCTGAAATATCACTTCGAGTGTATTCTCAACCGTTGATCATAGTACAGTGGAAGGATAGTGTAAGTTTGAAAAGTTGAAATCCCAAAGTTCCGAAGGGAGAAGTTCTGACATCCATCCATCTCAATGTTTGATTAAGTCCTAGCCGTTGGATTGAACAATGAAAGGATGAGTGTAAGGATCAAATATAACCATCGATTTGTTTCCATGAAATAAACCGTCCGATCTGATCCGTTCGTTTCAGGATCACCGTCAAGATCGTAAGATCAATGATCCCATTGCATTATGGGGCCAGAATATGCTTGGGTCTTAATTTTTCATGAGCAGGCCTCAATCGAAACCATGGTTTTGGAGAAAGGATGCGTGGAGGCTCATAGTGAATTGCAGGGAGAAAAGTGGGCTTCCCTCAAATTCCCTATGGATGTGCCCGCAATCGCGTGGTCACGTGAAGTTCATAGCCCAAGGTCATATCATGAAAAGGAGCTAGTGCTCACTAGACCGAGATCGGGAAGCACCTTTTGAATAGGTGTTCAGTCACCTCCAGTGGTCATGTGAAGGAAGGGGCTTAGAAGCCAAAGAAGCCAAAGACAATTGGCTATAACTAACAGAGAATACGAAGAATTTTGACTGCCAGAGAAGCTAAGGAATATCAGGATAATGCCCATTGATGATGAACACACTGAGAATAACCACCAGAGAATTCAAAGAGCTTCAGGGTGATCACCAAAGGAACTGAAGAGTCTCGAGGTAACTACCAGTGGGATGAAGACTCATCATAGATACAATTGATAGATGGAAAAGTGTCGAAGACTGTAACTACCAGAGAAGCTAAAGAATCTCAGGATAACGGCCACTGATGAAGAACAAACTCAGCATGATCACCAGAGAGAACGAAGAGTTAGGTGTATGATATGGTAGAGGATTTGGCATGATAAATATACGCAAAACAAAGAAGAGATGGTTGCTTCTGTTGAGAGTTATTTCATGTGGGTAAAAGAATGTTGGTTGGAGAAGTTGAAATGCACAGAAGAGGCATAGTGCATAGAATGGAAATAATACATAGAGCATAAAGCGCAAAAGAAAGACATAGAACATAGATGCATATCTGAGAGAGAAAGAGAAAGTCGAGTTGCACAGCAGAAGATCAGAAATATCAAGAAGATGTGAGAATGAAGACATTGATGCAAGCAGAGCAGAGCAGTGTAGAAGAACAGTGATGAGGCTGGTAAGCCATTGATAAATATTGTATCATTGTGATAAATTTATGAAAAGAAAATATTTATATTTCAGGGTGGTAGGGAGGTGCTAGGGAGGATTGTTTTCCTCAAAGTTTCAAGTGGTTGCTTGAACATAGGGAGTTGTAGCTTCCATCTGGTTGCAGCCAGAAAAATCAAAGGTGGTAGGGTGGTGCAAGGGAGAACTAGTGTTCTCTGTTATACAGGTTGGTGCGTGTGTAACTGGAAGTTGGTGCTTCCATCCAGTTGGTGTGGAACACTCAAGGCATTGGTGCTTCCTTCTAGTGGGTGCTAGAGAAACCAGAGAGTTGGTTCTCTCAACAAGTTGTTGCTTGTAAAACAGAGGTGGTAGCCTCAAAAGGAGTTGGTTCTCATAAGAATGATAATGTACAAAAAATAAAGATTACTTATCATATCAAGAAGAAGAGGTTTTTCCCTTTATGGGTTTCCTCAAGAAATATCTTCTTTGTATATTTCATGTTTGTGATTGATGTTGAATATTCTATTGTTAACTTCCATGCATTATTGTGATCGACATTGAGTGTTTTGTAAAGAGTTTAAAATGGGCATAATTGTTTAAGCATAGTAACAACTAATTCACCCCCCCCCTCTTAGTTGCTCAACAGATGGAATTATACCATGGAAATATTTTAGACCACAAGAGATTTTTTAAGATCCCATAGCTAGACCTTCATAGAGAAGGAAGAGACCTTCGTAGAGAAGGAATGAGAAATCCTACAGGTAGACCTTCATAGAGAAGGAAAAGAGAAAGATACCTTCGTAGAGAAAGGGAATGAGAAATTTGCCAAGGTTGGCCTCTCTCCAAGTGTTCAGTTTTGGATACTCTAGGGACATGCTAGAATACCCTCGTAGAGAGGGGTGTGACCACCCTCGTAGAGAGGAGTGTGGATGTTTCTCGAAGGGGAATCGAGAAAATACTCTCCTCTGGCCAAGGATTGAGTATCCTGGAACACAAACCTTGACCATGTGGAATGGTTAGTTGGCTCTTGAGGTTTGTGTCATGATCCTGCGTGGATCATGGAAAGAGAGTCTAGTCTTACCCAGTCTAGCATCTTAGCTTCTCTAGTTCATGTGGGATGACTAGGAGTGAAGCTATGGTATTAGTCCTCCCCAATGGATGGGTGAGATAGATGATTACAAGAGAAGGGAGAACATAAAAGGAATGGAAAAACTCATAGATTATCTTTTGTGTAAAGATAAGATATCTTCTGTGTGAATATAAGAAAGAGTATCTTTTGCACGAAGATAAAGAGAACAAAACTTCTTTAATATGGATTCATGGAGAACCAATCAGTGATCATGATTCCAGATGACCAAGTGGATTATATTGATGCCTTTTGTTACCCAATTGATAATGTTATCCAATTGATGATGTTACCTAGTTGATGATGTTATCTAGTTGATGTTGTTACCCAGTTGATGATGTTGCCCAGTTGATGATGTTTCCCGGTTGATGATGTTATCTAGTGGATGTTGTTTTCTAGTTGATGATGATTATCTAGTTGATGATATTGCCCAGATGATATTGTTCAGTTGATGATGACATCCAGTGACTTTTCAAGAGATAAAGAATATCCTTCTTATTAAGAGGGAGTGTTGAAATATTATGTAACTGCAAATAATATTCTTATCCCCTTTTGTGGATTGGTCAAAACCTAAATATAATATGCAAATAAACAAGTCTCCCCCCAGGAAAATTAAAGTAGTTATAAACTACCCAGAAATAGAAGTCGGCCCTGCCAGTGAAGAGACACCTCCTTTCAACACTTTCTAGTTTGTATAAATAAAGGAAGTCAGCACCTCATTTGTTCACTCACTCATTCACTCATCAAGTGAGCAAGTCTGGAGAGTCGCAGTTGTCAGAAGAAGGAAGAGAGAGAGGCACATTGCTTGGGAGAGGATATTCTCTAGTGTTTGGTTTATTGTCTTGGCATTGGATTGGCTATGGTTCTTTGATTATTTTCTGGTCTAGCATCATGGTAGTTTGTCTCTCGTAGAGAGAGACTTATTCTGGAACTGTACTTGGTTATTGAATATATATTAAAGAAGTTTTGTTGGGTTTTCTTCCCCTTGAGGGTTTCCCAAGATAAATGCTTATGTATCTTGTGATTGTGTTTCTCTCAGTGATCCTATCTATGCTATGGTTATCTAGTAAATTGAAAAGAAATCGAATAATAGCTTAAACTTTAATAGGTTTAGACATCAAACATCAACAAAACTTGGTCAATTTGTCTTTTTTTTAATCTTTTTGTTTGATACCACCTCTAGTCATGTGACTAGGCCTATGGTCCATGTATAACAAGATCCATGAAAATATTGAATGGAATAATGCATCGAAATATGTCAGTAATAACCCTAATAAGGTTTTCTAAATTGAACTTAACCTTTGAGGTACACCATGTGTTCCAATCTTGTGCCTAGGCATAAAAAATATCCCAATAGATTTAATGACATTACTAAAAATAAAATTGGCCAAAAATCATGTTGATTTCGCCAAGGGTTTCCCTTCAAGCGGGACTACCAATGACCACCAAACATTGTGATCATTAAAAGATGTCTTGTTGGACCATAGAGAGTCACTTTTCCAAACCAACTTGTGCTTAATGGCTTTCTAGAGATTCCATATGATTTGATCACTGCATGTCTCTTTTAAGGTGATAAGGGGACAAGTAATTAGAGGGATATAATAAATCATATTACTCCATGTTATTCTCCCTAAGGGGAACCCAAAGATTATGTAGTTCCTTGACAAAATTTTCCAAGCTTCACATCATTCCATGGCCCTAATGACATATTTTGTGCATAGGGATAGGGCCTACATATGGGTAGACATAATTTTCACCCCCCAATCGTTAATCACATAGAACATGGTTCATTTTACTCTATGGAATCCCTTATCTCCATTAATGTTAGCACATAAGAAATTTTTGAGATTTTTTTTTTTCCATTTTTGGATAGGTTATAGTTGAGGGAACCCAATGGGAAGAGTAGTACACATGAGTGGAACCTAAAATTTTAGTGCATATTTGGAACTTGTTTGTAAGGAATGTGGATTTAACAATCCACTTATAAATTTCTTAGCTACCCTTTGAAGGAATAAATCCCATAGCTCATTAGGAGATTGTTGGAATACAAAGTAGATCCTTTGGAACATGATCGAATATTTTCCCATGATGAGAAAGAATTGAGTTTTATCCATTTAGATATTGAAGCCATATGATTCATATAAGGCTTGCAAATAATCCATCATGTTAACAATGACCTTATTTTCCTCCAAAAGAGTGTGAAATGAGTCATCAATATGTGCCATTCAATAGGTGGATACCCTCAAGGATTGAAAGGGGGTGCCTTTAATAATATCTTGGGCCATTCTTCTATAGAGAAACTACCCTAAAGATTATGTATCCATGACATACATAACAAGTGTGAAAGGGTATCCCTGTATCATTGACATGGAGAGGTTGATTATCTTTATATTTTGTCTAGTTTATACACATATAAGATGCAACATTGACATAGAGAGTTTCATAATATTGATAAAATAGGGGTAAAAACCAAGCACATTGAACATAGCATTGACGAATAGTAATTCCACTTTGTCATATTCCTTCTCAAAGGAATTTTTATCAACGTGACATACAAACCTAGGCATCTAAGCCATTCCATCCCTTCCGAGAATATTATAACATTATCTAGAATATAACAACCTTAGATGAAGTATTTCTTCTTAGTCATGATGATTTTTAGAAGAATGTGATTCAAACATAATGTTGGTTCCTTGGCTAGAATTTTATACAAAACAATAGCAATGTGATTTTTTATCACATGGAATTGATTGGGTCAATTCAACCTTAGGTTTTGATTTTTTATTTTTATCTTTAGTGTTGTTTAAGTTTTACTTTTTTTCTTTTTCCTTATAGTCTTTAAGGTTTTAGCACAAATAAAGTTAGTTATGATGTTGGCCCAAACCCTTGGGTTATATCTTCATATTTATGACAAGAATAGACAAGCCATCATCCTTATATCTCCACCACCACCCTGACATGTCACCACTTCCAAGATGTACTAAACCCCTCCACTTTGTCCCTCTACCCATTAGAAGGTCAAATCAATTTATTTTTGTATGATTCCATCTCATCATACATTTCACAACGCATCTCAAGTACACTTTTCTCTCATCACCATAATTGCACTTATGATGCTTTGTCAGTCGATCTCCCTGTTTTCAACACTTATGTTTTTAAGGAAATAACTTAAGATTTCATCATTTAAATATTTTCTAACTATTTTTCTAAGATTTCAAATTCCTTCCAGCTCGGCGCTGTAGAAACTGGTGTTTTCAAACAGGCGCTATGGAAATTGCTACGAACTGGCAGAAGAAGAGGGTTGTAATTTGGACAGGTTGCAGGCATCCTAGTGCAAATTCAAAATTACCAGCATCAAACTCAGGGTCATCAGGTACTCCATGAGAATTTGTGTCTTGTTCTAAGTTCAATAAAGGTTTTGACTACTTTATTTTCCTTTGGCACTGCGAACTCGCACATGTGATGAGAATTAATACAGGTGCTACGAAATTCACTGCAAACTCATTTCCTATAGCAATAGATTTTACATATTTGATCATAAATCCAAAACAGTAGGTGGGTTTCTATGAAATTTTTTGTGGAGGAAGATGATATCCTTGTTGACTTTCTGACCAAATTTCAGTCTGACCCAGTTTGGCATTTGAGAGAAACAATTAAAACACCAGTGTGATGCGAAATATGCTACAAACACTATGTTCTAGGACTGTTGAAACTTTCATCTTTTGCATCCTTTCAAATTCATCCTTAAAATGATTATATATCAAGATAATGGAGTTTTGAAACATATATTTACTCCTAGCATTATTCTTGAAGTGTTGAAGCTTTGAAAAAATAAAACAGGCTGCTACAGGAAATTTCGCAGCGTTAGTGCTGCGAACTAGTAATTTTGACCAGTTGACTCCCAAGACGATTTTCGGGTGAACCAGGATGAATTTTCAAAATTAAAAGGAGTTTATTGTCAAACATGGACCCAAGAACATTAATCTTGTTCATTTTTCACACAAGTGTCATGGATTGGGATATTCAAAGGAATCTTTGAGCCCTATTATTCAGTTTTAATAATTTCCTCTTTGAGACATGTTTTTGTGACAAACCTCTTTCTAAGAAAAACCTCTCTTGTTTTCTTGACATGGTTTTGTAGCTGGAGATGAATTTCAAGAAAACAAGAGAGGTTTTTCTTTAGAAAGATCTTAGCTACAAAACAATTTCTTCTATTTTACACAGCTATTACAGTTTGATAATTACAAGTGGCGTTTTGAAGCCTATTTTTCAAAATTTTGCCTCCTGAAAATAAAGAAACCAGTTAAAACGTGTCATTTTCTATTTGTAATTGTTTCTATTTTGGGAAAGAGGTTGGAGTTCGAAATGGTGAGTTGGAAAGGAACTATAATGCTATATATTTCATGGTACAAGAGTATATAAAGGTGGGAACCTTGGATAAGAAGACTTTGTTGCTGTAATTTTTGTTTTGAAGCTTCATCTTAATATCAAAAGTGCAAAAGTATAGGTTCTTCATAGAAAAAATTCATGAAATAGTGTATTATGTAGTGTGTTTAATTGCTTTGTTTTTTCCTCATTCCATTTAATATTCATATGTCATTTCCTTCTTATTTTTTAATTGTTATGTGTTTTGTAATTCATCCATCTGTTAGATGCTCCATTTCATGTATAGTTAAAAATTATTTCTTTGAACATAATTGAAAGTTCATAATTCATCTTTTGTTAGATGCTCTATCCTCACAATCCTTTGCTTGTCAAAACTTCAACTGATTTATACAAGAATTCACTTGTTGACAAGTGCTCTTTGTATAATGAATATGTTTTTTTTACATTTTACTGCCACATCTTGATCAGTACTTTCATTGCATAAGAATTATTTACCTTGACTTTATTCCATGATTTTCCAATCACTAGTCATAGATAATATTTGTATGAACAAGATAGACTCCATGCCCAATGTTTCCTTTTCCTGATCCAACCAATGAACCAAAAACCCAAAACCTGTTAAATCTACAGATCTAACCTCTGTGTGAGCATCATTGATTGATTTTGAGATAAGTTAAGATTGAGAGAGACCTCTATGATTGAAGGGTCAGAATTCAACCTAAAGCTTGGTTGAGGTTACTTCGGGGCTTCCTTGATACAACCCAAGGAAAATATTGAGTCCTAACATGATTAACCTTTAGATTGTGATGATATCAAGATCCCAAGGTTTTGGGATGAACCTTATAGTCCCTTTTTTGTTGAAATACCCTAATGATTGGTTTTGATGGGCTTCCCTATACAGTTGGAGAAAGTCAATCCCAAAAAAATCGATGTGGCCTTATCAAAATCATGTGGGAAATTCGTGTAAGGTTTTATAGCCCTATATTTCATAGTATCACATGGTGATTGAAATTTATTCCTCCAGTCATTTTACATTGTAAATAATATTTCATTCTGCAAATGATTTCCAAAAAGGAAAAGATAAAGATAAAGATAAAAAAAAATAGTAAAAAACGAAAAGAGGGTATAAAAGAAAAGAAAGAAAGAAAGAAAGAAAGAAAAGAAAAGAAAAGAAAAAGAAAAGAAAAAACAAGAAAACCCCATCAAAAGAAAATAAGTTTGAATTTGCAATCTCTATAATGACAAACCACACCCAGGCGCAAAACCACTCGAGGTGCTTCTTCAAGCAAGAGAAGAAAGATCGATTTCGAGTATGCTCCTAATGGTGGCAAGGGTGGCAGTGGTCAATGAGTGACCAGTGAATGTTATTTTGTATCTAGGCTACCATATGGCTATTTTTTATGTTAGGGATCTTGTTGTCATTTTGTATATTAGGCATGATGTGCCATTTTATAAAAAATGTACAATTTAGACAATGTTGTGTGTGTGTGTGTGTGTTTACAACCCCACACACACACACATTTCATGGAACGTTTTTTATGAATCTCATTGTTTATGAATCTCATTGTTTATGAATTCTATGTTGATGAATGTATGAATTTCAAAGTGTTTCGATTTCCACTCTTTTTTGTTATATATGAAATTGCAAGAAAAAAATCTAATCTAAATGGATTTAAATAAATCTATTCTCAAACGATAACTCTTAGAAACAGTGAATAGAAACAACTTTGTATATCTATTATTATAAGAACTAATTCCACATAAAAATGTTGCTACAAGGATATTCCTAGGAAACATAGATCTACATGGTTTTATATCGTTACGTCATGAACATGAACATGAAAAAATTAATTCATGAGTTGAAATCAATGCACACTTTGGGATTATGGATGGCTTTGGGATAATGAAGACATGATGAGAAGATGAAATTTCAAACTCAAAATCTCATATAACCTTCAATTTAATATCTCTTTGTATGATAAGTTGAATATTGTTTTTCAATAGTTCGAAGGAGAAACTCATACATAGAAAGATAGAAGGATCAATTAATGCATCGATCTAGATTTTGATGAGTTTGTACATTCAATAACTTACAATTAACTAATAGAAACTATAATCACCTTTACAGTATTCAGTAAATCCACTTATTATAGGAGATGTTTGTTGAAGACTCTACAAAGATGTTTTAGGTTCTAGCAACTATTTCACAAAATTTGGATAGACTTATGAAATTTTGATGAAATGAAATAATTTTTTTCTCAATTTTATTGAGTATTCAAATAGATTTGGAGTGTATTATTGCACTAACCATTGTAATGAATTATTTAATTTGATTAATTACTTTTTAAAGTGTTAAGGAAGTCTCTGTAAGTAAAAATAGTTCATTTTTTCTAAAGTGATCATAAATACTTGTGTTACTCATTAATGAATCTCTTATGGTGGAAAAGATTGTTAAGTGATAAATCCATACACAATTAATGGTTCTCAAGGACCTAAATTTGATGAAATATTGAAGTCCCATACTAGTTAAGACACCAGGAACCAATAATAAGAATCATGTAGGCTAACATAATCACAATAGGAATAAGAGGGTTGAAACCTCACATTACTCTATCCAAAATGAATCATGGTTCATTATAATGGGAATCACAACATGTTACAATGTTTTCTTAATACAAAATCAACACATAAAGTATGAGTGCACAATAAATCCTCACATCAAATGAAAATCTACCTCAAATTCTCCATTAAGCTTTCCAAAATGTTCTACAACGTAGCCCAAGAGGAGAGCTCCTAAATACCCAAATTCGCCACTCTTTACAATGGAGAGAGAGAACTCTTCTTTGTAGAGAGAGTCTCTTCTCTTATAAAATAAAATATTAGTATTTTCTACTAACTCCGTGACAAGTCAAATAAATATTATAATAATGAATTAGTTAGATCTCTCCTCAATTCATGGTTGACCATGTTACAACATGTGGAAATTAGACTCTCTAAAGAAATTCACCCTCATCCAAAAATAGTAGTATTGTGCACCAAATAATGCTCATGAAGGGGACACACCACCAAAAATAGGCATCAAGCCAATTCAAATGCCAATTTTCCACATGGAATGTTCCCTCCAAGAATGTGCATGCATACAACCACTCCACATGTGTGAATTCCAAGGTATCCAACTCTATGGATGAATGTGAAAGATGCCAAGAGGATGGAGCATCCAAAACAAAGTATGTGATCAATGTCTGGCCTTGCCTTGCCTTTCCTTTGCTTGCCTTGCCTTGCATTTCCTTTTTTTCCCTTGACTTTGCCTTGTTGTGTGTTGTCTTACCTTGCATTTCTTTTCCTTTCCATGCCTTGCCTTGACTTGCCATGCCTTTCCTTTCCTTGCCTCGACTTTCCATGCCATGTCTTTCCTTTCCTTTCCATGCCTTGCATTACCTTCTCTTTCCTTGATATACCTAGACCTATACCCATACCTATACCTTGTCTTGCTATGTCTTTCCATGCCTTGACCTTCCTTGTCATGTCTAGCCTTGCCTTGCCTTGCATTTCCCTGCCTTTCCTTGACTTGTCATGCCTTTCCTTTACTTGACATATCTAACCTTCCCTTGACATGTATAGCCTTCCCTTGCCTTGCATTTCCCTACCTTTTCTTGACTTGTTATGCCATACCTTTCCTTGCCATGCCATGCCATGTCTTTCTTTTCCATGTCAAACCATGCATTTCCTTGCATTTCCTTGCCTTGCCTTGCCGTGCCTTTCCATGGCATGCCTTGCATTGCCTTTCCTTGAAATTTCATGCCATGTCATGACTTTCCTTTCCATGACATGCATTTCCTTGCCTTGAATTTCCATGCCATGCCATGTCTTGCATTACCATGCAATGTTATGCCATACCAGTCCTTTCCTTTCTATGCGATGTTATGCCATACCATGCCTTGCCTTGCCATGCCATGCTTTTCCTTTCCTTGACTTGGCATTCCATGCCATTCCATGTCATTCCTTTGCATGCCATGCCTTGCCTTGCCTTTTTATGCCATGTCATGCCTTTCATTCCCTTTCCTTTCCATGCCATGACATGCCTTTCCTTGTCATGCCATGTCTTCTCTTGCCTTTCCATTTCATACCTTCCCTTGCCATTCCATGTCATTCCTTTCCTTTCCATGCCATTTCATGTCATGCCTTGAATTTCCTTTACTTTACATGCCATCTCATGACATGCCTTTCCTTGCAATACCATCCCTTGCCTTTCCTTTCCTTTTCATATCTTGCCTTGTCATGCCATGCCATGTCATGCAATGTCTTTCCTTTCCTTACCATGCCATGTCATGCGATGCAATTCTTTTCCTTACCTTTACATGTCATACCATTCCATGCCTTGTCATGTCATGCCTTTCCTTGTCATGCCATTCCATGGTATGCCTTGCCTTGCCACACCATGCCTTGCCTTGCCATGCCACACCATTATATGTCTTTCATTTCCTTGACTTAACATTCCATGCCCATGCCATGCATTGCCTTTCCTTTCCATGTCATGTATTTCCTTATCATTCCACGCCATACAATGCCTTACATTACCTTGTCTATCCATGTCATGCCATGCCATGCATTGTCTTTCCATGCCATGCCTTGCATTGCCTTGACTTACCAACATGTCCCTGGCTGGCTTGAGGAGGCAGGTTGCAACTCACAATAAAAGTATAACTGGGACTCGGATGGATGAACTGTCGATTGCATTGGATCCAAGGCAGCTGGTTTCAACTAGTGGATCCCCTTCACTATCATTTTTTTGTCCGTAAAATCATTTGTTGGAGGATATATGGAACTAGGGGGTTGCTCAGTACTTATTACATATGTTTGAAAATTTAACACCTTGTAAGTCTATACATGGCATGGGATGGAAAGGTATGACATGGCATGGCATGGAAAGGTATGACATGGCATGGCATGGAAAGGAAAGGAAATGAAAGGCATGGCATGGCAAGGCAAGGCATGGCACAACAAGTCAAGGAAAGGAAATTCATGGCATGGTAAGGAAAGGAAAAGAAAGGCATGGCATGGAAATTCATGGCAAGGAAAGGCATGAAATGGGGACAACTAGGACACAGGGCCTTTAACAAGAGGTATAGGCATAGTGCACATAGGGATCAAGTGTGGAGGGGGTTAAGGGTCAAGTATAGGTTATGCCTACGCTTAGATCGAATTAGGGGGGTCTAGTTCATGTCCTAGGTTATGGTCATGTTCATGGTCATGGTATAGGTCTAGTTCATGGTCTAGGTCTATTTATAATTCTATGTCATGTTCAAGGTCATGGTCTAGCTCTAGCTCTAGGTCTATTCCATGGTCATCGTATAGTTCTAGGTCATGGTATAGGTCTTTCCATGTCTATTTCTTGCTATGTCTATGCATAGGTCTAGGTTTTGACATGTCTAGGTCAAGGCCATTTCTTGCCTTGCAATGTACCAAACTTGCTATAGTATGTGAGAGTATAATAGGGAGAGAGAGGAATACATCGAGGGGGGTAGAGAGAGTGTGTATGAGAGTGTGAGAGTGAGAGAGAGGAAGACAGGGAGTGGGGTGGAGAGAGAGTAAGAAATAGAGGGGGAGAGGGGGAGAGAGGAAGACATAGAGGGGGTTGGAAAAAGAGGAAGAAAGATAGTGTGAGAGGGGGAGAGAAGAAGACAAATATATTGTGTGAGAGTGAGGGAGAGGGAGATACAAAGTGGGGGTAGAGAGAGAGAGAGAGGAGGGGGGGAGAGAGGGAAGGGGGTTATATAGAGGAAAGGAGAGCAAGGGGGGAGACTAGGGGAGAGAGAGGGAGGGGGATACAGTGAGCTAGAGAGGGAGGGTTATATGGAAGAGGTAAAGAGATAAGGAGGGTAGAGAGGGATTGCTTGAGAGTGTGAGAGGGAGACCAAGAGGAGGGGTAGAGAGAGAGTGTGAGAGGAATGGGAGAGAGAGAAAGAAGC
>ML783596.1:525822-593337 GCA_009831015.1 Picea engelmannii
ATATATATATATATATATATATATATATATATATATATATATATATATATATATATATATATATATATATATATATATATATATATATATATATATATATATGTTGATCATATTAAGACCCTCTTAGCATGCACGAACATAAGGTATTGTAATTTCAAGGATATATTGACTTTCATAATTTAAAAAATATATAAATTAATATTATAAATTTCCAAAAAATACATCGCACTAGGACAATGGGTTCTCTACAATTATACAAGTTTTTGGAATGAAATTCCATCATTAAGGTACTCAACACTTGCATGCGAAAAGACATATACCTTATATTTTGCTGGAAAAATAACATACCACTTTCAGAAAAAATCAAATTCCATATAGTTATTCACAATTTCTATGAATAAAATGTGAATATTCTAAAATCTAATTCAATTTCCTAGAATTCATATTCTTGCACCATATTCAAATTCATTGTAAAAGTACCTTGAATAATCCCTCCAACCTAATAGATTGTTGTTTTTTCATGTTTGCATTGTCACTAACGCATCATGAGAGACAATCATTAGCTTGCACATACCCATAACACATTAATGCAATCATTATATCGAAATGAAATAACAAAAATATACAAAAATGTTTTATTTTGAAATGATTAATTGAAAATTTTGTAAAAGAAAATGATTTAAAATATATACATATCAGTGCATTGTATTCTTTTGAACTCACTAGATGGTGCATGCCATAATATAGAAAGTATTGTGTTTTGAGGAGTCATATGCACCAGTGCACATTAATTGTAATAGTGTACCAGTACGAATTGATGAGAAAACACACAATTATGTAACAATATAAAGTACAATAATATTTATCGTTTCAAAATTGTATGGTGCTCACGTTTAAAATATACATCGAGGCACTAAAAATAATTTACGTATTGGTGTGTTAAATTTATTATACGCATTGAGGTTCAAAATATTATTTAAGAACCAGTTCCTTTACTATAATACATGTACCATTTCTTAGTAAAAATAATGACACAAACACCTCACCTCAAATATTTGAAATTTCACTACTCTTTAGTGCACATGGTAAAATAGACATTGGTACGTACTAATTACACAAGCACTGGGGTGCACACTATATTAAATGCATCGAGTCTCTAGAAAAATTGATTACACCGATGCTCACTATAACTTAAATGCATCATGGTGTAGAAAACCTTAAATGCATCAGTTCTTGATAAGGAAACAAGGCAAAACCAGTGCGTAGAAATTATAATAGAATCAGTGCTTTACATACGACGAAAAAGGAGAAACTGGTGCACAATAGTTATAAACGCACCATGGTGTTTTTTAATATATTAATGCTACTAGGGATTTGTTTGATATTAACGCACCTGTGTGTATGTATTATATTAACTCATTGATGTGTATTTATCAATATCACACCAATGTGTTTTGACGAACAATATCGAATAAAAATAAAAATAAAAACTCTGTTGCAACCTTTGCCCACCCAAACGTTTTTTAGTTATATGAGACATCCACTAAAACCTATGGAATCAATAGAGGAGGTTGTAGAAAAGGTTTTTTAGAAAAAAAATCCAAATTTAGTAACACTATTAAAAACCTATTTTAGAAGGTGTTCTCGTTGTAGTGGAAAGACCTAATTAAGTTATGTTAGATAGACTTTGTTACATTAATAGATTGTAATCTAGTTTCCAAGCATTGTCTAATTAATATCAAAGTGAATAAATTAAGATAGTTAAAATAATCTACTTTTACAACTTGATGCAATTTGTGCAGCCTTCCACATTTTGTGAATCTTGGCTAAACTCACTATTAAAATATAACTTAAATCCAATTACAATTGTACATAAGTGTATGAATTGAATCATTAACACTAGAATGGGTGTTACATCATACATGTGGTATCAAAGCTAAATTCAATACACTCGGGCCTTGGACCCATTTATTTATTTTTGTACAGTAAAATATTTTAATTAATTTAAATATTTGAAAACCAACTTAATAAAACCTAAACATTTCCTTGTGGCAAGTAGACATGGACTAAAGAAGAAGGGGAGGTAGGATAGCCAGAGTGAAAGGCGCACATCCTCTACCATAGCCTAACATTTTCATTCTCCACAAATAGAAGAGGAACATGTCCAAGAACAAGGACATGTGCCTTCTAAAGAAGTAATAACCATGAGGCATTCATTATGGTCACTGAGGTATAACGATGACACCTTATTGTGATTCCTTCAACTAAAACTCATGAGTGAACAAATACGCGACCTACCCTTGTGGCAATGTGCAACCTCTAGGTAATAACGTCATGAATTTTTCAACCCAGAACACATAAATATATGTGCTAGTAGGTGGAAATAAAGACATTGTTCCTTCTCTCCTGGTGATACTATGTACATCTTCCATACAACCCCATTACCCATGTGTGGACTAATTGGAAATCATATTCTATGTTCCTCCACACACTAAAATCAATACATCAAATAGTCCCATAATCATAAATTAGAAACAGATCATTAATTAGAGACATCATAATGTCTCGAATCAATCAAAAGTACATACAATATTGAACCAATCCAACATCAATGTGGTCCTACCACTTCCCTATCACACTTTGAAAACCATCTATAGAATCTACTGATTTATGCATCAAAAATATATATACTTCCATCTCAATGTTTCATAACCATAAAAAATAGGGACCCCCCTTTAGCTTTTCAAGCCCTCTTTTTCATTTGGAAGGAACTTAGAATGTCTTTGCACAAGAGTGAAGTCTTTTTCTTCCTTTTTCTTAAGAAATATATCTCCTTGAACCGTCAATACACCTAGTGTTGATGAAAGAAGTCTCTACCTCACCGATACAATGGAGGAGATCTTCCTTATGATGCCAATACACATAGGAATCTGATCTCCCTATCGATGGCGATACATCAGGATTCTACCATGCACTCTGCGTCGATATGGTGGATCCTAATCCACGACCGACCACCGATATAGTGGCACTCAATCTCCCTCATAGCGTTGATACAGCAACAATTAATCTTTCCTCAACCACTGATATACAGGAGGGCCTCGTTCTTAGCACGCATAAGGGGTCAAATCCCCACCTTTTTCACTCTCTATTTTCACACTTGAGGCACCAAACAAAGTTAATTAACCTCGTTTGGCCCTCCCCCCATTATATAATTGGTGCACCAAAGCCCGAGAGAAAGAATAAAAGTGATTTTACCGAAAGATTTGAACCCTCGACCACTGAGCCAATCCTCGACCATCGGCACTTTGTCTTCGAACACTCATTACCGATAAGTAATCACATTACCATAAAGGTTTACCTTTAAAACTTGGATATAAAACAAGGAGAGGGGAAGAACGAGATAGGGTTTTCATTTTGCTTTCCCCTCCTCTCCATGGTTATAATAGCTATATAGCCCCTTCCTTAATCTGTTTTCACTTGTTTCCCTTCCTAATTTATACAGTTTGTCTGTTTGGGTTCTCAGTTAATGTAGAATTAGACTTCCCATGCATATCTAAAAATGGGAGGTGTGGGCAGCACAATGTCCACTCTCCTCCATGTTGCATGTTGATGGTCTACTTTTCTGAGGACTAGGTTCTGAGTCCACAGAGTAATTGTAGGCTTTGTATCTCCTATTCCTATTTTCTTCACTCTACCCACCTCTTCCTATGCAACTATTGCCACTTCCCATGTCCCATATGCCTCTAAATTATCCCTAGGAACAAGGGCATATGGCACAAGATCTGAACAATAGGTGATTTCTAAACACTTGGATTCACACTTAGCAACAAGACCAATCTATCTTTAGTCCTTTAAGGAATAAGTTTACACGTGTAAAACATTGTACCCATTGACATAGTTTGTATCGATGAGAGAAAGATGTTTCCTTGCCAACGTACTTTGTATCAGCGAGGGAAAGAATTTTCCCCACCAACATAGATCGTATCGGCAGGGAAAGACGTGTCCCCACTGACGTAGCTCATATCGATAGGGAAAGAATTTTCCCCATCGACGTAGCTTGTATCGGTAAGGACAATATTTCCTCGTCGACTGCCTTCAAAAAGCCTCAATATTTCCTAGATCCCTGCCAATATTTCTTTTTCCAATGTTGGATTGGGTATTTTTATGCCATATTTCTTCTGTAGATGGTACTTGGTATAATAGTTTTTTGTTTTGTGGCATTATCATGTGTCTTGGTTGTAGATTCAACTATGACTCCTCCCAGAAAAGGATCATAGAGTGTAGAAAAGGCTCCCCTTGAGAAGGCCTCCACAAGCAAAGATTCAAAAGAGGGTATCGACATTCCTAGACATGTGTACGATGATACCAAAGGTTTCATTGATAGGGAAACCTCACTTCTATTGGGTGAAGTGTAGTATATTTTCAACAACCAGATGTTCTCGCAATAGATAGAGGAAGACCCTGATTTTGACACATACAAGAACATACTAAGGTCCAAAGTATACAAGGTTGCAGCCCATGCAGTAGTATTTCCCTGCATTGAATCCATTTCATGGATTGTAAAACATGTCATTCTGGATACTAGGTATATATTGAATGGTCAAGTTCACCCAATCACTACTTATAGGCTTCGATGATTTCCTTATGCTATCATTTAGAGGAAGGAGAAAAGTCATTAGAAAAGGACTTGGTAAATAATTTCCCTCATAGCCCCATAGAACTTCTGTAGAGATGGTACAATCCAGGAAAGTTGTTCAAGACCAGGCCATCCAATGAATACCCTACAAATTTTCTCAGGTTGTCATACTAGTATGCAGTAGCAATGTTAGGTAGGATTTATGTGGAACCTGATGAACAGAAGTTCAATATGTCATGGGTACCTATCATGTATTATATCATAGCCTCTAGTTCGACATTTAACTGGGATGATATATTATCCTCTACTTTGCAGGAATCACTTGCAACAACAAAGCACACGGCTCCAGGGGAATTTCCAAGATTCCACATGTCATCATACCTCCTCGATATGATGTGTGCAGTTCACACTTATCCTCAGATGGGATGGGCATGGAAACCTAGCGATCCCCCAATTCACATCTACTGCAAAGTGCTACGGGAACACAAATATCGCTTTGAATATCAGAAGATCTACAATAATTCCTTAATCCCCCTCTACCATATCATATTTTGTTCACCAGCACCCTGCATGACGGATAAGGCATAGTCCATAGTTAATAGAATAGGGGATTGGTATCTCCTTGAATATGACACATACATCAAGGTACATGGAGCTACTAAGGTTCCCCACTTGTTCCCAAACAAGTTAGTGTTGCAAGAGATCACTTATCATGTGATGATACATAGGGTGTGTATAGCATTGTACATGGATAAGAAGTCTATTTGGCCTCCTCTCCCATTCTGGGTTGGGTCATACAGATTCAATTATTTCAAGGAAGCACACGACGAATTAAACATGTTGGCATATTTCCCCTTCAAAGAACAAATATTCAAGAGGCACAATCCTTTGAAATTCATCAACACCCATGGAAATAACTGCAAACATAGATGGGATTACATGAATAACATTTGGGATGAAGAAGAGATTCACTTTCAAGCCAGAACTTACCATAATGTGATTTTCAAAAGGAGAGGAAACAAAGTAGGTAGGGTAGAAGATGATAAAAAATCCAGAGAGGCTCAAAAGAAATTTCAATAAGAAGCAACAATAGCAGCAATTGAGGCAGCAACAACAACCGAGGAAGCAGCAGCTAAAGAATAAAGGAAAAGAAAATTAGTAGAATCTTTTGAAACATAAGAGAACAAAAAGAGAAAAGAAGAGAAATTCGAGCTTCAACGACAAAAAGAAACAACGGAAGAAGAAGCAACAATGAAACAACAAAGGAAGAAAAAGAAACAAAATAAAAGAAGAGAATAATAGGTCGAATGCAAAAGGAAGGAAGAAGCAACGCGGATTGAAGAAAAAGTGAAAGTGATAGTATAAGTGATAAAGCAGCAGCAAAAAAATAATGTAGGAAGGAGGGAGAATAAAGAAACACTAATGTATATCCCATGGACATGGATATCTCAGGATCGTAGACAAACATCCCGCTCACAAGGGAAATTACCCACTATGCGAGTTGGGATTAGGATCATATACACCATTGAAGGCCCGTAAGATAGAAAAAAAGTATGAAAGAATGAGGGCACTAGAAGAGGAAGTCCAGCATAGAAAAAGTGATTGGTACAACCTCAAGGAATTCAAGGTGTGTGTAGAAGGAGTTAGGAAAGAACTCCATAATCTAGCAATGAACATGTATGTAGGTTTGCAAGTCTTCCAACACAGGAAGCCTAGATCACGGCTCGGCTCAACAAATTCCAGACCAAAAACATTGAGTTCACTGAAATCAGGGATGGGTTAAAAGAGATGAAGCGATGGATGATAGAAAATCTAGACGCCTCATTGAAGCTTCCCAAAATGACTGAATGGGAGAGCGATCTCAACTACACCACATTAAACAAATGCCAACAAGCCGAAGAGAGGCTTGAGAAAGTGTTAAAATATTCCCTTGTTGTATATCAAACTCCACAAGGCAATGTTCATCCCGACTCATAAAGGTCATCTACCCCATAAGATATCCAAATTCAGATGAATAGGTGTTCTCAAAGTTAGAGAAAAAAATGAGGGAAAGACAAATGAAGGTTAGGACTGCGTCCAAAGTAACGGTCGATCTAATGATTAGCCATCTTGTAAAACCAACAAATTCCCAGAACATAATCCAAGCTTTCATAGAAAACCTATTTGAGGATATGAAATCCCTTTCACAGATCTCAATAACACATGAGGTCTCCTTGGAGTCCTTAGTCTACAGCAGGATCATTTTGATCTTCGAACAACACCAAGTATGGCCATCTTACATAAGAGACAAAAGAAAATAAAAGATCATATTTTGAAATTCGAAATTATTTCCCCTTTACATCATTAGTTTTGTTTTGTCCCTATTACAACTAATGTAAAACTAGAAAGAGGAAGGTGAAGAGGTTATTAATTGCTTCTTGCATAATTCAAGAAGATACCTCATGCAATTGCATTAGGAAAATATAAAAACAACAAGAGACCCATTTTGAAGGGGGCTCTCTCGCTTTGTAATTTCAGGAGAACTACTTTTTCTGAATATGATATTGAGAATCCCTCGGGGCCATTTTGACTAAGAGAAATACTTGTCTTCTGGTGGTTTATTTTCTTTGAGTTATTTCAAGTGAATGCTAAGTTGTCTTGAATCAATGTAAGGATTCAGTTTCACATACAAACTTTTCTTTTGTGAACAAAAATTTTCTGCAGTTATAGTCTAGTCAAAACAATTTATGTTTCATCATCATATGTCAATAAACCAAGTCATTTTGTAATCAAAATTCCCTCACATAATATGATTCAATCAGTCAAATTGGTCAAAGAAAATGAGGACACTACATGCCATCACACAATTCGCGGCTTATGATCTTAGATCGACTTGTAGGAAACATGAAGATGAGCTAGTAGAGAAGACAGAATGTAGAGCAAGATGAAGAGAGGCATTTTGGTTGCACAAGGTTTTGCAAAACCTCCAAGTTGGGGGGGTGATGATGCGTCACCAAATGATGAGATCTTAAGGCCCATCTTACAATTTGTAATATCCCTCTTGGGATTTCACAATCTATTATGACATTTGGTAATTCTCTGGTTCAATTTTACCCTTATTCAGTTTGGAATAACTCTTGGAATACCCGTTTTGCACTCTGATTTTCACTACTAATATGGAATATGATTGTGGGGAAATTTGTAATCCATGTTTATAATCATACCCAGATCATAGAGAGTGTCATATATTGTTGTTATATATATTTAATTTGTTGTTGTTCATATGATCGTCTGATCTTGAATGGAAATTATTTCACACAATATATATATATATATATATATATATATATATATATATATATATATATATATATATATATATATATATATATATATATATGCACCCAAATATAGATTGACGCAAAAATTAACATAATGATAATAACAGCAAGAGGTTCCCACAATTTATTGAACAGGATTCCCAACATAGGAAGAAATTGTTAGAAAAAACAGGACCGCAGAGCAATAAAACAAAACAATTGTGGAAACACAACACAGAAGATACTCAATACAAGAGAGACACATATTTACGTGGTTCACCCAGTGTGGGCTACGTCCACCAGAGAAATTGCTAGGTCCTTCCTTTATTATTATCCAGCAAATGAGGGGATACAACCTAAAGAAAAACCCGTTGTAACTTCCTCTTCTTTCTCTCACAGTCTCCTCTCTCAGAATACAATACTCGCCATAATGCATAGCCGCAATACATTTCCCTCATAACAGAGGATTTCCTTCTAGGGAAAAAAACCCTAACATAATTTCTATCGTTAGATCTGCGACCTTATAATGAACGGTCCCGATTTACAATGAAATTACAATATACATTTACAAGGAAATTTTTCCTTCGAAGGCTTCGCCCCCAAACCCCCCAACCGGGGGGATAGACCCCTCAGACCCTGCAAAGAGGGTACCCCCCCTCTACACTCCCGCGCGTGGAAGAGTGTACATACTTCTGGGGTGTCAAGTCTTCATGGGGTATAAACATGGCTGAAAGCAAGGACCTCTGAATCAGGAACATAAGCAGGCTCCACAACCAACAATATCCCACTTGGAGACTGATCTCAACAACTCCACCGATGTTGTATATGCTGGACTCTGAACCTTCTTGGACCTGGAAAATTTCTCATCTTCATATTCATTCTTGAAGAACAACTGAAACTGAGCAGGAACTCAGTTTCTCTCTGGTTAATCCCTTTGTTAACATGTCTACAGGATTCTGGCTAGTGTGTATCTTTCCCAACTTCAAATGTCCATCTTCCAAGGCAAACCATATGAGGTAGTACCTCAACTGTATATTCTTAGTCTTTGAATGGAAGGTCGAGTTCTTTGCAAGATCAATTGCACTCTCACTGTCACAGTACAACCTGCTATTCTCCTGTTTCTTTGCCAATTCCTCCATAAACCTTTGTAACCAAATCATCTCTTTACTAGCCTCTGTAATAGCAACATACTATGCCTCTGTTGTTGAAAGTGCAACAACCTTTTGCAGTTTCGAAATCCAACTTACTATTGTTCCACCTATAGTAAAAACATACCCTGTGGTGCTCCTCCTGCTATCTTTATCACCTACCATATCTGAATCTACATATCCCTGTAGAAAAGTGTATGAACTTCCAAAACATAATTCATGAGTAGCAGTACCTCTCAAATACCTGAGAATCCACTTTACTACCTCCCAATGTTTTTTACCTGGATTGTTCATATACCTGCTCACAACTCCCACTGCATGTGCAATATTTGGTCTTGTGCAAACCATTGCATACATCAAGCTGCCAACTGTTGATGAATAAGGGACCCTGGACATGTATTCTATCTCCTCCTGTGTCTTGGGACACATTTCCTTAGTTAATTTGAAATGCCTGGCCAAAGGTGTACTAACTGGTTTTGCATTCTGCATTCTAAACCTCTCCAACACCTTCTCTTTTTACTCACCCTGAGACAATGTCAATTTGCGATTTTTTTGTCTCTTGTTACTCTCATGCCAAGGATTTTCTTTGCAGCACTCAAATCCTTCATTGCAAATGAATTGGCTAATTTCTTCTTGAGCATATTTATATCCTGCATATTAGACCCTGCAACAAGCATGTCATCTACATCCAATAGCAAGATAATATAGCTTCCATTTTCTAGCCTTTTAAAATAAACACAGTGATCGAAATGACATCTACTATAACCCTGTTATGTCATGAACCTGTCAAACATCAAATATCACTGCCTTGGAGCTTGCTTTAGGACATACAAGCTCTTCTTCAACCTGCATACCAAATTCCCCTTCCCTTTTACCTCATACCCCTGTGGCTGCTGCATATAAATCTCTTCCTCCAACTCCCCATGGAGAAAAGTTGTTTTTACATCTAACTGTTCAAGATGTAAATCTTCTACTGCCACAAGACTTAAAATAGTCCTAATTGAAGTCATTTTAACAACAGGAGAAAATATTTCATCAAAATCTTTACCTTTCTTTTGTGAAAACCCCTTTACAACAAGTCTAGCCTTGTACCGCTTTTCTCCTCCATCTTCTTCCTTCAACTTGTAAACCCATTTATTCTGCAATGCTCTTTTTCCCGCAGGCAACTGAACCAAGTCCCAAGTCTGGTTATTTGCTAATAAATCCATTTCCTCTGTCATGCCTTGCTCCCACTTCTTTTTGGTGTCTACCTGCATTGCCTCTTCATAACATTCTAGTTCACCATAATCAGTCAACAATAAATAATACAATGAAGGAGAGTATTGTTCAGGGGGTATACTTAACCTGGTAGATCTTCTAACAACACTTGTAGGTTTTTGAGGTACATGTTGCTCCTGTTGTTGTACATTTTGATTTTCAAGTTCCTTTGGAATTTATTTTTCAGTGATTTCATCAAGCACTGTGTATTCTTGTTTTTCTTCTTCATGTTTATTTCTCTGCAACTGATCTTTGTACATGACCTTCTCATTGAATATGAAATCTCTACTCCTAATGATTTTTTTATTTTCATAATCCCATAATCGATAACCAAAATCATTAACACTGTATCCAATAAAAGTACACTTCTTGGATTTAGACTCAAGCTTTGTTCTATTTTCTTTATCAATATGGACAAATGTTTCACAACCGAAAGTTTTCAAAAAAGAATAGTTTACCTTTTTTCCTGTCCATTCCTCCTCTGGAATTATACAATCCAAAGAGCTTGAAGGTCCTCTGTTTATTAAGTAAACAGCAGTATCTACAACATCTGCCCAGAACTGTAAGGGCAAACCGACATGCAATCTCATACTCCTTGCATGCTCCATGATTGTCCTGTTCATCCTTTTTGACACACGATTTTCTTGTGGTGTTCTTGGAAATATCTTCTCTCTACGAATCCCATGGTATGAACAATAATCATCAAACTCCTTACTGCAATATTCACCTCCATTATCTTATCTAAGACACTTCAAACTTTTTTCTGTCTCATTCTCAACTAAAGCTTTCTATTTCTTAAAAGTATCAAAAAATTCATATTTTTGTCGAATGCAACAAACCCAAGTTTGTCTAGTTGCATCATCAATAAACGTAACATAATAAAGAGATCCACCAAGAGATGATGCCTGAGCCAGTACCAATACATCTGTATGCACAAGCTCTAACCTTTCATTCTTCTTTTCTTTTCTGAATCCGAGAAATCTGAGTCTCTTTTGTTTTCCATAAACACAATGCTCACAGAAGTCCAAATCAATTTGTTTAAGATCTGGCAATAAATTTCTTTTGTGAAGTATCTACATACCCTTCTCACTCATGTGTCCCAGCCTATGATGCCACAGTGTTGTATCCACTCCTGTAGAAGTTAAAGAGATAGAAGAGTCAGTATTACCAGTACATAAATACAATGTACCTACCTTCTCTCCTTTTTCTATCACCAATGATCCTTTGATGGCGTTCCACATCTTATCTGTAAATATGGATACACAACCTTCACTTGCCAACAACCCTGTTGAAATTAGATTTTTCCTTAAATCTGGAACATGTCTTACCTCTTTCAACAACCATTGGTTTCCATTGTGGTGCTTTATTTTTACCTTTCCCATTCCAACAATTTTGCATGGTGCATCATCACCCAAATGAACCTGTCCAAAATCACCTTGAACATAATCTAGAAAATGTTTCATATGGGGTGTGGCATGAAATGAATCCCCCGAATCTACTACCCAAGAATCAAAAATATTATCTACAGAAAGAATCAAAGCATATTGTAACACATCACCTGTTACATTTGCTTCCTGATTTATCTCCTATTGTCCATCTCTTTGTTTCTTTGGAGCTCTGCAATATTTCTTCAGATGTCCTTTCTTCCCACATTTCCAGCACTCTATCTTTCCAAGTATGGATTTGGATCTGCCCTTCCTAGAATTCCCACAGTTCCCTGAGCCCTTTCCTCTATCATTTTTTCTTCCCCTGTTCTCCATGTTCAACGCATTACCTGATGTCTCACCTGTGTTTTCCGTCGCATTTCCTCACTAAAGATAACACCAACAACATCATCAAATTTTAAAGTATTTGAACTAGAGACAGAGTTACTTACAGCCATGACCAAGCCATTCCAGCTTTCTGGCAATGAGCACAAGATTAGAAGAGCCCTAACCTCATCATCAAAGTCCACTTTTACAGAACTTAGTTGATTAGTAACCGTATTAAATTCATTTAAATGATATGCAACAGACCCACCTTCTGACATCTTCATATTAAATAATCTCTTCATTAGAAATACCTTATTAGACACTGAGGGTTTTTCATACATTTTAGCCAACACGTCCATCAGATCCTTCGTTGTCTTTTCTTTTGAAATATTGAAAGCCACCGACGCTGCCAAGCTCAGCCATATCATTCCTAGAGCCTTTCTGTCAAGAATCTCTCATTCTTCGTCCTTCATGGCCGTTGGCTTCTTTGCTACTCCGCTCAATGGTAGGAATATATCCTTCTTATATAAATAATCTTCCATCTGCATCTTCCATAATTGGTAGTTTTGGTCGTTAAATTTCTCGACCCTAAACTTTTCATCTTCCGACATTTCTCCCACTCGAACCAGGAACCCTCTTTTCCTACGAGTTACCTTTCACTTTGATACCAATATTTATAAAAAACAGGACCGTAGAGAAATTAAATAAAACAAATGCGGAAACAAAACACAGAAGATACATAGTACAAGAGAGACAAAGATTTACATGGTTCACCCAATGTGGGCTACATCCACCAGAGAAATTGTCAGGTTCTTCCTTTATTATTATCCAGCAAATGAGGGGATACAACCTACAGTAAAACCCATTGTAACTTCCTCTTCTTTCTCTCATAGTCTCCTCTCTCAGAATACAATACTCACCATAATGCATAGCCGCAATACATTTCCCTCATAACAGAGGGTTTCCTTCTAGGGTAAAAAACCCTAACATAATTTCTACCATTAGATATGCGACCTTATAATGAACGGTCCAGATTTACAATGAAATTACAATATACATTTACAAGACAATTTTTCCTTCGGGGGCTTCGCCCCCAGAACCCACAGAGGGGGTACCCCCCCTCTGCGGTCCCCCACGTGGAAGAGTGTACATACTTCTGGGGTGTAAAGTCTTCATGGGGTATAAACACGGCTAAAAGAAAGGACCTCTAAATCAGGAACATAATCAGGCTCCACAACCAACATAAATCTCAGCAAATGAAGCACACATCCCCATACAGTAATAACTTAACCAAATCTGAGGTAAGTCATATAACAGAGATGAAATGCACCCAGTAAAAGAAGATATTTGTTCCAACAAGAGAATATAGTCACCCAATAACTGATAGCTCATCCAACAATGGGAGAAATACAGCCAGCAAGTGATGACTCGGCCCACAATAAAATATATACGCCCAGCAAATGATAACATGTCCCACAATGAGTGAAATGCGCCCAGCAAGTGATTGTCTCATCCTTTGCGATAGATGAAAGCGCCCACCAAATAAAGTTCTACTCCCAATAGGAAATATGGCCAAGCTTCAAAGGGAAACTCGCCCAGTTTAATGGATAAACTAGGCCAGCAAGGGATTTTTCCCTCCAACAATTAACTTAGCTTCTACAATCAAGAGGTAGCCTCTTCACACAAGACCCTCTTCCAAAATATGGCAAACTTAAACATGGTTAAGCTCAATGAAGAAATCTTAAGTGATGTCTTCCCCAAACCATCTAGGGTGTATCATTGCAACACTAAAACCAGTAGATGATCAAGGGTTTCCAAAAACCCTAGACTCTCTTCTCAATATCTCTCCAAAATATTCTCTCAAATGAGTGAATGCAAGAATGAGGGGTGCCTCCTCATTTCCCCTCTTTTATTTCTCACTTGAGTTATTTTCCCGCTCACTTTACTTTTATTTTAATTTTAAAGTCACCTTATGTGTGCACATTTTAGAATTTTAAGTGACTTTATTTTCCTAAGACCCATGTCCCCCTTTTTCAATTTTTCACTTTATAAAGTTATTTCCTAGGCAAAAGTTGAGTTCCCTAGGTAATTTTTTCGACTTAGCCTGTGGGAAGCAAGTTAGGCTAGCAGAACCACTCCTTATGACTCCTAGGCCAATGGGGACATTTTATTCCTCCCTGCCTAAGATTGCTTGCCCTCAAGAAAATGAAATCCAGGATGTTTCGATATCTTCTCTCCTTCCCAAGTAGCTTCCTCAATGGGAAGATTTTTCCAATTGATCAGGTACTCTTTGATGCTCCTATTCCTTAATTTCCGCTCTCTAGTTTCCAACACCTCCTTCGGAATTAGAATCAACTATCCCTTTTCATCATATGGTGGTAGCTCTATAGAGGTGACAACATGTTGTCCCACTACCTTATTGATGCATGAAACATGGAAGACATTGTGTATCTTACACCCCTCTGGAATCTATAACTCATAATCCACCTCCCCGACTCACCTCGAAATCTTATAGGGACCATAGAATCATGGATTCAATTTTTATGCCCCTTTCATTTTCAAGGATGACTATCTGTATGGCTGAAAGCAGAGGTATACCAATTCTCCCACCTCGAAATTGCACTCCATTCTATGCTTATCAGTGTACACTTTATGTTGATTATGTGTCATTTGAAGGTTATCTTTGAGAATTCACATGATGTCCTGACTATCTTGAATCCAATCTTTGGATTTGGGTGCCCGATTGTCCCCAAATGATCGGTCCACAAAGGTGGTGGCATCATAACCATACAAATATTTGAAAGGTGTCATCCCTATCGACATGTGACAGGTGTTGTTATAGAAATGTTCACCCAAGTGAAACCATTTGATCCATGCCTTTTGTTGCCCCGATATATAATTTCTCAAATACCCCTCAAGCCATGTGTTCACAATTTTGGTTTTCCCATCAGTTTGAGGGTGATAAATGGTATTGGGCATTAATTTTGTACCAACAAGTCTGAACAACTCCTGCCAGAAACCCCCCATGAATTTGTCATCTCGATCACTAACAATTGTCTTGGGAAGTCCATGTAACCGAAATACCTCTCTGAAGAAAAATTATGCTACCTACGCTGCAAAGTATTGTATTTGGACGATATGGAAAAGAAATGGGAGAATTTAGTAAGTTTTTCAACCACCACGTAGATACAATCCTTCCCTTGAACATGAGGCAAACCTGTAATAAAATCCATCGAAATGTTTTCCCATTTTTGTTCAAGGATGGGAAGCGGTTGGAGCAATCTTGTTGGATGGGTATGTTACTCCTTATTCTACTGACAGATGTGGCACTCCCGTAAAAACATCAATACATCAATCTTGAGACCCTTCCAAGTGAACCTCTCCTAAATTTGTCTATAAGTCTTCAGGTATCCTGGATGACCTTCCAAGGGAGAATTATATGTGTAGCCTGTAGAATTTTGTCTTTCAACTGGGATTTTGGTACTAAGTAGATCTGGTCCTTATAATATATGATGTCATCAATAACTTTGTACCTGTCATGGGAGACCTTACCATCAAGTATCTCACAAGAAAACTTTTTTTTAGAGTATTCTACCAATAGAAGTGCCTTCCATTCCACTAAAATCTCCATGAGAGAGAGAGTGGGTATCCTAGATAGGGCATCAACAACCACATTATTTTTTCCTTTCACATACTCAATTTCAAAATCGTAGGCTTGGATTTTACTAATCCATTTTTTTTCCGCTCGCTCAGCTCCTTTTGCTCCATGAGAAACTTAAAGCTATTATGATCAGTCTTTACCTTGAACCTATTTCCCACCAAGTATTGTTGGAATTTGGCCAAAGCATGCATTATGGCCAACATATCTTTTTCATATATGGATTAATGTCGCTCATACTCTCACAGATTGCATCTCTCAAACGTGATTGGGTGATCACTTTGCATCAATACAGATCCTATCCCAATTCCCAAAGCATCACACTCCAAGACAAAGGGCTTAGGGAAATCAGGGAATGCTAAAACAGGGCATGAAATCATCACCTGCTTTATTTTATCGAATTTCTCCTGGGCCTCCTCTATCCAAACAAAAGCCCCCTTTTTGGTGATATCGATCAGTGGCGCTATCAACTATGAGAATACTTTAACAAATTTCATGTACTAAGTGCAAAGACCAAGGAAACTCTTTAGTTCTGTCACATTCCTGGGAGTTGGCTACTCAATGATCGCCCTGATATTTTCTTGGTGCACCTATACCCTATTCGCCCCAATCACGTGACCCAAGTAGAGATCTCTTTCATACCAAACTCACACTTGGATTCCTTTGCATATAGTTGTTGACTCTCTATAATACCAAGTACTTCATCAAGATGGCACAGATGGTCTTCCCATGTTTTGTTGTATATGAGGATGTCGTCAAAGAAGACCAATAAGAAATTCTTCAACTGCTTATTGAACACATGATTCATGCATGAATGGAAAGTGGCAGGGGAATTAGTTAGCCTGAATGGCATGACTGGAAACTCGTAATGCCAATAGTGGCATCGAAAGGATGTCTTAGGTATGTCCTTCTCTCATACCTTAATCTAATGGTACCCTGATCGAAGATCAATCTTTGAGAAAAATTTAGCTCCCCTGAGCTCATCCATTAATTCATTAATCATGGGTATGAGGTATCGATTCTTGATCATTTTATTGTTTAGAGCCCTATAGTCAATACACATCCACAGAGTATCGTCCTTCTTCTTGACTAAGACAATGGAAGGGGAAAACGGGCTAGAACTAGGGCAGTTGTGGCCCATTTTCAACAATTCTTTGATGGTTTTTTCAATCTATTCCTTGTAAACTTTAGGGTGTTGATAAGGGTTTGTGATAACTGCTAGTACCCCCTCTTCTAACTCTATGATATGCTCAAAACCTCTATCAAGTGGAATTCCCAGAGGAATGTCACTAAATACCTTATTATGTTTATGGAGTAATACTTGTAAGTCCTCTAGAATCTGCTGCAAACGGTCTGGTGGCTCTCTGTCATAAATAAAACACTCTACAACCCACTCTATATCACCATGCCTCATGACTACCTCCATGCTATGTGATGACACAATCTTTGGAGGGTACTGGTGCATGGCTCATAGGACCACTTTCTTGTTATCTGGGCCTATGAACTCCATGTTCATGGTCCTTCGATCAGTAGTGTATCTCCCAATAGAGTAAATACATTGAACACCCAACACTACATTGGTGTTTGGTACGTCCACCACGAAGAAATCATTTGTCATTGAGTAGTTTCCCATGGTTATTGTGAGCTTGGGAATCCACTTGGTGAAATTCATTCGGTGGCCTCCTAGTATGACTATTGTGAACCCATCGAATTCCTCTATTGGAATTCCTCTCCTCTTGACCATTTTAGCGTCAATAAAGTTATGGGATGCTCCCCCATCAATCAATATTGTCACCTTGTGCCCCTGTAGGACACCTTCGACCCGGAAGGTATGATACCTCGGAAATCCTAACATTGAGGCCATGATTGGGCCCTTATCCCTATCCTGTGAAGAATCCTCTCCTAATGTAAGATGTCTCTGATCATGTACCTACTCCACCTCCTCATCCTCATCATTGTCACTGTCATAGTATACCTCAATGTATTGGGCCTTACCCATTTTTTCCTTCCTGACACATCTATGTCCTGGTGCCCATGGTTCCTGACAGCTGAAACACAATTTATTTTTCCTCAATTATCTCTTGATCACTTCATCTAGTTTGGGATTTCCAGCCCATTCTCTCTAAGGTGGTTTAGTCTCCTTAGTCTTCGGGGTAAAAGTGGGTTTGGGTGGAAACTAACTTTAGGTATTGCATCCTGCATGTCAAGAGCTCTATTGACTGTATCCTATAAAGTGTTGATGGTATCCTATAAAGAGATAGGATTGTAAGCATTGACCCATCCTCGTAGAGCCTCTGATAGCACCTCAACAAACAACATCACCAAACGGGCCTCTAAAATGTATGTCACCATCACAACAACCCTCTAAAACTCAGATATATAAGCCTCTCGGATACCTGTCTGCTTGAGTTGAGCTAGCTCTCTAAAGTGAAGCTATGGATGCTTTCTGTCAAATCTCTCGATGAGCCTCTGTGTGAAGTACATGTAGGAAGTGACCCCAGCATGTCCCAAGGTGACTAATCCATGGTATTGCCACTCATGGGCCTCACCATCCAAGTGCAAAGTGGCCAACTTAATGGCATTTGTCTCTGTCATTTGGTGCAACTGGAAGTAAGTGTCGAGATTTTGCACCCGTGATCTCGCAGACCATTTAGATCTCTCATCAATAATGGGAATGGTGACCTTCTCAAGGGTACGTTGCAACTCAAAATGTTGTGTCGTGGTCCTCATGGGCCCTCTCCATCGATTTCTTCTTTTCATATTGCAGAACTATGAAAAAGACATGGTTGAGTGGAAATCATCCCCCATCCTCCTGTACTCCTCTAAATATGCCCTATAGGGCTCATCCTGATCAACCTGCATCAATGGACCTGCGACATCATTCCTCAAAAATTGAGGCATAGTGGGTCTGTTGGATTTGGTGTACAAGTGGGGGTGGCTCTGCATGGTAGTGCGTGAATGACTACCCACTTGATTGTTTGAGCCCGCATCACCATTCTGATTCTTCTACATTGGGCCCTCCAAGGAATTATTAGCTAGTTGTCCCATAAGGTCCATCATGACCTTTTTACCCTTTTCCAAATCATTCAAAATATTAAACAGATTGTTGATCTTGGCATCATCTTCTTCCCCCATGGTTTATTTTCCCTTAAGTGTGATAGATTGTGATGCCTCTCATGTTTCTTCTTCTCTAACCACTTCTTCTTCCCACACAGGGGGATCTGATGTTCTTCCCCTACATATTTTGTAGGTAATGTTTTTCTCGTCTTCTAGTCTCATAAATATGATTATAAGTGCCCCTCAAAGCCCATAGCTGTAGAGGAACATGCTTTGATACCACTGTAATATCCCTCTTGGGATTTCACAATCTATTATGAGGTTTGGTAATTCTCTGGTTCGATTTTATACCCTTATTCAGTTTGGAATAACTCTTGGAATACACGTTGTGCACTCTGATTTTCACTACTAATATGGAATATGATTGTGGGGAAATTTGTAATCCATGTTTATCATCATACCCAGATCATAAAGAGTGTCCTATACTATTGTTATATATATTTAATTTGTTGTTGTTCATATGTCTGTCTCATCTTGAATGAAAATTTATATATATATATATACCCAAATATAGATTGACACAGAAATCAACACAATGATAATAACAGCAAGAGGTTCCCACAATTTATTGAACAGAATTTGCACACATATAGATAATATATTAATATCCTGACCTCTTTTACAGTAGGGATATCACTCGAGACATCAAGTTGATATGGAGCACCCCATTATTGTTATTGTCTACACACACAAGCACCCAACATAGGAAGAAATATCAACAAATGAAGCACACGTCCCCATAGAGTAATAACTCAACCAAATCTTAGGTAAGTCATATAACAAAGATGAAATGCTCCCAACAAAAGAAGATATTTGTTCCAACAAGAGAATAAATGCACCCAACAACTGATAGCTCATCCAAAAATGGGAGAAATACACCCAGCAAGTGATGAATCGACCCACAATAGAATATATACGCCCAAAAAATGATAACATGTCCCACAATGAGTGAAATGAGCAAATGATTTTATCGGCCTTTGTGATAGATGAAAGCACCCACCAAATAAAGGTCGACTCCCAATAGGAAATATGATCAAGCTTCAAAGGGAAACTTGCCTAGCTTGATGGATAAACTCAGTCAGCAAGGGATTCTTCCCTCCAACAATAAACTTAGCTTCTTTGATCAAGAGATAACCTCTTCACACAAGACCCTCTACCAAAATATGGGAAACTTAAACATGATTAAGCTCAATAAAGAAATTTGAAGTGATATCTCCCCCAAACCAACTAGGGTGTATCATTGCAACACCGAAACCAGTAGATGATTAAGGGTTTCCAAAAACCCTAGACTCTCTTCTCAAGAGCTCTCAAAAATATTTTCTCAAATGAGTGAATGCAAGAATGAGGGGCGGCTCCTCATTTCCTCTCTTTTATTTCTCACTTGAGTTATTTTCCCTCTCAATTTACCTTTATTTTATTTTTAAAGTCACTTTATGTGTGCAAACTTTATAATTTTTAAGTGACTTTATTTTCCTAAAACTCATGTCCCCCTTTTTTTCCCTTTTTCACTTTATAAAGTTATTTCCTAGGAAAATGTTGAGTTCCCTAGGTAACTTTGCTGACTTAGCCTGCGGTAACCATGTTAGGCGGAAGAACTTCTCCTTATGACTCCTAGGCCAACAAGGACATTACACAATTGATATAACCCTTTTTGTACTTAAAAGTTGTTAGAAAAATAGGACCAAGGAGAAATAAAATAAAACAAATGCGGAAACAAAACACAGAAGATACACAATACAAGAGACACACAGATTTACGTGGTTCACCCAGTGTGGGCTACGTCCACCAGAGAAATTGCCAGGGCCTTCGTTTAATATTATCCAGCAAATGAAGGGATACAACCTACAGCAAAATTCATTGTAACTTCCTCTTCTTTCTCTCAGAATACAATACTCGCCATAATGCAAAGCCGCAATACATTTCCCTCATAACAAAGGGTTGCCTTCTAGGAAAAAAAACCCTAACATAATTTTTACCATTAGATCTATGACCTTATAATGAACGGTCCAGATTTACAATGAAATTACAATATACATTTACAAGGTAATTTTTCCTTCGAGGGCTTCGCTCCCAAACCCCCCAACCGGGGGGATAGGCCCCTCGGACCCCACAGAGGGGGTACCCCCCCCTATTCACTCCCCCGTGTTGAAGAGTGTACATACTTCTGGGGTGTAAAGTCTTCATGGGGTATAAACACGACTGAAAGCAAGGACCTCTTAATCAGGAACATAATCAGCCTCCACAACCAACAATCTCCCACTTCGAGACTGATCTCAACAACTCCACCGATGTTGTATATGTTGGACTCTGAACCTTCTTCGACCTGGAAAATTCATCTTCATCTTCATTCTTGAAGACCAACTGAAACTGAGCAGGAACTCAGTTTCTCTCTAGTTACTCCCTTTGTCAACATGTCTACAGGATTCTGGCTAGTGTGTATATTTTCCAACTTCAAATTTCCATCTTCCAAGGTAGATTGTATGAAGTGGTACCTCAACTGTATATGCTTAGTCTTCGAATGGAAGGATGAGTTCTTTGCAAGATGAATTGCACTCTCACTGTCACAATACAACCTGTTATTCTCCTGCTTCTTTCCCAATTCCTCCATAAACCTTTGTAACCAAATCATCTCTTTACTAGCCTCTGTAGCAACAACATACTCTGTCTCTGTTGTTGAAAGTGAAACAACCTTTTGCAGTTTCGAAATCCAACTTACTGTTGTTCCACCTATAGTAAAAACATACCCTGTGGTGCTCCTCCTGTTTTCTTTATCACCTGTCATATATGAATCAACATATCCCTGTAGAAAAGTGTTTGAACTTCCAAAACATAATGCATGAGTAGTAGTACCTCTCAAATACATGAGAATCCACTTTACTACCTTCAAATGTTCTTTATATGGATTGTTGATATACCTGCTCACAACTCCCACTGCATGTGCAATATCTAGTCTTGTGCAAACCATTGCATACATCAAGCTGCCAACTGTTGATGAATAAGGGACCCTGGACATGTATTCTATCTCCTCCTATGTCTTGGGACACATTTCGTTAGTTAATTTGAAATGGTTGGCCAAAGGTGTCCTAACTGGTTTTGCATTCTGCATTCTAAACCTCTCCAACACCTTCTCTGTGTACTCACCCTGAGACAATGTCAATTTGCGATTTTTTTTGTCTCTTGTTATTCTCATGCCAAGGATTTTCTTTGCAACACCCAACTCCTTCATCGCAAATGAATTGGCTAATTTCTTCTTGAGCATATTTATATCCTGCATATTAAACCCTGCAACAAGCATGTCATCTACATATAATAGCAAGATAATATAGCTTCCATATTATAGCCTTTTAAAATAAACACAGTGATCAGAATGACATCTACTATAACCCTGTTCTGTCATAAACCTATCAAAATTCAAACACCACTTCCTTGGAGCTTGCTTGAGGCCATACAAGCTCTTCTTCAACTTGCATACCAAATTCTCCTTCCCTTTGACGTCGTACCCCTGTGGTTGCTGCATATAAATATCTTCCTCCAAATCCCGATGGAGAAAAGTTGTTTTTACATCTAATTGTTCAAGATGAAAATCTTCTACTGCCACAAGACTTAAAATAGTCCTAATTGAAGTCATTTTAAGAACAGGAGAAAATATTTCATCAAAATCTATACCTTTCTTTTGTGCAAACCCCTTTACAACAAGTCTATCCTTGTATCGCTTTTCTCCTCCATCTTTTTCCTTCAACTTGTAAACCCATTTATTTTGCAATGCTCTTTTTCTCGTAGGCAACTGAACCAAGTCCCAAGTCTGGTTATTTTCCAAGGAATCCATTTCCTCTTGCATGCCTTGCTCCCACTTCTTTTTGGTGTCTACCTGCATTGCCTCTTCATAACATTTTGGTTCACCAGAATCAGTCAACAATAAATAATAGAAGGAAGGAGAGTATCGTTCATGGGGTATACTTAACCTGGTAGATCTTCTAACAACACTTGCAGGTGTTTGAGGTACATGTTGCTCCTGTTGTTGTACATTTTGATTTTCAAGTTCCTTTCGAATTTCTTTTTCAGTGATCTCATCAAGCACTATGTATTCTTGTTTTTCTTCTTCCTGTTTCTTTCCCTGCAACTGATCTTTGTACATGACCTTCTCATTGAATATGACATCTCTACTCCTAATGATTTTTTTATTTTCATAATCCCATAATCGATAACCAAAATCATTAACACCGTATCCAATAAAGGTACACTACTTGGATTTAGACTCAATCTTTCTTCTATTTTCTTTATCAATATGGACAAATGCTTCACAACCGAAAGTTTTCAAAAAAAAATAGTTTACCTTTTTTCATGTCCATTCCTCCTCTGGAATTCTACCATCCAAAGAGATTGAAGGTCCTCTGTTTATTAAGTAAATAGTAGTATCTACAGCATCTGCCCAGAACTGTAAGGGAAAACTAGCATGCAATATCATCTCCTTATATGCTCCATGATTGTCATGTTCATCATTTCTGACACACCATATTCTTATGGTGTTCTTGGAACTGTCTTCTCTCTACGAATCCCATGGTATGAACAGTAATCATCAAAATCCTTCCTGCAATATTCACCTCCATTATCTGATCTAAGACACTTGAAACTTTTTCCTGTCTCATTCTCAACTAAAGCTTTCCATTTCTTAAAAGTATCAAAAACATCATATTTTTGTCGAATGCAATAAACCCAAGTTTTTCTTGTTGCATCATCAATAAAAGTAACATAATAACGAGAGCCACCAAGAGATGATACCTAAGCTAGTTCCCATACATCTGTATTCACAAGCTCTAACCTTTCATTCTTCTTTTCTTTTCCGACTCTGAGAAATTTGAATCTCTTTTGTTCTCCATCAACACAATGCTCACAGAAGTCCAAATGAATTTATTTAAGATCTGGCAACAAATTTCTTTTGTGAAGTATATGCATACCCTTCTCACTCATGTTTCCCAGCCTATGATGCCACAGTGTTGTATCCACTCCTATAGAAGCTAAAGAGATAGAAGAGTCAGTATTACTAGTACATAAATAAAATGTACCTACCTTCTCTCCTTTTTCTATCACCAATGATCCTTTGATGACCTTCCACGTCTTATCTGTAAATATGGATACACAACCTTCACTTGCCAACTACCCTGTTGAAATTCGATTTTTCCTTAAATGTTTAACATGTCTTACCTCTTTCAACAACCATTGGTTTCCATTGCGTTGCTTTATTTTTACCTTTCCCATTGCAACAATTTTGCATGGTGCATCATCACCCAAATGAACCTGTCCAAAATTACCTTGAACATAATCTAGAAAACGTTTCCTATGGGGTGTGGCATGAAATGAAGCCCCCGAATCTACTACCCAAGACTCAGAAATATTATCTACAGAAAGAATCAAAGCATCTTGTAACACATCACTTGTTACATTTGCTTCCTGATTTCTCTCTTGTTGTCCATCTCTTTGTTTCTTTGGAGCTCTACAATCTTTCTTCAGATGTCCTTTCTTCCCACAATTCCATCACTCTATATTTCCAAGTCTAGATTTGGATATTCCCTTCCTAGAATTCTCGTGGTTCCCTGAGCCCTTTCCTCTATCCTTTTGTCTTCCCTTGCTCTCCATGTTCAACGCATTACCTGATGTCTCACCTGTGTTTTTCCATATCATTTCCTCACTAAGGATAACACCAACAACATCATCAAAGCTTAAAGTATTTGAACCAAAGACAGAGTTACTTACAACCATGACCAAGCCATTCCATCTTTCTGGCAATGAGCACAAGATAGAAGAGCCCTAACCTCATCATCAAAGTCCACTTTTATAGAACGTAGTTGATTAGTAACCGTATTAAATTCATTTAAATGATCTTCAACAGACCCACCTTCTGACATCTTCATATTAAATAATCTCTTCATTAGAAATACCTTATTAGACATCGAGGGTTTTTCATACAGTTTAGCCAACGCGTCCATCATATCCTTCATTGCCTTTTCTTTTGAAAGATTGAAATCCACCGACGTTTCCAAGCTCAGTCGTATCGTTCCTAGAGGATTTCTGTCAAGAATATCTCATTCTTCATCCTTCATGGTCGTCGATTTCTTTGCTACTTTGCCCAATGGTAGGAATAGATAATTCTGATATAAATAATCTTCCATCTGCATCTTCCATAATTGGTAGTTTTGGCCGTTAAATTTCTCGACCCTAAACATTCCATCTTCCGACATTTCTCCCACTCGAACCAGGAACCCTCTTTTCCTGCGAGTTACCTTTCTCTCTTATACCAGTTGTTAGAAAAACAGGACCGCAGATCAATAAAATAAGACAAATGTGGAAACAAAACATAGAAGATACACAATACAAGAGAGACACAGATTTGCGTGGTTTGCCCAGTGTGGGCTACGTCCACCAGAGAAATTGTCAGGTCCTTCGTTTATTATTATCCAGCAAATGAAGGGATAAAACCTACAACAAAACCCGTTGTAACGTCCTCTTCTTTCTCTCACAGTATCCTCTTTCAGAATACAATACTCGCCATAATACATAGTCGCAATACATTTCCCTCATAACAGAGGGTTGCCTTCTAGGGAAAAAAACCCTAACATATTTTTTACCATTAGATATGCAACCTTATAATAAACGGTCCAGATTTACAATGAAATTACAATATACATTTACAAGGTAAGTTTTCCTTCAAGGGATTTTCCCCCGAACCCCCATCGAGGGACGCTGCCCCAGAACGCCCCAACCAGGGGGATAGGCCCCCCGGACCCCGCAGAGGGGGTACCCCCCCTCTGCACTTCCCCACATGGAAGAGTGTACATACTTCTGGGGTGTAAATTCTTCATGGGATATAAACACGGCTGGAAGCAAGGACATCTGAATCAGGAACATAATCAGGCTCCACAACCAACAATATTCCACTTGGAGACTAATCTGAACAACTCCATCGTTGATGTATATGTTGTAATCTACACCTTCTTGGACCTGGAAAATTTCTCATCTTCATCTTCATCTTCATCTTCATCTTCATTCTTGAAGACCAAATGAAACTGAGAAGGAACTTAGTTTCTCTCTGGTTACTCCCTTTGTTAACATGTCTGCAGGATTCTGGCTAGTGTGTATCTTTTCCAACCTCAAATTTCCATCTTCCAAGGCGGATCGTATGAAGTGGTACCTCAACTGTATATTCTTAGTATTCGAATGGAAGGCTAAGTTCTTTGCAATATGAATTGCACTCTCACTGTCACAGTACAACCTGCTATTCTCCTGCTTCTTTCCCAATTCCTCCATAAATCTTTGTAACCAAATCATCTCTTTACTAGCCTCTGTAGCAACAACATACTCTACCTTTGTTGTTGAAAGTGAAACAACCCTTTGTAGTTTCGAAATCCAACTTATTTTTGTTCCACCTAGAGTAAAAACATACCCTGTGGTGCTCCTCCTGTTGTCTTTATCACCTGCCATATCTGAATTAACATATCCCTATAGAAAAGTGTCTAACCTCCAAAACATAATGCATGAGTAGCAGTACCTCTCAAATACCTGAGAATCCACTTTACTACCTCCCAATGTTCTTTACCTGAATTGTTCATATACCTGCTCACAACTCCCATTGCATGTGCAATCTCTGGTCTTGTGCAAACCATTACATACATCAAGCTACCAACTGTTGATGAATAAGGGACCCTGGACATGTATTCTATCCCCTCCTGTGTCTTGGGACACATTTCCTTAGTTAATTTGAAATGGTTGGCCAAAGGTGTATTAACTAGTTTTGCATTCTGCATTCTAAACCTCTCCAACACCTTCTCTTTGTACTCACCCTGAGACAATGTCAATTTGCGATTTTTTTTGTCTCTTGCTATTCTCGTGCCAAGGATTTTCTTTGCAGCACCCAAATCCTTCATCGCAAATGAATTGGCTAATTTCTTCTTGAGCATATTTATATCTTTCATATTAGACCCTGCAACAAGCATGTCATCTACACAGAATAGCAAGATAATATAGCTTCCATTTTCTAGCCTTTTAAAAAAAACACAGTGATCGGAATGACATCTACTATAACCATGTTCTGTCATAAACCTGTCAAACTTCAAATACCACTGCCCTGGAGTTTGATTTAGGCCATACAAGCTCTTCTTCAACCTGCATGCCAAATTCTCCTTCCCTTTGAACTCATACCCCTGTGGTTGTTCCATATAAATCTCTTCCTCCAAATCCCCATGGAGAAAAGTTGTTTTAACATCTAACTATTCAAGATGGAAATCTTATACTGCCACAAGACTTAAAATATTCCTAATTGAACTCATTTTAACAACAGGAGAAAATATTTCATCAAAATCTATACCTTTCTTTTATACAAACCCCTTTACAACAAGTCTAGCCTTGTACCACTTTTCTCCTCCATCTTCTTCCTTCAACTTGTAAACCCATTTATTTTGCAATGCTCTTTTTCCCGCAGGCAACTGAACCAAGTCCCAAGTCTAGTTATTTTCCAAGGAATCCATTTCCTCTTGCATGCCTTGCTCCCACTTCTTTTTGGTGTCTACCTGCATTGCCTCTTCATAGCATTCTGGTTCACCAAAATCAGTCAACAATAAATAATAGAATGAAGGAGAGTATCGTTCAGGGGGTATACTTAACCTGGTATATATTCTAACAACACTTGCAGGTGTTTGAGGTACTTGTTTCTCATGTTGTTGTACATTTTGATTTTCAAGTTCCTTTGGAATTTCTTTTTCAGTGATTTCATCAAACACTGTGTATTCTTGTTTTTCTTCTTCCTGTTTCTTTCCCTGCAACTGATCTTTGTACATGACCTTCTCATTGAATATGAAATCTCTACTCCTAATGATTTTGTTATTTTCATAATCCCATAATAGATAACCAAAATCATTAACACTGTATCCAATAAAGGTACACTTCTTGGATTTAGACTCAAGCTTTGTTCTATTTTCTTTATCAATATCGACAAATGCTTCACAACTGAAAGTTTTCAAAAAAGAATAGTTTACCTTTTTTCATGTCCATTCCTCCTTTGGAATTCTACCATCCAAAGAGCTTGAAGGTCATATGTTTATTAAGTAAACAACAATATCTACAGCATCTGCCCAGAACTGTAAGGGCAACTCAGCATGCAATCTCATACTCCTTGCATGCTCCATGATTGTCATGTTCATCCTTTCTGACACACCATTTTCTTGTGGTGTTCTTGGAACTTTCTTATCTCTACGAATCCCATGGTATTAATAGTAATCATCAAACTCCTTGTTGCAATATTCACCTCCATTATCTGATCTGAGACACTTCAAACTTTTTCCTATTTCATTCTCAACTAAAGCTTTTCATTTCTTAAAAGTATCAAAAACATCATATTTTTGTCGAATGCAATAAACCCAAGTTTTTCTAGTTGCATCATTAATAAAAGTAACATAATAATGAGAGCCACCAAGAGATGATACCTGAGTTGGTCCCCATAGATCTGTATGCACAAGCTCTAACCTTTCATTCTTCTTTTCTTTTCTGACTCTGGGAAATCTGACTCTCTTTTGTTTTCCATAAACACAATGCTCAGAGAAGTCCAAATCAATTTGTTTAAGATCTGGCAACACATTTCTTTTGTGAAGTATCTGCATACCCTTCTCACTCATGTGTCCCATCCCATGATGCCACAGTGTTGTATACACTCATGTAGAAGCTAAAGAGATAGAAGAGTCAGTATTAGTAGTACATAAATACAATGTACCTACCTTCTCTCCTCTTTCTATCACCAATGATCATTTGATGACCTTCCACGTATTATCTATAAATATGGATACACAACCTTCACTTGTCAACTTCCCTGTTGAAATTATATTTTTCCTTAAATCTGGAACATGTCTTACCTCTTTCAACAACCATTGGTTTCCATTGCATTGCTTTATTTTTACCTTTCTCATTCGAACAATTTTTCATGGTGCATCATCACCCAAATGAACCTGTCCAAAATCACCTTGAACATAATCTAGAAAATGTTTCATATGGGGTGTGGCATGAAATGAAGCCCCCGAATCTACTACCCAAGACTCAGAAACATTATCTACAGAAAGAATCAAAGCATCTTGTAACACATCGCCTATTACATTTGCTTCCTAATTTCCCTCTTGTTGTCCATCTCTTTGTTTCTTTGGAGCTCTGCAATCTTTCTTCAGATGTCCTTTCTTCCCACAATTCCAGCACTCTATCTTTCCAAGTCTGGATTTGGATCTTCCCTTCCTAGAATTCTCGCGGTTCCCTGAGCCCTTTCCTCTATCCTTTTGTCTTCCCTTGTTCTCCATGTTCAACGCATTACCTGATGTCTCACCTGTTTTTTTTCCGTCGCATTTCCTCACTGAGGATAACACCAACAATATCATCAAAGTTTAAAGTATTTTAACTAGAGACAGAGTTACTTACAGCCATGACCAAGCCATTCCATCTTTCTGGCAATTAGCACAAGATTAGAAGAGCCCTAACCTCATCATCAAAGTCCACTTTTACAGAACTTAGTTGATTAGTAACAATATTAAATTCATTTGAATTATCTGCAACAGACCCACCTTCTGACATCTTCATATTAAATAATCTCTTGATTAGAAATACCTTATTAGACGTTGAGGGTTTTTCATGCAGTTTAGCCAATGCGTCCATCAGATCCTTCATTGTATTTTCTTTCGAAATATTGAAAGCCATCGATGCTTCCAAGCTCAGTCGTATCGTTCCTAGAGCCTTTCTATCAAGACTCTCCCATTCTCTATCCTTCATGGCCGTTGACTTCTTTTCTAATCCGCACAATGGTAGGAATAGATCATTTTGATATAAATAATCTTCCATCTGCATCTTCCATAACTGGTAGTATTGGTCGTTAAATTTCTCGACCCTAAACTTTCCATCTTCCGACATTGCTCCCACTTGAACCAGGAACCCTCTTTTCCTGCGAGTTACCTTTCTCTCTGATACTAGTTAGAAAAACAGGACCGTGGAGCAATAAAATAAAACAAATGCGGAAACAAAACACAGAAGATACACAATACAAGAGAGACACGGATTTACGTGGTTCACCCAGTGTGGGCTACGTCCACTAGAGAAATTGTCAGGTCCTTCGTTTATTATTATCCAACAAATGAAGGGATACAACCTACAACAAAACCCGTTGTAACTTCCTCTTCTTTCTCTCACAGTCTCATCTCTCAAAATACAATACTCGCCATAATGCATAGTTGCAATACATTTCCCTCATAACATAGGGTTTCCTTCTAGGGAAAAAAACCCTAAAATAATTTTTACCGTTAGATCTGCAACCTTATAATGAATGGTCCAGATTTACAATGAAATTACAATATACATTTACAAGGCAATTTTTCCTTCGAGGGCTTCGCCCCCTAACCCCCCGGACCCCGCGTGGAAGAGTGTATATACTTCTGGGGTGTAAATTCTTCATGGGGTATAAACACAGCTGAAAGCAAGGACCTTTGAATCAGGAACATAATCAGGCTCCACAACCAACAAAAGACTAAAGCATACATTACTTGTAAAAATATTGTAGTGAATATGAAATATCTTGGGTTATGTATATTGGATTTTATGAATGATTGAGTTTCTAAGTTTGTGTGATGTACTTTAGTTTAATTGTGATTTTTGATAGATTTATGCATCCTTGAGGTTGTGGAATAATGATTGGTACAAGCAATTGGAATCCTAAGGTTGACCTCCATCAAAAAGCAACTTTTTGGAATAACGATTGGTACAAGCAATTTGAATCTTAAGGTTGACCTCCATCAAAAAGAAATTAACTCCACATGAGATAAAAGGGGGATCATGCCCCCTCTCTAACCTCAAATTAGGCATAATCCTCAAAGTAGTCAAGCCACTCAATCAAACAAATCCTCATTAGATTTGTTGATTAAGGGCATTCAAATTGAGGAGGGAAAATCAGACCTTGAAATAAGGATCTTTGATTCTAGGGTTCCAAGAGACAAGTACCATTTAATCAAGAATTGATTGAAGTGTTAGTTTTGATTTTTAATATAAGTAGAGCTAGGATGAAAATAGGAACAAGTTTTATTTTCCAAGATGAATTATGATCATATATTTTCCAACTAAATATTAAAGAACATACATTCGAATGCAAAAATGAGATAAGGAATCACATACACATAATAAAGAGATAAACTGAAGGATACAGGTAGGAATACAGGCCCAGGAATCTCTGGTAAGATAGATCTGCACTTGGAATATCTGGTAAGATAGATCTGCACTTCTACACCAATAATTTCTATTAAGCTCATAAAAAGGTTACAATTTCTATTAAGCTCAGAAAAAGGTTACAGGCAAAAAAATGTGGCTTCCCTCCCACTCGAACCCTTTGCACACTGTAATTTAAAAAATATATAGCAATGGCTCATCCCCAAGCTAAGGGATTTGAGCCTAATTGATTTCCTAACATTAGATTTAGTTACAACATAATATAAATCATTTCTAAACTAACTCGCAGATGCTAAAGATCAGTTTTTTATTTAATTAATACACACAAATCCTATTCAAACCATTTTATTTAATAACAAAATAGATGGTTCCTCGTATCTTCATGATGATGTGGCACTTTTCTCCAGCTAGTAGTCCAATCAGATGATGATCTGGAATTTTGATTCAGTTTCGCAGTGTGTAGATGAGCTCGTTGTGAAACTGTAGCTACAGAACTTTCGCAGCATCTTTGTTTCATCGTCGCTGCAAAATTGCCAATGCTACAAAATTTCAACAGTTTTAACAACATATGTAGAAAATGCCCTCCACCTTACTTTGAAAAAATCCTTCCCTCGATCAAGATTGTTGGGATTTGGTGACAACGAATTCCTCTAATGACAGATTTGGATCCTATTATTCTGCGTTGGTTACAACCAAATAAACCAAGTTAGAATATGGATAGGGATTGCATTTATTAATCAGTTTCTTGTGTGAATGTATAAATTCATGTAAGCCCGTAGAGGCAAAACGACTGAGTGTGAGAAACAGAGTGAGAACTTGCCAATCTAATGTATTATCCATGATTTGAATAATACGACAACCAATGCCTATGCTTGGTGGACGTAGCCCAATGTTTGGGTGAACCACGTGAAATCCATGTGTTCTTATTTGTATGATTGTAAATTATCATATGTGAATTGTGTTTTCCACATTGACAATTATAACAAGTGGTATCAGAGTTGGTTGGAGGAGCTTCAAATTCTCAAAGGAGCACCAGAAGTGAAATTTGTGTGACGTGCGTCGATTTATACATTATTGCACGTCCCTCCTCTGGAAGCGTGTGACAGAATACTACTCACACTTTACGCATGTTTGAAAACCCGGAATTTCCACAGTCCAGTTGTGTATTACAGTGCGCAATTTTTTAAATATAGTCGCACTCCAAGTGAATCATGAGGTGAAGACTCGCCGCACTCCAAGTGAATCATGAGGTGTGGACTGACCACACTCCAATGGTAGCATGAGGTGCGTAAATGCACATGATTTTCTTCTTGGAAATGTTTAAGGTATGGTTCTTTGGAAAAGTAAAGGTGGAGGAGTTAATTAAAGTAAAAAGTTTTTTTTTTTAATCAAAGAGTCACGTGGGTGGATAAGTTAAAAAGGTGAATGCTTATGGAGTAAAACTATTATTTATAAAAGTTTTTATTAAACCTTTTTTATATATTATTAAAAGGTTTATGGAAAATATATAAATTTTTATTATTATAAACATTTTGTGGTTAACCTTTAACCTTATTTATTAAGGATCCACATACCTTATTTAATATTCCTCCACATTTAAAAGGATTTTATAAGCAGTGGACATTAGGAGATTTTTTGCGCTAATGGCTAAGATGCAGAGTTCGAAGTTTGAAGTTGAAAAGTTCAGCGGTAAAAACAACTTTGAGCTTTGGAAGCTCAAGATGTGGGATTTACTGGTGCAACAAGGGTTGCAAAAAGAATTGGCAGGAAATTCGAAGAAACCAACAACCATGACGGAATGGGAATGGGAAGATCTGGATGCGAAAGCTCTTAGTACCATTTGTTTATGTCTGGAAGATGAGATTCTGTTTAATATCATAGGAGAGGATACAACATCAGGCTTATGGAGAAAGTTCAAAAGTCTATATTTGACGAAGTCCTTGACAAGCAAAATCTACTTGAAGAGACGGTTATACTGTTTGTGGATGAAAGAAGGTACAAAATTTGTTGACCATTTAAATACCTTCAATACCCTTATAGTTCAATTGACTAATATGGAAGTTAAATTTGAAGATGAGGATAAGGATATTACACTATTGTGTTTGTTGCATGAGTCTTGGGATAATCTAGTCACCTCTATTAGCTTTAGCTCAGCAGATGTTTTAGATTATGACTTTGTTGTGAGAGCTTTGTTGGTTGAGGAGATGAGGAGAAAATCTAGTAAAGAAACCTCAAGTTCATAAGCGATGCTAGTCATAGGTCGAACTAAAGAGAAGAATGAGAGAATTTTTTCTCGATCTAAGTGAAGACACAGAAAGGGTAAAGAAAAATGTTGGTACTGTGGCAAAACATGACATCTCAAGAAAGATTGTTGAAAGAGAAAGGAATCTGAGGAAAACTCTACAAAGGAAGCAAATTTGGTTGTAACAAATTCAGGTATAATTGATCAAGTTTTATCTATTTCTAATCATTTACAATATCAAGAAGAATGGTAGTTAGATTCAGGTGCCTCCCACCACATGTGCTCACATAGAAATTGGTTCATTTCTTACCAATCTGTTGATGAGGGTGTAGTGTTTATGGGAAATGACATTTCCTATAAAACTCTTGGGGTCGGAAGTATTAGAATCAGGATGTTCAATGGTATTGTTAGGGAATTAATGGATTTTAGATATGTACTTGAGCTTAGATCAAATTTGATTTCATTGGGAGTGGTAGATTCTTGTGGATATAAGTATACAGGTCAAGATAGAGCTCTCACATTGTCGAAAGGGAATTTAGTAGTGATGAAGGCAACAAAGGTTGATAACCTTTATAAGATGGAAGGGAGTACTGAAGTGGCATATGAAGTGATAGATGTATCTTCTTGTTTATGGAAGAAGCATCAAGGTCATAAGAGAAAGAAAGAATTGCAGGTACTCGTAAGGGGTAAATCATTTCTAGACTTACAATCTTTGTTTTTGAATTCCTTCTTGTTTTATATCTCTGCATGTTATGATGGTGGCATAAAGGGATGTTGTGTGCGGGATCCTACTTCTCACAAGGTCATCATTGATAGAGATATAGTATGTATGAAACAACCAAAATGGTTGATTCAAGATCGCAATGGTAAATTTGTTTGCATGCTAGAAAATTCAATGTATGGCCTAATGGTACCCAGGAAAATATACAAGATGTGTGAATCCTTCATAGTGAGTCAGATTTTTTCAAAGGGTAGGAATGACTATACAGTTTAGAGTACATTCACAATATTGATGTTATTTGTTGATGTTATGCTCGATGCAAGCCGAAGCGTGGATAAAATCAGTAAGAAGTTGGCTCAGGTGGACAGGACAATTCGGATGAGAGATCAAGAAGCAGCAAAACAAATTATGGGCATGGAAGTACATAGATATGGTAATGGTAATTTGTGGTTGGAGTTCAGTATGAACATTGTAAAACCAGTTTTTATCCCTCTTGCTTTCCATTATAAGTTTTCTTCAAGCATAGGGCCTGTCTATAAAGAAGAAAAGGTTATGTCTCATGTAAGTTCAGTAGGAGGTCTGTTGTATGTGATGAAATGGTTAAGACCAGATGTTTCACATGCTAATGATGTTGTCAGATACATGACAGATTCAGGTGTTGCAGTGAAATGTGTGCTTCAGTGTTTGAGAAGCACAAATGTCACCTATAATGGTTACACTGAGATGGTCTGTGATAATTGTAATGTATATTTTACAGGTGTTTTGGATAGGAGGAAATGTATCACTAAATATGTCTCACAACACAGTTGTGGAAGACATGTTGGAGGTGGAGTGACCCCTCAGGAAATCCAAACTCGTGCAAGTCACACAGGCGAGATCATGACACCAGTTTAATTAGAGAAGTTGCAGTGGTGCTTGGCTTCTCTTGGCTTGCAGAAAAGGTGATGAACAAAAGGAAGGAGCAAGGTATCAGGTTAATTGTTGTCAAGGTGGAGATTGTTTGGATTTGGTGACAACGAATTCCTCTAATGACAGATTTGAATATCATTATTCTGTGTTTGGTTACAACCAAATAGACCAAGTTAGAATATGGATAGGGATTGCATTTATTAATCAGTTTCTTGTGTGAATGTATAAATTCATGTAAGCCCGTAGAGGCAAAACGACTGAGTGTGAGAGATAGAGTGAGAACTTTCCAATTTGATGTAATCTCCATGATCTAAATAATAAGAAAACCAATTCCTATGCTTGGTGGATGTAGCCCAACGTTTGGGTGAACCACCTGAAATCCATGTGTTCTTATTTGTATGATTGTAAATTATCATATGTGAATTTTGTTTTCCGCATTGACAATTCTAACAAGTGGTATCAGAGATGGTTGGAGGAGTTTCAAATTATCGGAGGAGCACCAGAAGTGAAATATGTGTGATTTGCGTTGATTTATACATCATCGTAGGTCCCTCCTCTAAAAGGGTGCGACGACATACTACTCACACTTTACGCATGTTTGAAAACCTAGAATTTCCGCAATCCAATTGTGTATTACAGTGCGTAAATTTTTAAAGATAGTCACACTCCAAGTGAATCGTGAGGTGCGAACTCGCCGCACTCCAAGTGAATTGTGAGGTGTGGACTGGCCGCACTCTAATGGTAGCGTGAGGTGCAGAAATGCACATGATTTTCTTCTTGGAAATTTTTAAGGTATGGTTCTTTGGAAAAGTAAAGGTGGAGGAGTTAATTAAAGTAAATTTTTTGTTTTTTTAAGTAAAGAGTCATGTGGGTGGATAAGTTAAAAAGGTGGATGATTATGGAGTAAAACTTTTATTTATAAAATTTATAAGGTGGATGATTCTCAATGGATAATGATTTTATGATTATGGAGTGAAACAAACTAAATGCAAATCAGTTAAAACACCATTGGGCATGGAGTCAAGTAAACACCCTATTAGATTGAAGGCCAGTGAGTTGCATATCAGACAAAATACTTATATGACAGTGGATGGAAGAATGGAGAATGTGACAAATAGTAGAACATCCACAAAATAGAGATTCTCTTTGCAAAATGGATTTGACAAGTACTCAAACAAAGCACATAAGAACCAAGAAGATTACAACAAATTCTTTGTTGTTTAAAAATCTATTGTTCATGGACAGCCATCGATTCTCAATGTATATAATTCATTCAAGCAAGAGGGGGAAAAAAGCAGAATGTAAAACGAAAAGATCACAATCTGATCAAACAATACACAGGGATGTTCAATGTCAAAAATGAATATTTAAATAAATTCCCATAGGCTTACAATAATTCCTACACAGGCCTCTTCCCAAATTCCCCTCTTGAGCCTCCTCTCAAATTTCCCCCCTTCCACTTGTTCATTACAGAACGTTATTTTAAATAGCAAGATACAATCAACAGATCATTCCTATCTGCTAGGAAATAATCATAACAATCCACCAAGAATAAAAACAATCTATGATTTGTATGCAAGAAATATGGGACAGCTAAGTCAAATGCCTTCCTATCTGCGTCCTTAAAATCTGGAGATGTGGAACTAATTGATTTACTGCTGAAAATCTGGAAATTATATCTTTGATTTCCATCTTCCCTACCACCTGTGCATTTGTTGTCCCTTTTGCAATCTAGATTTGACTGTCTGCCACATATTTTTTACTGTTGATCTTTTGAGGTCGAATTCCCTTTTAATGTTTCCTTTCAAACTAGTTCTACCTACTACGTATCTCATTCTCATCCTTAAACTATTAAGATTTAGAGTCTTGTTTATCCTGTGGCTGAAATGGAGGAGCTAGAATGGATGTGATAGAACTTCTTCAAGGCAATATTAGACATCGAATTGGAAGTCACTGGAGTGATGGATTGTACAATAGCATTTGTAGTTTGGAAAACTAAAATTGCTCACAGAAATGGAAGATGGTATTGCACAAGGAACACCTGGGGGTTTCAATCTATTACCCTGATGGAGATTTCTTGGCCCTTTGGGCATAGGTTTGGGTACAAGAACACGATTGCCAACAGACCTTCTGTGTAAAGTGGAAGAATATGGTGCATGGATAACTTTTGTCGAATTAAAAAAAAAATCCTAGTTTTGGTGAGGGCATTCTCAAGCTTGAGGGATTTGCAGCAAAAGTTACAGGCAAAGTATTGCTAGAATTACTTGGAGGATCCTTGGCACTAAAAATCATACTATTACTAGAAATTCTTATAGAATCATCTTTTCTACGTAAGTGCATTTCCATTGTGTTTCAAAATTCTTTGTTATTCTTGCCACATTGAGAAATGGTTGAATTTGCAGATGTACCTGCCCTTGTGGTGGGTTCAAACTGCTCCTGAGATGTGTGAGTCAGAAATATTGAATTGTTGCCTGTTGAGGTAGTGAAAACCATTGGAGAATGAAATGCAGGCATCCGATGGAAAAACTATACACAAGATGTACCAAGAAGGTTCCCATTTCTGTCAGAGTCTGTTGTCCCAAGCACAAATTTCTTTGGCATTTCAAATAGAGCCTTCCTTTCCTGTAAAATATAGTTTCTCTCTCAACCTCCAATCCCACATATAAATGAAGATCTTTTTCTATTTCATGACCTCCAACCTTATCTTTTGAGCATAATAGTCATAATGCAATCTCCTCCATGATAACCTCACTGAGATTCAAATCAAGAATCTGTTCATATTCCAACTATGCTTGGTTATGGAATTGCTTCATTCTTCTATATTTGAAAATATGAACCGAGCTATTTGAAGAACTTGCATAGATATGGTGGGTAGGATGAGGAGGAGCAGTTGGTGGTTGTGTTTTAGAATTTGTTGTTGGCTTGGACGATGGCAAAACATGGCAAGAAAATTGATGAAGAGGTGAATGCAAATGTGCTCGCATTGGAGGTGCTAAAACAGTTGGGGTAATTAGTGGAGAAGGAGGGCTATCCAAAGGAGAAGGAGGACTATCCAATGGAGAAGGAGAAGATGGTGTTGAAAACTTTGCAGATGAAGAATAGGAACGTGTAGACCATGGTGATTTCACTGTTGAAGGCCATTGGGATGGATGAGAAAAATATGCTCTTACACACTGATGATGACAGGGGACTCCCACTATGGGTCTGAGATGAGGAAGTGGATAGACATCGAGGTGAATAAAATGACTCCTAATCGGACAAATTAGTGGATTTATTAGAATGAGGTCTCTTTGCAAAGGGATGAAGAAGCTCAATTTCAGGACTTCGTCTGAGAAATCGATCTTCAATCTCTTCGCCATTGGGCATGCTGAATTTAACCCCAATTGGGAATAAAGAATACAACCCCTATTCTATCTAACACCTCTGCATTTTCTTCATAGAATTTATCTTCAAAAACTTGACAAATCTCGGCCTTATTGCTCCCTGAAAACCTTACTGGCTTTGAGATAGCATTGGGAGATTTAACACCTACTCAATCGTTAAGACAAGGATCTATTAACAAGATATTTGATTATCTGTCGATGAGGTCTCTTTTTGGTCATAACGCGTGCCAAATGGATTGACAAGAATTTGACTCATGTTGTGTGGTTGTAACTTGGTGTATCACATGGCGGTCATAAGAATTGGGCATACAATTTTAACATGTGGCTTGGCCATGAGAATTGGGCATGTGGTCTTTGGTAGGTGTGGGTAACTTGATGTATAGTGTGACTTTGAATCAACTATCAATGATCTTTATCTATGGAAATGTTTACATAGATTTATCAACAAAGAATAGATAGGATGAGAATGTAAACTTAGGATATTAAATGGTGCGGTCTAATGTTTAGCTTTCTAAAAACACGCACCACTTTTGCTTAGGAATTTTTTAGAATCAGAATATACATTTCATTTCAAGGTACAAAGAATGCATTAAAAACTAGGGTTTAGGAAATACTGACAATGTTTTTGAATGCAGGTAAAAGCGATTGACAAGAGCTTTGATGAAAAACTAGAAGCATGATACTGGCCAAAAGACCCTTTTCGACGCTACAGGAATAACCCCATTCCTGCAACAAGGAGAAAATCGAATATTTAGTATCTGGATACTAACAGTGGCATAAAGGGATGTTGTGTGTGGGATCCTACTTCTCAAAAGTTCATCATTGATAGAGATATAGTATGTATGGAGCAACCAAAATGGTTGATTCAAGATCGCAACGTTAAATTTGTTTGCATGCTAGAAAATTCATTATATGGCCTAATGGTACCCAGGCAAATATAAAATATGTTTGAATCCTTCATAGTGAGTCAGAATTTTTCAAAGGGTAGGAATGACTATACAATTTATAGTACATTCACAATATTGATGTTATTTGTTGATTATATGCTCAATGCAAGCCAAAGCGTGAATAAAATCAGTAAGAAATTGACTCAGGTGGACAGGACAATTCAAATGAGGGATCAAGAAGCAACAAAACAAATTATGGGCATGGAAGCACATAGAGATGGTAATGGTAAGCTCTATTTGGATTTCAGTATGAACATTATAAAACCAGTTTTTATCCCTCTTGCTTTCCATTATAATTTTGCATGTCTATAAATAAGAAAAGGTCATGTCTCATGTAATTTCAGTAGGAGATCTATTGTATGTGATGAAATGGTTAAGACCAAATGTTTCACATGCTAATGATGTTGTCAAATACGTGACAGATTCAGGTGTTGCAGTGAAATGTGTGCTTCAGCGTTTGAGAAGCACAAATGTCACCTATAATGGTTACACTGAGATGGTCTATGATAATTGTGATGTATATTTTATAGGTGTTTTGGATAGGAGGAGATCTATCACTAAATATGTCTCACAACACAGTTGTGGAAGACATGTTGGAGGTGGAGTGACCCCTCAGGAAATCCAAACTCGTGCAAGTCACACGGGTGAGATCATGAAACCAGTTTTATTAGAGAATTTGCAGTGTTGCTTGGCTTCTCTTGCTTGCAAAAGAGGTGATGAACAAAAGGAAGGAGCAAGGTATCAATTTAATTGTTGTCAAGGTGGAGATTGTTTGGATTTGGTGACAACGAATTCCTCTAATGACAGATTTGGATCCTACTATTCTGCGTTGGTTACAACCAAATAGACCAAGTTAGAATATGGATAGGGGATGCATTTATTAATCAGTTTCTTGTGTGAATGCATAAATTCATGTAAGCCTGTAGAGGAAAAATGACTAAGTGTGAGAGACAGAGTGATAACTTGCCAATCTGATGTAATATCCATGATCTAAATAATAAGACAATTGTTTCCTATGCTTGTTGGACGTAGCCCAACGTTTGGGTGAACCACGTGAAATCCCTATGTTCTTATTTGTATGATTGTAAATTATCGTATGTGAATTGTGTTTTCTGCATTAAAAATTCTAACAGAGATGAGACTTGAATGTAGATATGCAACCCATATGTTTAACTTGATGATGACGTCCAAGATCTGGGAGAAGATTGAACTTCATCTCACAGAATCTGAATTAAAAGGCTCATCTTGTTTGTCTAGCTCAATCTTCAAAGGCATGGTGGATTCTACATTGTTAACCTTCTCTTTAGCACCAAAGGAATGGTTGAATTTCTCGGGGTGAGCATGTAACTCGTGCTGCAACTCAAAGTAAGATCCTCGATTGACACCACATGAAATATGATATGTTCCTCTACAATCATAGACTGAGCAATGCTCACATGAACCAACCCTTGCAATGCAAAAGAAGCACAAACGTTTTTGTCTCCTTGATCGCACTTCAACAGCAGAAACACCATCAATTGGCTCCATATAATCAATGTTCAAAAGAATGCTTCATTCGTATACAATGCACAAACCATGTGTGCCCATTTTGTAGAATTTTTTGTTGGCTTGAGTGTGCCACCATTTTTACAACAAATATGTTCATTTTCTCTACCAAAAACCTCACATTTTCTGCAAAGCCAATGTGGGCGTTGCAAGAACAACTGAAACCACAAGAGCTACAAAATCACTCATTTCTTCAGGAGCAATCATAAGCGCTACCAAATGAGCGAATAGGATCATGATTTGGCACGAAAATTATAAGGTGCCAACACTTTCATACGTGTAGATAGTGCATTTGAATTATAGAAAACACGCTGCTATCATGAAGTTGAATTTCTAAATAAAGAGGACTGTATTTCTAGATTTGAGCACTTTGTGTTTTGACTAAGGGTTCATGTAGAGACCTTGAGTAGGGCCCACTCAAGGGAATGGAATGAACCCTCATTTTTGTAACATTCTCATTTTGTAGTAGTTTCATACAATTTATTATAGCAGTTTTACTTATTTTCTATCATTTCCTTTTAAGCCATTTCAATTCTACAATTCCATTTTTTGTTTATTGCATTTACAAATATTTAAATTATAGTGCTTAGCATCTTGGTTAATCTCATTGGAATATGAAATAATAATTGTTTACATTGTTAAAAGATTGGATGATCTTATCCATGATGTCTTCCTCTTCACAAAGAATAGAATAGCGATAATCACTTCCCTCATCCCCTACTCTTGACTTGGGATGTAGAAGTGATTGTCACTATCCTAAGTGAGTGAAGATATAGAAGATAAGAAACTGAAACTGAACATCTTGTTTACTATTGGATTGAATTATGCACTCTTTTAGTTTTACCATCACTTCATTTCCTAGTTTATAGACATTTTGCACAGGGTTCTTTTGAATAGGTTCTTGCAGTTGACTTAAGGTACATGATGGTGAAGAAGTTGTTATTCCTATGACACATTACCTAACTAACTACTAAGACCTATGTTGATTCAATCCTATAGAAGCCAACTAAGTGACCCTATAATCTCACTTTCTTCTCATTAGCAAAGGGGGTGAAGGTTATGAGCATAGTTGCTTAAGGGAAAAGGAAAACAAAAGATTCAAATCATCCTTAGGTTACACATCATTCATGAAGTTTACAAGTCAAATTGTACTACTATAGTTGCACATAGATTCCATGGTACCTCATCAAGGAAGCACACCCCTCACTTGATAAATTAAAGGCAAACCAAGGAGTTCAACGATCTTATTGTGATTCTTTGGCCCATCACTTGCATCATTTATTGACACCTTGATTTCAAAATATGAACAATGATTATATCAAATAAATTTCTATACTACATGGATTTGTACATCGTTCTTATCTCCCAAAACAATGGATTTCCAATTGACAAGTTTGTTGGATATTACAATGGGGTTGATATTGAAATCATTGGTTAAGTTGTTTTGATACAATTACAAAGTTTAAATTTAATATGGATAGGTTATAATCACGTTATAATAGGTGTTCTTGGGATGGGAATTATCCTTTTAAAATCTTTATGTGTGGCCTTTAAAATTTTGGAATGCCGAAACAATTTATCCCAATTGGATGACACATTCACTAGATTATCCATCTTCTACATTTATATTTGCATGTTTTCACATAATTTTTGAAATGAATTGCAAAGTGGCAATAGTATCTGAAAATATTGTGGGAAAGAAAGAAGCAAGGAATTTTAATTTTTGGTGATTATAAACCTCGTTGCTTGGGAAGAAAAAAGGAACCATTTATATTGCAACACATAATATATTGCTTCTTGATTGGACCAAGGGCCTAATAATGACAAAAACCAACATAGACCGTCATTGATCGAATAAAAAACACTACCTCGGATAAAAAAATTACCTATTTGTTGTGTGGAGATAACCTATTGGCTTGGAGGCATGTGAGGATTCAGTCGATCTTCTTTAATTATTGGTTGAAAGTGTCAAATGAGTTTTGTCCAAACCGTTTCATTTTTTTTAAACTCTTGGTTGATATTTGTTGGATGTATGGGTTGACCCGGGTTCTACCTTAGTTTTCCAACAAATCCCTTTTCACCATCGGCCCTTCTGGTAAACTAGAAGGCTACACCGCGCACAGAGTGCACAACACAGTCTCACCTGAGATGGCTTATGGGTGATTTCATGACCCAAGTGTCATCAATCAGGGAAGGGGTTGGGGATGTTCTACTTCTTCTACTCTTACTTTAACGTGCATTCAACCATAACATTCATCAAAACTACTATTCTATCCATTTAATAATATTCATTATGCATGATTATTCTAGTGCGCGTTGTCAATAAACCCTAACAAATGCATTCATCTATCCATTCATTCATAATTGCAGAAACAAAAAAAAATCATTCAGACACATTGCAACACAAGATTTTATCGTGGTTCACCCCCCTGGGCTACATCCACAAAGATATTCTTCTTTGTTCATTCCTCATCAAAACAGTGTTGTGCGCATTACATCAAAGGGTGCATTTAGAATGCACATAAGTTTATTGGTGAGGCGGACTAGTGTCGCACCAAGATCCAAAGCTTGCGACCTAAGCCTCAATTATATATCAATACTGACTCCATCTGAGCTCCACATCTCTCAAAAAAAATACATACTTCGACTCAGAACTCAAAAGGACACTCAAAGTACTCCGCTCATGCAAAAGTTCAATGAAAAGATATGTCTCTAGATGCCTCATCCATCCTTTATTTATACTACCAAATGGGTAAAAACCCTTACATTATGAATCAAAAACCCTAATCCTAAGTAGACTCAACTTGTCCACATTCCAACTGCCTTCTGCGCAGTTGGTCTTCATCCTTGCTTTGACTCTACATTGATCTTCCTTCTTTCTCGGTGCCCTACTTTCTTTACTTTATGTCACGTTGTTTCCCTTTTTTCCTAGCGTGAGCTACTTCCTTTGGTCGCTCTAGTTTCCTCGTTTGTTGCACTAAACCCCAACATTTCCTGCTCCAACAATATCTTAATATATTCTCAACCGAGTTTAGAATATTCTTAATTGAGAATTTGTCCAAAGAATCTAGACTCTTGACCAAAAGTACTATAATCATGGTTCAATTTCAATCTCACCCGAGAAATTGAACTCTCAACAAAGGAATTTGTTTATGCACTAAAACTCTTGGATAAAAAAAATTAACTCAAGGTAAACCTACGCAAAATCTCAGTCGAGAAATTATAATATTCTTGGTCAAGATAACAGTTGACTTTTTTCTTCACCAAATAAAATGAAATTTACAATTCCTCACTATACCACATTCCTCAACTTCCCTTATACGTTGTTGTTATAGAATAAAACATAATTGTTCTTAATCGGGTTCCTTTTCCAAAGTCTTGCTCCCAAACCTTCCCATTGATCACTTCACATATCTTACAACTAATGTGTTCCTCAAAACAAAATTGGGGAACTACTTCAGCATAAGATAACCACATCAATTTCCAAAGATGTGCCACAATGTCCAAGTCTAACTAGAAATATAACTTGTCTAAAGGTTGATTATCTAATTTCATATAAGAACCCATTGGTGTACCTAATTTGAAGAATCAAATATGTTTCATGTTCTCTAAGCCCCTTGTGTTAAGGTTCTAAGTTATTATTAGGTTTCTTTTCAATTTACTAGATAACCATAGCATAGATATGATCACTAAGAAATACACAATCAGAAGAGACACATAATTTATCCTGGGAAACCCTCATGGAGGAGAAAACCCAGAAAAATCTTCCTTAATATAGATAGCCAATACAATGTCGAGAGAATAAAACAAACACTACAGAAAGTCCTCTCCCAAGAATGCTCCTCTCTCTCTCTTCCTTCTTCTCCAACTGCAGCTCGAAACTTGTGCTCTGATGAACAAGTGAGTGAGTGGACAAATGAGGCGCTAGCCTCTCTTATTTATACAATCTGGCAAGCATTGAACTGGGGTGTCTTTTCACTGGTTGGGTCGACTTCTCATTTGAGGTGGTTATAACTACTTTAATATATTCTGGTTGTGCTGACTTCTCATTCTGGGTAGTTATAACCACTTTAATATATTCTGGGGCTGACTTTTCATTTAGCCTATTACAATTAGAGTTTGACCAATCTGCAAAAGGGGATTTGGTCATTTACAATACCTAACATGATCAATCCACAAAAGGGGATTGATCTAATGAATAATACATCAATAATAGATAGAATACTATTTGCAGTTACAATATTTCAACACTCCTCCTTAACAAGAAGGGTATTCTACAACAGCATCAGGCAAGAGGGAGGGCAACATCATCAACAACATCTTGGAACATTGATTGACATATCTATAAATCATCAAAAGTTTTTATCATCATCAATATCATCATTCACAGCAAGGAGCTGGAATGGCATCATCATCCTCATCAACATGAGGATAAGGTAACATCATCATCATCTTCAGCGTGAGGCTAAAGTAACATCAACATCTTCGGCAAGAAAGATGAAATAACATCATCAACATCATAATCATCTTCAGCAAGGAGCTGAAGTGGCATCATCATCTTCTTCTTCAGCAAGAAGCTGAAGTGGCATCATCATCATCATCTTTAGCAAGAGGTTGAAGTGGCATCATCATCATCAACTTCAGCAAGAGGCTGAAGTGGCATCATCATCATCAACTTTAGCAAGAAGCTGAAGTGGCATCATCATCATCAACTTCGGCAAGAAGTTGAAGTGGCATCATCATCATCAACTTCGACAAGAAGCTGAAGTGGCATCATCATCATCAACTTCAGCAAGAGGCTGAAGTGGCATCATCATCATCAACTTCAGCAAGAGGTTGAAGTGGCATCATCATCATCAAATTCAGCAAGAAGCTGAAGTGGCATCATCATCATCAATTGCATCAACATGGATTAGTATAACACCAATACATCATCATCATCAATAACCGCACAAGGATGATACAACATCAAAAACAACAATATCACAGCACAAAGGCTGCAGCATCATCAAAAACAACAACATTACAGCACGAAGGCTGGAGCATCATCAACATAAGCACTAGGTTGAGAGTCTTTAGCACGAGGTTGGCATCACAGCACGAAGTTGGCTACACAATATCATCAGCACAAATCTGGCATCACAACACAAGGCTGGCACATCATCACAGCATGAGGCTGACACATCATCAGCACGAGGGTGGCATCACAACACTTAAGCTGGCACATCATCATAGCACGATCCTGACACATCATCACAACATGAGGATGGCACATCATCACAACACAAGGTTGGCACGTCATCAACACGAGGTTGGAATCATAGCAATTAAGTTGGCACATCATCACAGCACGAGGTTGGCACATCATCACAGCAATTAAGCTAGAATTGTAACACTAGGCTGACACATCATCACAACGATTAAGCTAGCATCACAGCACTAGGTTGGCACATCATCACAACAATTAATTTGGCATCATAGCACTAGGCTGGCACATCATCACAGCAACTAAGCTGGCAACAACAACATTTTGTGATACTCTGACAGTCCCTAAGGAGTTGTCCAGGAATCATAAGATTCCCTAGGATATAAAATCCTAATGGAGCTACCACGTGGCACTCTGACAGACCGTCCTTACTATACCTTCGGGATCTGCCCAGGAATCATAAGATTCCTTAGGATTATAAAAATTCTAGCGGAGCTACCACTACTGATCAAGATATCATAGTATCATAAACATTACTCCCCCTTTCGAGGGAGGTCCTTTCGGACTATACCAAGATTATCTCGAAAGTACTCAAACTTTACACGAGATAGAGGCTTGGTCAACACATTAGAAACTTGTTCATTTGTGCTAACATATTGGAGCTTTATGGCTCCTCTCTGCAGCATATCACGAATGAAGAGATATTGGATCTCTATGTGCTTTGACTCAACATGGAACACATTATGTCCATACAACTCTAGTTACCACATAGGATCACAGTGGCTTCCATCTCCAAATCAAATAGATCTGTCAACAACATCCGAAGCCATATGGCTTCACAACTGGCGGAACATGCAACAATGTATTATGCTTATGTTGTGCTCGAAGCAATGTTGAATTGCTCCCTACTCTTCCATGAAGTCATGGTTGACCTCAAACTAAAACAACATCTTGAAGTGCTCTTTCTATCAAAAACACTTCTAGATCAATCTGAATCAATGTAACCACTTAGTCTGAAGTCATGATCTCTAGTATAATAGAGACCAAAATCCAACGTACCCTTAAGGTATCTCATCATATGTTTTGCAGCAACAATGTGAACACATATGGGTTCTACCAGATACTGACTCAAGGAAAAACATATATCTAGCCTAGTATTCATCAAATACATCACTAAACCAATAATATGTCCGTACAGAATAACATCAACCAATTCTGACGAGGTATCTATCAGGAGCTTCAACTTTGTTTCCATGGGTGTGTTCATGGATTTACATTTCAACATGTCAAACCTCTTCATTTTAATTGCATACTTCCCTTGGTTAAGGAAGATATTCTTTGTGCTCTTCCAAAGTTCAATACCTAAGAGATAATGCATTTAGGTCTTCCATCAAACTCTGCAGCGAGCTTCTTTTACAATCTGTGATGATATTTTCTTCATCTTGTCAAGAATACATCATCTACATATAGTAGTAACATCACTGGCTCATCATTCATAACCTTGAGATAAAGGTTAGAATCAACTTTACTCTTGGTAAATCCCAATCTCTTTAGAAAACTATAAATTATGCAATATCAAGCTCTAGGAGCTTGCTTCAACACGTACAGATCCTTCCTCAACTGGCATACATGAGTCTTTCTATGTTCAATCTTCAAATCAATTTTTCTCATTACATTGTACCAATCCGGTACACTTTCTCAGTTGCAACTCAATATGCACAATCATGTGCTAGCTCTATGTGCTTTCTGCAAAGCACTATCTTGTCTCACTGCATGAGAGTATGTCGTCTACTCTTTCTGCAATTGTTCCTTCTAGAATCTGGGACTCTACAGCTGCAACTGCTCTGAAACTGAGAGTGGTTGCTTCATTCTCACTGTGACTGATGAAGTCTGGGAGTAACTCTTCTACTCCATCATGGCAACAACTTCATCTGAAACTGAGAGTGGATCAATAATTGATACTGAAGATAGCTCTTCTTCTTTCATGGAGGTAACTCTATCTTTTATCATAGTTATGTTTCCATGACCCAACTAATGTACTACACCAACTGCCACTCAATTTTAAATATGGGAATTGCTCCCCCTGCATCTCATACTATATATGAATCATGGTTGTTCTTGTTGTATTCATAAATACTGGAACTATTTCTTCAATAAGTGTCTCAACATAGTCTTCTCCCTCTTGCTGGGAGAATCCTCTGAACACACATCAGGCTTTGTTCATATACAACATGCTTGATCTTGTATAGATCAATATTGGAAGTCAATACTGACTTCTCTTCTAGTCTCACGGAAGAATCCATATCCTAGTCTTTTTGATTGGCTTCCTTCTCTGTTACTGGAACAAGGGAATCTTCCCAGGAGATTTCATATCTCCTAGAGGTTTTTGAAGCTACGATCTAGTCTTCTCGTAGCATTTGTCTCCCAATCCTGGGAGATATCTCTTCATCTGATCCTTTTTTAGATCAGTCTTACTCTTGATTTCTTCTGAGTCTGCAATGACTTCATCATCTCTTACAGGATATAATTGGTGTTGAATACCAAGTCTAAATATGGAAGATGGAGTCAGGTTTCAAACGAGATATGCGTCCCATTCTAATGCTCGGTCATCTTTGGAGCCTTTTTCTCCTTTCAATCAATCTTCATATGAGATACTATGAATATCAAGAGATAGCTTCTTCTTCATATTCTTTGGTACATGAGTTCATATGGTCATGCTCATAGTATGCTTCATGTCTCATATAATATGTTGCCTTCAGCAACCTTCACTATAACTTCCTCAAGGTTATCACCTGTTGTTGTAGGTGAATCCCCCTGCGGACAAGTGGATTCCCTCTTGGTCTTTAGACTCCTAAGGCCAAGACAGAAAGTGCTTAACATAGACATTGACTTCCTTTTAGATCTAATCAAGCTAATGAATGAAAGAGAAGGAGAAAGATATGTATCTTATAAGCGACGTTTGTCCTTGCAAAGTCTTGGCTGAGCTCTGATCCTGAGCTCCCTGATAGGTCCTGTCAAACAAACAAAGGTACAAAATACTTCCTACTCTACTAAGATTAGCTCAAACATAGATCCATCTACTGCAGACAAACTCATATGGAGCAAGCATAAGTTTGAAAGAAACAAGCCAAGCATTGATTATTAATGAGAACAAGTAAAATTACTTACAATCCTTTGAATGAAGGTACAACAGCTTCTTCCAGTTCTCCTTGTAGAACCCCTTTGATCAATCAATCTCCACTAATTTCTTTGATGACATCTCACTCATGAGATCATAAGTTTCACATCTCCAATATTTTCCATGTACCTTTCACCATGAGAAGGCCTCCTTATATAACTTAGGAGAGGTCCAACCACTTGAGATATCTTTGGGATAAGTTGAGGATTCCTCTCCTTCAGTTGATAATCTTCCCTAAGATCGTGCCTTGACCATCTATTTGAATCCAACTACCTTCAGGAGTTGAGGGATTCTTCCCTGATTTGCCTCAAAATTTGCCAAAAAAAGGGTAGCGCTCCCCCAAAAGGGTGCACAGGGCGCTCAAGCACTCCCCCAAAGAGGCTCAGGGGGCGCCAGCACTCCCTGACAGTGGGTAGGGGAGCGTTCCTCTCCAAAATTCATTTTTTGAGTGTTTTTTCCATGGCAAAAGGTTTGTACTCCCTTTCAAGTGACTTCTCTTCTTCAAAATTAGTCGTTGGGGTGTCTTAAGTGTCTTTGTGGTGTCGTTAGAGGCACAACATGGGCAAGATGGCACTATACTATTTGTGACACTTGCAACACTTGTAGATAAGATGCGACACTTGCGGACAAGATGAGACACTTACAACACTTGTAATGACGACACTTGCGACACTATCAAAGTGAGTAATTTTGAGGTGTAACACCTATGACCTGAAAAAAGGTCAACAAAACAACAAGCAAGGATAATACTCTTTTGATAATAGTATATAAAACAAAGACATGAATAATCATCACAGTAGCTCCTTTAGAGCTATCACTTGTGACATGTTTGAAGCAAAGATCAAAAGTAAGAAATACAATACAAAATGAGGTCAACACTCTTCTAGTGTTGTGATCAAACATTCCTCCATGGTAACCTGGAGTTTTGTTCTCAAGAATGAGTGTGTTGTTTTTCTTCCAAGTCTCCTTCAATCAAGATGACAAGTGATTTCTTCAACCTGTCTTCTCATATATCATTTGCAGGGAGTGGCACCATCTGGTAGTAGCAGTAATAATTACCAACTCTTAAAAACTTCAAGGGTGACTACAACTAGTACTACGGCTGATACTTCAACTAATACTGCAACTGCAATTGATACTACAACTAACTATGAGGCTGCAACTGCAACTGCAACTTAGGGTTTTATGAGGAAACCCTAATTTTTCAAACTTCAAATTTTGAAATTATGACCCAAGGGATAGATGCGCTGAGCTGAGGCGAGTCAGCTGGTGCAGTCAGATTTGTAAAAATCCAAATTTTACCCCCTCAAACTTGACCAGCAGATTTCTGGACTGTTGCTTCTCGTTTTCTAGTACTTCTGGTTTTCCGGTACTTCTGGTACTTCTGGTACTTCTAGTTTTCTGGTACCGGGGAAAACTAGGGTTTCACGTTCTGGGAGATCTACCCACTGAAAAGGTGCACTGAAGGTGCCAAAGAATTCCTTGGGTTAGGGCACACTTTTCTAGATGGTTTGGAGGCTAAAAATATTCTTCAATAAAAAGACCTAATTTTCATGTACGGCAACCGTGACGTTTTTCTTCTTTCTTGTGAAAGATGCTCTCTTCAGCTTAGCTTTGATACCATGTTAAGGTTCTAAGTTATTATTAGGTTTCTTTTCAATTTACTAGATAACCATAGCGTAGATAGGATCACTAAGAAATACACAATCACAAGAGACGCATCATTTATCCTGGGAAACCCTCATGGGGGAGAAAACCCAGCAAAAAATTCCTTAATATAGATAGCCAATACAATGCCAAGAGAATAAACCAAACACTACAAAAAGTCCTCTCCCAAGAATGTGTCTCTCTCTCTCTTCCTTCTTCTCCAACTGCAGCTCCAAACTTGCGCTCTGATGAACAAGTGAGTGAGTGAACAAATGAGGCACTAGCCTCTCTTATTTATACAATCTGGCAGGCGTTGAACTGGGGTGTATTTTCACTGGCTGGGCCGACTTCTCATTTTGGGTGGTTATAACCACTTTAATATATTTTTGTTTGGTCGACTTCTCATTCTGGGTGGTTATAACCACTTTAATATATTTTGGGGCCGACTTTTCATTTATCCTATTACAATTAGGGTTTGACCAATCCACAAAAGGGGATTTGGTCATTTGCAATACTCGACATGATCAATCCACAAAAGGGGATTGATATAATGAATGATACATCAATAATAGATAGAATACTCTTTGCAGTTACAATATTTCAACACCTTGTACTTAAAGAAGTGAGCTAGAGTGCAAGTGATAACCCAACTAATAAATTTTAACTTATTTATTTGTTTGTTGAGCAAAAACCAATTCAATCCTAACCAATATCTCCCTATTAGATTTGGGAGTGTTATCTTAGGATTTGTAGTTGTGCAAAGCCCAACACAAGATCACCAAATCTTATGTAACTATAGGAAATCCTACCACTATCACCTTAGTAAGAAATCTCCTCATTTTAGTGATGGAGGAGGTCCACCACAAGGGATGCTTATGTGGTTGCCTCAAGGGATCAAAATAACAAGTTTAATAGCCAAACCTAGCACCCCCTTTATTGATCACTTAATGAACAGTCTAGGTCTGTGTAATGGATGACGTATGGCATTGTTTGAGTACTTTCCCGGAACAAGAACACTTATAGCATATATATGGTTGATTTTCAAGTATAAACATGCAATCAAAACCTCATAAGATGCTAGACAATGTAGAATTGATATAGTTGGTACAAAATAGAAGAACAAAAACAATTTATAAAAGCAAGTACAAATTTGTAATAGCAGCAAGAAATATGCCTCAGAAATGCAATAGTTGAGAACGAAAATTCAGCGTAAACTTAGTAGGTTAATACCCAATTGTTATATGTGATTTCTGGTAAGTTTAGAACACCTTTAGATCAATGTATGCAACAAATAAGAGAGTATTATATGGATGTAGAAAAAAAATTCAACAACATCAAGTTTGCAAGTGAATTAGCTTTAGTTAGTGTTAGTTAGTTAGTAGATAGCTTGAGAAATTGAGAATAGACAGTTTGTTGATCACTTTCACCACAAGATAACTTAAATGATTAGTGACTTAGGGATATGAAGTCTTTTACAACAATACAATATGTTTGGAGATGATAGTAGCAAGATCTAAGAGGTAGGGCTTGAAATCTAAGGTGCTAGCAGATAAGATCCTTAGCTTTCAAGACTTAAAGAGATGGATTGCTAGAGTGCAATCACTTTTGGGCTCTAGCAATATTTTCTCCCTTCTTAAGTTCTTTAATTACGTCACAATCAAGAGTCTAGAATAAAACTCCTAAAGTTCTAGAAATTTAGAACTTTAGGAGATTAACCCTAAGTAGGATTTCATTCACAAATTTATGGATGAAATTAACCTTATGAGAGGAGAAAGCATTTACCAAGCAAAATATTCAATATGAACAAGTAAAATTTACCATAAAACATTCAATAGCATGAAATGAAATTGCATAAATTTACTTACTTCACCAAGATATGACAAGAGCAAACCCTAATTGCAGCAAATTCATCCAAAAATCAACAAATAATGATCCAAACTTGTCCTCCAAGAGATAGTGCATGAGTAAAAAGAGCCAATAACCCCAATGGAGCGAAAATTCCAGACTTGTCTCTCACAAAGGTGATAAAGTTGTGATGATGAAATGAGTCTAGGCTAGCCATATTTATAAGGAAACCCTAGCTATCCAAAAGATTCTAATGAAAATTCATTTCTTTACATAAGAGGGTCAACCCCTTAAATTTACCCTTGCAACATACAAATTTAATTTTTTACATGAAATAAAACCTTAGAAGGGTGATGTCATGCCATAAGAGGGTGGCGTAGGCTCTCCAAGTGCAACATCAAGCATGGTGAGAGAGACGTTGAGCCTCCAAAGGCCACAAGTCTTTCTCAAAGTTCCCTGCCATGGTCTCCTCCTGTCAAGCCACCTCAAGAACCATCTTATCCATCAAACCACAGCCCTCCAAGGTGACGTCAAGGGATAGGAGGTGACGTCCTAGGCCTCCATAGGGAAATGTCCAAGTGGATAAGGGTGCAACTTCGTCCTCTGGTGATGCCAAGGTGCCTCCAAAGGCAACATCATGTGTCCTTCAGGTGCAATGTCCATCATCCATGGTGTTTTTCATGTGGGGTCCAACGCCCATCATGTGGACAAGATTCTGCAAAGACAAACAAGTACGCCCTTCAAGGTTCCACAAGTCACAAGTATCATACCAAGTAAGCCATATTTAATACAAGAACCACCCAAACATGTGCATCAAACCCCCCTTTCCAAACTAAACAAATGCTCAAAGACCTTATAAGTTTTTCCAAATTTAGATATGGGAGGGGTGTCATGGTGCCCTATTGGGTAGGCCAATCCCCAAGTCAAGGAATGTTTCCCAAGAAGACCCCATCTAAGTCATGTAGTGAATATGATATGGATTGGGGAAAGACATCTAGGCATGGGGTCTTGACATACAAGGGTTTGTATTGTCTCATTTATGGGTGCCTTTGTCAAGGGTGTGTTGCCCTTCGTCTACAATGCAACATTTTTCCAAGCCTTTTTATTGTCATTAATTCATTATGATCTGAAAAATTGAGTACTATGTGCAATGGAAAGTAAGGAGTATCGCAATGCCACTTGAAGATAGAAACACACAAAGTGTCATATGCAATGGAAAGTAAAAGTCACCACAAAATGTATTTCCTCAACAAATGGGACATTTCTTAATTGTGTTTAGAAGGTCCTTGATTCTTATGGAGAAGTGTTTCATTTCTCTCGGTACCTTAGGGCCAGCATCTGGAAGGATAATGATTGGTTTTTAACTTTTTCCAGCTACAACACATATGGGCCTTTGGCCCCTTCTTCCCATGAAATGAGGTACAATTCCTTCTTGGGTCCAATGAACCCAAAAACCCTAAAGATGAGGATACGAAGGGGAAGAAGTGTGGAAAATGGTAAGTATGAATGAGAATGGTACGATGACCCTTCAAGGAACTACCAAGTAGAAACCCTTTTCCCGAGAGAAACCAAATTGTTAGGACACAATGACAACCACCAAGGTGAAATTAGGCAAAAGGTATAATTTCCAAGAAAATGTTACATAATCAAGAAAGGATTATTTACAACATTTTCAAATGCTTCAAATATTCAAGTGACACTTACCATAACACCAGACTTGTTACCTTATGAAGCAATACTCGATGTCCTCTGAGGCCAAGTCGATGTAGTGGATGTTTCTTTGCTACTGATGATGAGTGGTGGTTGACATGAATAGGAGGGACCCTGCGGGCTCTGCTGGTCAACCTGACTCTCGGCACTCCATGTCTTCTACCTGTGGACCTCGAGACATGATCTCCTTAGTTACCCTTAGACTAAGACGGTAACATCTGACTCCTACATGGGGACATGTGCTTACTGTAGGGTGCATGAAAACCTTAGAATCTCTCGGTATGACATGTGCCTACACACACTGAAAAAAGACACGTCGGGATATCAAAGGGTGGCACACTCACCCCTTATTCATATGAGAAAATATGCTAACTATAAAAATTCTAGAGAAAAACTTGAAAAGAAAATTATTTCGACATTTTTATTCTAACATATCAATATGAGTATGCAAAACATATGAATGTAACATAGAAATATGTATTGATGCAAGAAAAGAATAATTAAATCATAATCATGTATGCAAATATAAGCAATATGCAACTACGCTACCATGATATGCATGATGCAAATGCCTACCATAACCTACCTACTCTAATCTATGTTAGTGAAATGTTAGGTGTAATCATAAAACCAATAAAACCACACCTAGCAATGTATCAAAACATCTACCCATGTGTTTCATCATGAACCAAAATAAAGATAAATCAAGCACAAAAAGGCCATGAGCTAGGAAATGCATTATATCATAACTAATCATAAAGTCTAACTCATGGAGGAAGGAGGGAGAGACAAAATTATGCCAAGTCATTTTCCCACAAGAATGTTTGATCCCTTCTCATGCCTCTAGGAGTGATAAGATCCAAGTTAGTCAACCTTCAGATTCTTTGAGCCAACCTTATGAGTCTTTATCTTGTCACACCCCCTTTCAGATGTTACCCCCTCAGCCTAGGGGTAACTAGGAGCATGTAGGATAGAAAAAATATAATTATACATGTAACTCAAAGTTGAACTTATGCATGACTACTCTTCTTAATAAACTAAGGAACTTGATTAGCATAGCTTCTAAAGTCCTTTTGATTTTTTCCAAAAATGAGAATCAATCCTCTAATTTAGTTTGTGTAATCCCCAAATGGATTCTCAAATGTTTAATGATATTTGTCTTCTAGAATTAGGCCTACATCTAAAATTAATTACTTTGACACCCCTCATAATCCTCCATCCTTTAAACATGAAAAAATACAAGATGACCCTTCTACCACAAAAGTGTAAAGGAAAAGTGAAAGTAGAAAACCTTGTTTGACATCTCCAAAAACGGAAAAGGATCCAAATGGTAATGGAAAGTACCACCACATCAGTGGTCAACATAGAAAAGGATCCAAATGGTAATGGGAAGTACCATTTGACACCTTGTTTGACACCTTCAAAAATGGAAAAGGATCCAAATGATAATGGGAAGTACCACCGCATCAGTGGTCAACAAATATCTAGCACTCTACAAAAGATTGTGCCAAAAAAATCTCTCCACCATAGGAATAGTCATTGATTATAGCATATTGTGTCAAGATTATGCACTCAACTATAAGAATAGTCATTTATGCACAAATATTGATTAATTTCACATTGAAAAAATCTTAGGATAACAAATTGAGTTGGACAATATTGTGGGACATGATTTCTCACAGTGGGTATCGTCGATCACATTAGATATCAACAATGGAAATCACTATGACTTATATATCATTGATTATCATTAATATTATTTTATAGACATTAGCTCATGTTATTTCATTACTTGTGTTTGCAACATGTCTGTGTACTAGAAAGTCTAACTAACAAGTGAGGAGTTATTCTTGTTTCCCGTGCCTTGCATACAATCTTGGACAAGGGAATTCGAGGTGTAATATTGTGCATCAAGTTAAATATTGAAGGGGTGGAATGATATTGAAACCATCAAGCTAGACTTTGTTTTATGGTGTGCTATCATCATATGGTGACTAATCCTTGGAGAAGAGGCGAGTCCATAGGAGGTTGTTCCATATAGCATGACTCTAGATGTGGAATCGTTTACTATGAAAATCATAGAAGACTTTTAAGCATAAAAAAACCCTAGTGGTTGAATATACTTGTATCTACAATAGCTCTCTCTCACACACACGCGCACGCACACGAAAAAAAGATATGGAGAATATATCTAACAACCAACACCAAAGAGGAGAGAAAATCATTATATTATTACTAATATGATTGAATAAACATGATCTATATTATTTCATTACTTGTGCTCACCACATGTCTAAGTAATAGAAAATCCAACTAGCAAGGGAGGAGATGTAAAGTGTTTCTCATACCTTTCAAATGATCTTGGAAGGGGATTTTGAGGTTTAGTCTTGGGCATTGTGCTATATATTTAAGGGGTAGAATGATATAGAAGCTATCAAGCTAGGATTTGTTTTATGGTGTGCTATGATCATATGGTTATTGATCCTTGGAGAAGAGGCTCCATAGGGGGCTTGGAGATTAGCTATCCATAAAGCATGTCACTAAATGTAGGATCATTCACTATGCAAATTATTGAAGACTTCAATCATCACAAAACCTTAGTAATTGGATATACTTGCATCCACATTGGCTATCTAACTTTTTGTAATATTCCTAGGTCGAACCTAGCTGTAAATGTAATAATGTACTTAAGTTGGTGAGTTGTTTTATATCTTTTTGTCATGCATCTTCCATGGTGTAGTGCGCGCATCTACTACGCAATAAAATGATGAATTGGGCACATTCTAGGATAGGGCACGCATCATCTTAAGTGCGCGCGATAGTGAGGCCAGCAAGCCTTTTTGTATATGTTTTGTTTTATAGGCTAGTGAGCCAATTATTATAAGCTAGGAGGATTATGTTTGTATTAGGCCAGAGAGCCTAGATGTTAAAGGCCAGTGCGCCTATTTTTGTATGTCTCATGATTAATATAAAATACATCATTGCGCACAGACCGACCATGATAAAAGAGATGGGGGACTAAACTCCACTAGTTAGGGAAAGGATGGGGACTAAAAGTTAAGTAAAAGGGCTAAGCTAGGGAGCTTAAGCTAAAAAGGAATACTATATTAATATTTCTTAAAGTATAAAGTATGGGTAATTAGCTTATCCTAAGTTCTAAGGATGGGGACAAGTGGGCCAAAGTAGCTCCCAACATGACAAGTGTCAAGTTGGGGACATGCATACTTATTGTTTGAACTTAGCTCATTTTGGGGGTAATTCATCATTCCTTCCATGATTCGATCATAGAGGCAACCATTCCATGAGCTTTCACTCACTCAGTCATCTATCCTCCATACCTTCATTTCACTCATGCAATCAACTATTCTTCATACTTTCCTGTCATTTTATCTGAACTTGTATTCATAACCATACATGTTTGTGTCGCTGGTTAGCTTGGGAGCTGGACTGAAGAAGCGGGTTGTCAGGCCCGTGGGATATTGAAGAGGGGGGTTTCCAGGCCCGTGAGAATTCTCTCTGAGTGAGAGAATTGTTGGGTAGTTGATTTCCTGAAGGTGCTAAATTGCAGCTACAAGGCTCTGAGACTTCCTTTCTGGCCTGTTGTTGAAGCCCGGAAAGGAAGTAGAGGCCGGAAAGGAAGTGGGGCAACCGAAGGACTATTGAGAACAGAAGGGGCACACTTCCTAGAGTGGGACAGGCATGTGGGGAATGAGGGACTGTAGGATGTTAGTTTGAGTTTGCACCTGTGATAGTGTCTTTCCCGGTGTCTATGAGCCTTTGGCCTAGTTAAGAATCCCTTTACCCGGGTGGAGTTTAGTCCCAGCTTGGGGGTGACCCACTGTTGAGAGTGATGAGTAGTGCGGTCTATGCTTGGGAGGTTCGTGGAAGGTCTGCATGCAGTTGGTGACATTCTTGCCAAGATAAGTGTCAATTGTGTGATAAATTTACATGTTGCATTGTTATTTACGTGTTCAGTTTTATGGGTTTATCTTGTGTGTGGTTATAACTGTCTGTATGTTTATGGGTATTTCCTGTATATACTGCATGTATACACTTACTGTTATTTCAGTGTGAATCTGTGTATTTACATATGTATTGGTATGTTTACGTTTTATATATAATGTTTCCTCAAGAGTTTTGTGTGTATATATTTTAATTGCATGCAGTTCGAAAAAATTGTGTGGTATAGCTCAGTTAGATGTTGGGTATGTTACAGTATGTTTCGCAAAGAGAATAAAAGAGTGTTCTCTCATGTAGCGTGACCTGACCATGGGTGGTCGGGGACGTTACAATATGGTATCAGAGTTTACGTTTTCCACACTGAGCCTGGATGGGCCAAGAAAGATGAGTTGAAGTGAAATGTCAAGGAGGATTTATTTAGAAGTGGCCAAATTTCATTTTTTTTTATTTTTTTTTAGAACCTCCATGGTAAATTTTAGAAATAATGACGTGAAATTGGGAAAAGCCCCAATTTCTGTTGTTAAATTCATGAGAAAATCGAGAAATTCGGCCAAGTGGTGAGATATTACTAGTTTAATATCTATTTTAGCAAATTCGGACCTGGAATTGGTCGAATTTGAAGTTATAGTAAAGCCATGACAGATGGAGCGAATTTAGTAATTAAAATTCTCAATTCATGACTTGAGCTTGGGAAAAATTCGTTCATGAAATTTCAACCTACAACGATTTGTTGTTGCAGAGGTCGAATGGGTGTTAACGGGGTGAAATTGAGCAAATTCCATAGTTGCAGAATGTATTTGGAAGAAATGGGGGAAACGTTAAGAAAAAGCCTCAATTTTTGTAGTGGAGTTCACGAGGAAGTGACATGCATAAGAATGAATGTGTGCAGGAGGGTGCACTAAAAATGCATGATGCGCAGTAAAAAGCTTGTGATATGTGAAAATTGGGCATTACGCGGAAAAATGTTGGCGTGATGGAGTGCGTGCTAAATTTTGGCACCGTGTGAAAAAATTTGGTGTGTGGGTGCGCACGGTAAATTTTGGCACCACGCGGAAAAATATGGTGTGCGAGTACGCACAGTAAATTTTGGCGTCGCGTGGAAAAATATTGATGTGCGGGTGCGCGCACTAAATTTAGCATTGTGCGGTGTGCACATGCATAAGAAGGTGCGCGCAGTGTACACACACATAATAATGATGCGTGGGGTGTATGTAGTATTGGCAGAGCATAAAGGAGTTTGGTTGGTGTCTGCGCAATATGGGTATATGTTGTCGCGCGACAATTTAGTTAATGGTGCGTGCAGAGTATTTGTACGCGGTGGGGGCGTATTGAACTTTGGCATGGTGTAGTGCATAGAGTGAAATGTGCGCGGAATATCAGTGCGCGATACAAAAATTGTACTCAACAGGTATAGTGCAATAACCAAAACTGTGTGCAGTGGATATTGGTGCGCGGCAGAAAAGTAGTGTGCGCTAGTTATTGGTGCGACAGGGAAGTGTTGCACAGTAGATATAGGTGTGCGGAGCACAATTTACCTTGTGGTATTGCTACATATGGTAAATATGGGCGTAAAGGTTGAATTTTGTGTGCGAGAAGTTCTTTGTATGGTGAATAACAACGGAAAACCAACGAATTTCCGCAACATTTTATGTTGTTTGAACGTCATATTTTTGCAATGCGTTTTTTAGGGCCTTAGGAGCGTTTTTAGGAAATCAAAAACCACGAGACAAAGGTGTATCAAGCTCAAATGAAAGAGCTCGGAGAGAGATTTCTAATGGTGTAAACTGTTCGTAAAATGGAACCTTTATAAGAAAGTTACAGCACAAACAGTGGAGGGTAAAATGTAAGACCCATCTAATTTTAGAAAGCTATAACTTTATGCTCTGGAATCCGATTGAGGCACAGGAGCATTCAATGGAAAGATATTGCACCATAGAAGACATCCCTAGAGATGAATTAAATTTATGGGCATGATAAAAATGTTTACTATGGAAAAGAAGGTACCTGTGGCATTCCAAACCAAAAATACAAATTGGCCAAGAACTTCAACATGTTGTAACTAGTAGCCCGGAACCTTGGACAGAGTGTCCATAATATGTATATGATGAAACCCAATTGAGATCCTACGAAAACTCCAATGGAGTAGGTGCAAAAATGCATAATTACAGTGTAGAGTTGCGCCAAGTTGAAGTGTGAACAGAAAAGTTAATGGGCAATTTTCAAATAACCATAACTTTTTGCTTGAGACTCAGAATTGAGCATGGGAGCAGACGTTGGAAAGGTATTGGATAGAGGAGTCTAATTATCCACCCGAAAAAATTATTTGGGCAATAATTATCACAAGATATCAGAAGAATAATTCTGATGCATTATTGGAACAAAATTGTACATAATTTCATAAAATTGTTGAAACAGTTAGCCTAACAAATTTTGTTGACTACACAGTTTGAAGAGCTAAGAACTTTTGGTTCTTAACAGGTATGAAGGTGGAAAATTTGGTTAAAATTAAGCAGAAGTAATCAGGGAAAGAGTGTTATGAAAAATATTTCATAAGATGATCAAAATCCAAGACTATAAAAGGTTAAGGTATGAATCTTGGCGCAGTCATAAAGTCTTTGGAAGCCACTACAGGAAGTCCTCTCATGTTAGTCAAGTATTCAATGGAATCTGGGCAGAGGAATAGATCATGTAGAGAATGAACTAGTGAACACTCCCAAAGAAACCAATATACAAAGTAAGCAATGCATGGGAGTAAGATCTATTATAAAAGGAATTGACTATCAGAATGATAGTAACCTGATAAAGAAAGAGGTTTAATGCATATTTGGATAAATAGTGCATCATATCCAGGGATTAGCTATGAAATTAGAGTAATGCTTCCCTTATGGTTATCAGAAAGTGCAGTGGAAGCTTGGTATGAAGGGCATCAATCTGGCATGATAGAAGTGGATTGTGCAAGGCAGGTTGAAATCGGATTGGTCAAGACAGGGGAAAGTATAGTCATCAAAAAAAAAATACAAGTGTTGATATGATCAAAAAAGGAAGGGATAAATCAAGTACCACAAGAAGGAAGTTGGTGCTAACTATCCAAGGTTACTCAGAAAACATGACTGGAAATATAATTGGGTCATGTAGGAGTTGGATCAAAAGGATCCGAATAATAGTGGAATGATGAAAATTAATATCAACATAATATGTAATTGCAAGTCCATGAACATGCTAGGATAATGGAAGAAGAATTCATGTGATAGATATCAAGCAAATGGGAATGCATGAAAACAATCGAAGAGGTAAAGAAAGAATCCAAGTAGAGATTATTGATGCATTCCAAAGGTTTTGAAGATATTTCCACAATAGCATGGAAATGTCAAAGCCAATAAAGACTTAAAGGTGAAATGAATCTCTGTAGAGAGTCAATAAAGAACCATGAAGATGAAAATGGTTCTATGCATGGTTTTGAATGTAAAAGAGATGGTGCCTAAGAAAAATCAATCTCAAGTGGCATAGAGCCATGAGTGACATTTCCATGGAGTGGAAGTACCACTTGAAATTAGGTTGGTAAATTAAAAGTAGTATTAAGTGTTTTTAATTAATTGTACTTTTAATTAATTATATACAGCTAGAGTAGGAGGCATATGTCCATCCTTACATCATGCTAAGAGATTGGCTATACAAGCCAAGTTTGAGGCTAGTTGGCAAGTAGTGGAGAAAGGTGGAATAAAACTCAAATACTAAAGTATTCAGCCATGAAAGAGTTGAAATAGTATGAAAAATAGATGGATGTTGAAGATCCAAAGTCTATAGGCCAACATGTTTGGAATTATAATTCATCCAAGTACGAGTTGGGATAGATGGATCCAGAAAGTAAATAAAAGCTGGAAGTTAATATCAGTTTAGTATTGAGATGAAAAGGCAAAGGAAGCCAAGATATATTTGGCTAGAATGTGCTTAGATCATAAATAATCATGCACAGTGGTTACAGTGAAGAGCACATGAAGATTCAGGAATCCAGAAGAATTGAAGATTTCTGGGATAAACAAGAAAAGGTGATACAGGGAGAAATAAGTTGTTGCAATTACTATAGCAGCAGGTATCTTATGGCTTGTTGGAACAACCATAGAGTGAGAATGCTTGCATGTTTGCAAGTGTTGTTGATAATGTTGTTGCATATGGAAGGAAGCAACATAGAGTTGGAAGGTTTATTATAAGACTGATAAAGAGGCATGAGAGCTTCTATTGTCATCAACTAATCATGTAGCATTAAATACATTTAACGGCAGCCATGTAGGTAAGTATTTATCTTTTGCAATTATGTTGCATAATTGTCAAAGGGAAATTTAGGGAAGAATTTCCTAAATTTGAATTGTATAATACGTTGTATGGTGTTGCTTAATTGCATCAACAGGATTAAGTCACCACTAGGTGTGGTAAAGGCTAGAGGCATGTTATAATTATTAAATCTTTTAGCGTTTGAATGCACACACTAACATAGTAGCATGTCATGATTAAATTGGTTATGAGACAATAACCCAAGAAAATAAAAGATAAGAACTTGTTATAGGAATGATGCTAAGAAAGCTAGTCATGTATGAGACCATGAGATGGTTGGATATGGCAAGGTATGATTGTAGAAAGGTTATGTGCCGCACAAATACCCAATGAGCTTCCTACCTTTAAATGAAACTTGGAGTGCAACATTTTTGCTAACACTAATGCACACCATGGAATTATATTCTTGGTGTAGTGTTCGGGTCGAAAAGAAGGGCATCCAAGTAATTGAGAAGGCAATGGGAAGTGTGTGGAGAATGTGTCAAGACATTGACCAGATTTCCAATTTATGAATGGTGAGATACATGGCTTAGATAAAGATCATTTTGAAAATCGATACAAGGGTGCATTGAATAAATAGGCATTGAGAGTTGTACTCATGTCTAGTAAGTGGCAAAGTTGCACTCATACATGATAAAATTGTATATTTAAATACAATTGTCGAATGTATTTTTGTGAGTGCGTGTATATGTGTTCTTGAATGGAACTAATTATGTCAATGGCTGAAATGTTACTAACTCATGGATTTGAGAACATTTCATGAACTATTAGAAATTGCAACAGGAAAGTTGCAAGTCAGGAAGTCATAGGAATAGTGACTACAAAAAATTTCATGTTTAGAAAATTGAAGAAATGAACTTACTGTTATTAATTATGAACATGCATATGTATAGAATGATGAGTCATTTTATTCGGTTAAATTGTTTGGTAATTGTGATTGAATTGCTAGATGCAGGCAATTCTAAGATCATGGCATAAGGTGTTGTACATGTTGAATTATGATGTATAGAAAATACTGACAATTTGTTGGTTGTATGCAATATATAATCATTGCAGGAAAAATGGTATTTAGCATGGTGCTTACTGAAATACATAAGGAAAACTACATCCCATTATTGCAACAGCAATGAAAAATTATGAAATAGAATTTCATATTTTGGGAAAAGTCAAATTCATTATGAAATTAATTTGATTTCTAAAATGGAATTTTTATAATGCTCTCTCATGATAAATGCATGTTTATGATGCAGATGAGATGATAATGATTAAAGTTGGAACTCCTAGAGCCACGGTGCTATGAGACTTCTTGTTCAGCCTGTGTTGGAGCCCTGGAAGGGAATTTGAGCAGGCGATGCACTGTTGGACAGTGAAGGTGCATACTACCTTGGGTTGTACAGCATGTGGGAAGAGAGACCGTTGGTTGGAGTGTTGCTGAGGTTTGGTACCTTGGCCTATACTATGTTGATATTGATTGTGGGTCGTGGTTATTTTAGGAAGCCATTACTCTGATGGAGTCATAGCCATGCTAAAGAGTGGTACGCTACTGAGCGTTTATCAGCAGTGAGATATAATATAAGGTTGGTTGGAACGTCGTGGATCTACAACCAGTTGTTGCTTCAATGAGGTTTAATTGAAGGATGTAATAAGGAACAGTGAGATGAATTATTCCTTAAGTAGCTCTATGGAATAGAGAAATTGACTTCCAGTTGTAGTATGAGTATTGGAATTGGTGCTGGAAAGTAGAGCACCAGATGGATAACAAGCTTCCAATAGCTAAAGCTTGGAAATTTTAGAGAATTGGAATGGTACATGGTATATAATGCACTGAGGACAGTGCATAAATAAGGGGAGGGAATTGTAATATCCCTAGGTCGAACCCAATTGTAAATGTAATAATGTACTTAAGTTGGTGAGTTGTTTTATATCTTTTTGGCATACATCTTCCATGGTGTAGTGCGTGCATGTATTGTGCAGTAAAATGATGAATTGGCCACATTTCAGGATAGCGCACGCAACATCTTAAGTGTGCGCGATAGCGAGGCTAGCGAGCCTTTTTGCATATATTTTGTTTATAGGCTGGTGAGACAGTGATTATAAGCTAGGAGGCTTATGTTTGTATTAGGCCAGACACCCTAGATGTTAAAGGCTAATGCTCCTATTTTTGTATATGTCTCATGATTAATATAAAATACATCGTTGTGCGCAAACCAACCACGACAAAAGAGATGGGGGGCTAAACTCCACTAGTTAGGGAAAAGGTGGGGACTAAAAGTTAAGGAAAAAGGCTAAGCTAGAGAGTTTAAGCCTGTTATCCCCGATTTCATGGGATAACTAGGAGATCGTGTCTCGAGGCCCACAGGTCCTAGACATGGAGTACCAAGAGCAGGATTGACCTGAGCATGGCCCTGGAGAGCCCATCTTTCTTCTTCCTCATCAGACTTGTTCTATCAGCAGCAACAGCATCCATCACCTTCGGCTTGAACTTGTATCGGAGGAGACTCTTGCTCCATGAGGTACTTGGTCCAGGTATCATGGTATGTGTCATATTTGATCATTATAACCTTCAGATATATGCATCAAATTCCTTTTACTTCTGACGACTGCTTGGATCTTACACTAACCCACTTGACCATGGTTGGGGGGATTGACAAGGTACCCTAGCAAGCTTGTGCCCATAGTTTTTGGTTTTCCACCCGAGGGGATTTTGAAGGGCCATCGTTTGCTCCCATCATATCATCACTCTGGCATCTTATCTCCCACTCATCTGCCCCATTCCCCTAGTCCGGACATTAGGATGACCTGTTTGTGGGGTTAAATCTTATCTTGTGGGAAGAAGGGGCTAAAGGCCCAAAAGTTAAAAGCAGCTGGTAAAAGATAAAAGCCATAAAAAAATGAAACCTAGAGATGCCTCGCCCAGGGATCCCCGAGAGGCAATAAAAAGCCTCTCAGCAAGAAATAAGAGGGACCCGAAGAAAAATAACAAAACAAGACCTAGCCAAGAGGATGGGGGGTCTCATCATGAGCCAGCCCATTATGTTCATGGGTACCTAGCAGTATGACATTTCCATTATCTGGTTACCACGCCATGGCAGTGACCTTTGGTTGCATGGCCAAGGGAAAGGGGGTCTCATCACGAGCCAGCCTTATCATTTCTGTAAAAGTGCTTGTGGGTAACACTGTCAACTCTGGTCACCATGCCAAGGCAGTGTCCTCTAGTTAGTCCTTGAAATAAAAAGAAAATAGAGAAAAGAAAGAATAAAGGCAATAAAGGGCTTGGAAAGAATTGCATCCATGACAGGTACAACTCACCTTCTACAAAGGCACCCACAGGTAATATCACCCCTGTCTTTCACTCTACCTATATGCCTGGACATCCTTTGACCACATCACCTCGTGTTACATGGATTGGATGATATCCTCTGGAAACTTTCTTCCTCTTATGGATGTTGGCCCAATAGGGAATTTTGTCTTTATTTTTCGTCTTTGTATAGTAGGTCATTGTAATGTCTTTGAGCTATTGGATGATATATCAGGGTTTTATGCATGCATTTGATAAAATTAATGATGAAATATGATTGAAATTACTATGATCCATGTGACTAATGATCCCATGGAGGGCGAAATTTTTGATGTGCAGGATCATGCCCGACGGACAGGTACCAGTTGGACCGGTACACATGGGGAAATGATTAGTTCGGACCTCCATGGGGCTGAAAAGCCCATCAGATGGTTGTTGGGACCCCATCAGGGGCAGAGACAGGACAGTGATTGGTCGAGCCTTTTCACAAGAAAAGAAGGAGAACATTTTCATCCAGGTTTCCTTGGCTGAGCCCAGCCCAGGGGGGTTGACCCACTACAGGTGGAACGTGCCCCTTTTGATGCCCCAGGACGTCATCTAGGAGCCATGATGTCACCTCTAATGTATGGCATCTTGACAGAGCAGTTTGGCACGTGTGGCAGAGTTTGGAGGCCCAAGAAGGGCCAACGTTTGTCATCTTGTGTTGCATTTTTCCCTAAAAAGGGCCAACCTCTCCCTCAGATGGGCTTGGCGTTCTGTTTATTTCTCATTTAGGGTTTCATTTAACAGTTTAATGTAAAATCCTTAAAAGGCATGGCTCATTTAGTTAACTGGTTGTTTGACTGCTTTATTTTGTTGTTTTTACATCTGCACCCTAATTTTGCATGTCCTTCCATCTTTAGAATGTCAAGTTGTCATCCTTCCTTTTTGTCCTCTTTTTTCTCTCATTTTATTCTTCTTTACTCTTCTCTTTTCTTTATTCTCTATTTTATTCTTCTTACTGAATGTTTTCCTTCTCAATTCATCACAATTGCACACTTCCTCGACTTTCTTCTTCTCCTTTGTGCACCTCTTCTGCACACTTCTTATTTACTTAGGATTTTTTCTCAAAACTTTATTCCAAAACCACATGTCCAACAGTTTAATGTAAACCAGTATGATTTTTGGTTTGTAGCCTTGTCGGCTATTTTTAATGACCTAAAATTAATTAAAAGGTCATGGTACACTATATATTGAGGATGTTTTCCCCTCATTTAAACATAACACATCACTCACTCTCCTAGTGAGGTCTGATTTTTTGCACCCTATTAGGGTTATTGGCTATTTTGAGGGGGGCGCACTTGTTTGGAGATGAGATTTTTGGCAATTTATGTTGTTTTTCTTGAAGGAAGGTTTACAACTAGGGTTTGCATGCTATTTTCTTGATGATTTGTAAGTATTTTTCTGCAAAACTTCTTGATTGAATGGTTGTAGTTTAATTTCTTGCATTCTATTT
>ML783596.1:593387-604300 GCA_009831015.1 Picea engelmannii
ATGATTTGTAAGTATTTTTCTGCAAAACTTCTTGATTGAATGGTTGTAGTTTAATTTCTTGCATTCTATTTATATATATACATTGTTGAATCAAAACCCTAGGGGAAAAACACACAAGTAGGTCGTTGTCTCATGTCCCCTGATAGAAAAAACTTTTAAGCCATTGAATAAGAAGAAGAGAGCCTAGCCATTGCTACACTCATTCTATCTTCTTCCCTTAAGCTAGCCATACTTTAAATTTTCAAGAGAAAGAGGATGTCCCAGGCCTAGGTTATCTACACCTAGGGCAATTTTTCTTTTAGGGTTTGATGAAAGAGCCTTGCCTTTGCAACACTCTCCCTCTTTAAACTCTCTTATCTTGATTTTGTTTGTCTTTGAGCTAGCCATTTGCCAGGAAGGAGGAGAGAGCAAGAGGCCTTGCTTAAGCAACACCATAGTGAGCCTCTCTCCCCTAGGGTTCTGTTTTCAAAGCCCTGCCATTGCAGCACTTTGAAACCTTTCCCTCTTTTCCTTTAAATCCCGTACCCTTCAACTTGTGCGTCCTTCATATTTTGACTCCATAACCCTAGGCATTGATCTTTAGCCTCAAACGTTGAAGTGAAAGTGATTGAAACAACTCTCAAAAACCTTAAATTTGAAACCGTAACTAACAAACTAACCCTAATTAGGCTGAAGTCACACTTGAATAATCCATCTTGACACAGCATCTGTCTTCTATAAGCAATTGGATGATGATCTAAATCATTTATTGAGAAAAGTGTTGGTTGGATACATTGTTAGCTTAATCATCTTGATAGTTATTGATGAATTGATGCTTTTTCATAGCTAATTGATAAGACATTGACCTCATTGATATCTATTGTTTTACATTGCTTATTAATTGATATCAGATAGTCATATGAAGCACTGACCCACTGAATTATAGCCTGCATATATTCTTTATTGTTGTCTTGTTCCGGGCAGGTGTTCTCTTTGGGCATACACTTCTTTATTGGTTGATTAGTTGGACCTTTTGATCTTGGCGGTAACCTGTGAGGAGGAAACTATAACCTTGACTTTATACCTTAGCCTCTTCAAAACCCCAGGTTGTCGGGGACATCTCCCCTGAGTTAACCTCCCTAAATAGAAAGAACCTCCCCATCATGGTGACATTGGGTGGGGAAGGTTCATGTTACGCTAGTTTGGCCTCTATCATTTAGCCTTTAACCTAAGCTACAAACTGTGTGATAACATTTTGGCGTCGTTGCCGAGGAACACTGAGTCAATCTTCCTCAACGAAAAACCTTTTGGTAAGCCTTGCCTCAAAGACCTTTTCTTAAAAGCTTACCTGGCGACTCCACTAGGATTTTATTCCCCTTTTCTTTGATAGTTACAGGAAAACTATCTGGCGACTCCACAAACCAAAAGGAGATTCAATAACCCTCCTTTGTCTTTCAGAACGAAGCCTCCCTTGAATTCACCTGTTGTCAAGTCACTTTTTGGAAAGAGACTTCCTTTAGCAAACATGTCTAACTCTCAGACCGCTACAACGAACCCAGTTAACAATCAAAGACAATGGTCATATACCCTTTTCAAACCGTTAGACATGTCATCCATACCAGGCTACCCTAGGCAAATGCCACCCAAGTACGAAAAGTGGTTGCCTAAATTTACCGGTATTGATGCTACCAGTGCCAAAGAGAACATGAGTAACTTTTGGGCATTCATTCAGCTTCACCCCCTCAGTGATGATGTTGAAGACTTGGTTATGAAGTTATTCTCTGCTACTCTTTATGATGCCACAAGACATTGGTATCTTAGTCTTCCTGATGGAAGCATCAAGACCATGGATAGACTTGAGCAAGTCTTTCTAAAAAGGTGGAGCATCAAAGAAGACCCTAACATGCTTCTCACTCGATTAAATGGCCTTGCCAAGTATGAGAATGAGTCCATTCGGGAATTTCACACCATATTCGAAGCATTACTCCAAATAATTCCCGCAAGCCATCACCCGAAAGATGATTACCTTGTTCATATTTACACCAGATCTTTCAATGGCCAACTAGGGTATCTTCTTAGAGACAAAAACCCCCAGTCCATTCAAGACGCCCAAGAGCTCACTACCAAGATAGAAGGGAACCTTCTTTCATCTAATATTGAGCCCTTTGTTAACCCTAGGGGGAGAGTAGACACCAAACTGAAGATAGTTCACAATGTTGAGCCTACTTCAGATCTATCCACCAGTATCGCCAAGTTACAAGCCTCCATGGATGGCATCATAAAAAATCAAGAAGAGATGATGAACCGAATTGTCAGACTTGAAAAATCTTAGTCCGAAGCACCTAGACCTTCGTTCAAAGGGAAGTTCCATAAAGGGAATCAATTTTACAAGCCAAAGAATGAAAATGAAGTTCCAAATACCTTGGCCCCCACAAACGTTGTGGATGAAAACCCTTGGTGCCTGGAGTGCAATGAAGCACATTGGGAGCATGAATGTCCTTATAACGCTAGACAGCAACAAGTCAACAATTTGGACTGCTTCATGAATCTTCCTCAGATAAATATCACAGATATAGAACATCAACAAGCCCTGAAGGACGCAGCAAGAGCAGCAAGGATGGAAATAATAAACAACTTGGACCAGGAATCATGAGAAAATCTAAACAAGCATGAAGTTCAAGTATAAACGAGAAAGAACCCAAAACAACCTACCGTTGATCAGCCGAAACCCCCATCTCTTGAGGTTCTTCTTCCTAAGACATCCAAGACTACTAAGGTTGACCTTAACTTTGACTTTGAAGGGGCTTTATCAAAGATGCATGTGAACGTTCACCTAAGAGAAGCAATCAAGATCCCATCCATTAAAGAACGCTTTGATACCTTCTTTTCGGGATCAGCTGAACCTATGGACCCCCCAATTATGTTGCAAGTTGATCATTTCAGGGTCCAGTATGGTGAAAACCCCCCTTTCTTCATGACTTTAACAATGAACAACAAATACCTTAACAATTGCATGCTAGATACAGGGGTTGGTGCCAACATGATGTCTCTTAAAGTCATGCAGCAAATGGGTTTGAAGGTCACTAGGCCTTACAGGAATGTGTGTGGTTTCGAATCTAAAGCAATACCCACACATGGTGTGGTTGAAAATGTTGAAGTACACTTAAAGGAATACCCCGAGAAGATGGTCCACATAGATATTATAGTGGTTGATGTCCCGGATGTATGGGAAATGTTGTTGTCTAGGAAGTTTGGTGCAATGATAGGCGGGTCCCTTGAGATGGACCTCACCTTTTTGGGATCACCTTTGAAAGACGAGACAACCGGATGTTTACTCAATGTACCAATAACTGGAAATCATGTATAGGATATTGTTCCTCCCATAAGTGACGATAAAGCACAAAAAGATGTGATACAAAATCTTCAAGAATATTCTCCAGAAGACATGCCCTTTGCAACAGAAGAGGAGTTTGATTAGATTGAATGGCCCAAGAAAGAAGAATACCAACAACTCCTAGATGAATTCAAGAACAAAGAAGTTGGGACAGTGAAGATATTAAAGAGGAAAAAGGATGAAGATGACATGCAAATCTGCCCATCCCAACAAGAAGTTTTTACAGCAGAAGCCCACCTGCCTCCCTCAATATAATACACTAGGGTTGTCCAGGGAACGACCAAACACAAAATCAGAAAATACAAGGAGGGAGATTTGGTATGGATGTGGGATACTCAGAAAGGATAGCCAACTAATGTGAAAGGAAGTACGCAATCATGGCTCGGACCCTTCAAAGTCGGAATGGAATCAGTTGATAACTCATACTATTTGTCCACTTTGGAAGGGAGAAGGCACCCATTGCCCATCAGGGGGCACCTCCTCAGACCCCACCAAGGTGGTGGGACCTGACTCCACAGGTAAGTATAGGTAGGTAGGCATTCTTCCGTGTATTATACCATTTTCATTTCATGTTAGTTTGTTTCCTCACTTGCATATTGATTGCTTTTATTTCAGTCATATACATATATTATTTGCGGGGTGGAAATACCACTCAACCCTTGTTGCTAATGCCATTTTCAAGTATGAGCAGGTTTGTAGGTTATGCCATAGATGTTGAGGTTCTCATACACTGTACGGTGAGCACGTGTCCCCGAGTTGGAGCCAGATTTCCTGGGATAACTAGGAGATCATGTCTCGAGGCCCACAGGTCCTAGACATGGAGTATCGAGAGAAGGATTGACCTGAGCATGGCCCCTGAGGGCCCATCTTTCTTCTTCCTCATCAGACTTGTCCTGTTAGCACCAGCAGCATCCATCACCTTTGGCTTGAACTTGTATCGGAGGAGACTCTTGCTCCATGAGGTAGTTGGTCCAAGTATCATGGTATGTGTCATATTTGATCATTATAACCTTCAGATATATGCATCAAATTTTTTTTACTTCTGACAACTGCTTGGATCTTACACTAACCCACTTGACCATGGTTGGGGGAATTGATAGGGTACCCTAGCAAGCTTGTGCCCATAGGTTTTTGTTTTCCACCAGGGGAGATTTTGAAGGGCCAACGTCCGCTCCCATCATATCATCACTCTTACATCTTATCTACCACTCATCTGCCCCATTCCCCTAGTCCGGACAATAGGATGACCTATTTGTGGGGTTACATTTTATCTCATGGGAAGAAGGGGCTAAAGGCCCAGAAAGTAAAAGCAGTTGGTAAAAGATAAAATCCATAAAAAAATTAAACCTAGAGATGCCTCACCCAGGGATCCCAAGAGGTAATAAAAATCCTCTCAGCAAGAAATAAGAGGGACCCGAAGAAAAATAACAAAACAAGACCTAGCCAAGAGGATGAGGGGTCTCATCACGAGCCAGGCCATTATGTTCATGGGTACCTAGCAGTATGACATTGCCATTATCTGGTTACCATGCCAGGGCAGTGACCTTTGGTTGCATGGCCAAGGCAAAGGGGGTCTCATCACGAGCCAGCCTTATCATTTATGTGAAAGTGCTTGGGTAACACTATCAGCTCTGGTCACCCCTTCAAGGCAATGTCCTTTAGTTAGTCCTTGAAATAAAAAGCAAATAAAGAAAAGAAATAATAAAGGCAATAAAGGGCTTGGAAAGAATTGCATCCATGACAGGTACAGCTCACCTTCTACAAAGGCACCCACAAGTAATATCACCCCTGTCTTTCACTCTAGCTGTATGTATGGACATCCTTTGACCACATCACCTCGTGTTACATGGCTTGGATGATATCCTCTAGAAACTTTCCTTCTCTTATGGATGCTGGCCCAATAGGGCATTTTGTCTTTATTCTTCGACTTTGTATAGTAGGTCATTATAATGTCTTTGAGCTATTGGATGATATATCAGGGGTTTTATGCATGCATTTGATAAAATTAATGATGAAATATGATTGACATTGCTATGATCCCTGTGACTAATGAGCCCATGGAGGGAGAAGTTTTTGATGTGCAGGATCATGCTCGACGGACAGGTACCAGTTGGACCGGTACACATGGGGAGATGATTAGTTCAGACCTCCATGGGGCTGAAGAGCCCATCAGATGGTTGCTAGGACCCCATCAGGGGAAGAGACAGGACAGTGATTGGTCAAGCCTTTGCACAAGAGAAGAAGGAGAACGTTTTCATCCAGGATGCCTTGGTTGAGCCCAGCCCAGGGGGGTTGACCCACTACAGGTAGAACGTGCCCCTTTTGATGCCCCAGTACATCATCTAGGAGCCATGACATCACCTCTAGTGTATGGCATCTTGACAGAGCAGTTTGGCACATGTGGCAGAGTTTGGAGGCCCAAGAAGGGCCAACGTTTGTCATCTTGTGTTGCATTTTGCCCTAAAAAGGGTAAACGTCTCCCTCAGAGGAGCTTGACGTCCTGTTTATTGCTCATTTAGGGTTTCATTTAACAGTTTAATGTAAAACAGTATGATTTTTGGTTTGTAGCCTTGTTGGTTATTTTTAATGACCTAAAATTAATTAAAAGGTCATGATACACTATATATTGCGGATGTTTTCCCCTCATTTAAACATAACACATCACTCACTCTCCTAGTGAGTTCTGATTTTTTGCGCCCTATTAGGGTTATTGGCTATTTTGAGGGAGGCGCACTTGTTTGAAGAGGATATTTTTGGCAATTTATGGTGTTTTTCTTGAAGGAAGGTTTACAACTAGGGTTTGCATGCTATTTTCTTAATGATTTGTAAGTATTTCTCTACAAAACTTCTTGATTGAATGGTTGTAGTTTAATTTCTTGCATTCTATTTATATATATACATTGTTGAATCAAACTCCTAGGGGACAAACACACAAGTAGGTCGTTGTCTCATGTCCCCTGATAGAAAAACATTTTAAGCCATTGAAGAAGAAGAAGAGAGCCTAGCCATTGCTACACTCATTTTATCTTCTTCCCTTAAGCTAGCCATACTTTAAATTTTCAAGAGAAAGAGGACGTCCCAGGCCTAGGTTATCTACACCTAGGGCCGTTTTTCTTTTAGGGTTTGATGAAAGAGACTTGCCTTTGCAACACTGTCCCTCTTTAAACTCTCATGTCTTGATTTTGTTTGTCTTTGAGCTAGCCGTTTGTCGGGAAGGAGGAGAGAGCACGAGGCCTTGCTTAAGCAACACCGGAGTGAGCCTCTCTCCCCTATGGTTCTATTTTCAAAGCCCTGCCATTGCAGCACTTTGAAACCTTTCCCTCTTGTCCTTTAAATCTCGTACCCTTCAACTTGTGCGTCCTTCATCTTTTGACTCCATAACCTTAGGCACTGATTGTTAGCCTCCAACGTTGAAGTGAAAGTGATTGAAAAAACTCTCAAAAACCTTAAATTTGAAACCCTAACTAACAAACTAAGCCTAATTAGGCTGACGTCACACTTGAATAATCCATCTTGACGCAGCATCTGTCTTCTATAAGCAATTGGATGATGATCTAAAGCATTTATTGAGAAAAGTGTTGGTTGGATACATTGTTAGCTTAATCATCTTGATAGTTATTGATGAATTGATGCTTTTTCATAGCTAATTGATAAGACGTTGACCTCATTGATATCTAGTGTTTTACATTGCTTATTAATTGATATCAGATAGTCATATGAAGCACTAACCCATTGAATTATAGCCTACATATATTCTTTATTGTTGTCTTGTTCCGAGTAGGTGTTCTCTTTGGGCATACACTTCTTTATTGGCTTATTAGCCGGACCTTCTGATCTTGGTGGTAACCTGTGAGGAGGAAACTATAACCTTCACTTTATACCTTAGCCTCTTCAAAACCCCAGGTTGTCGGGGACGTCTCCCCTGGGTTAACCTTCCTAAATAGAAAGAACCCCCCCATCGTGGTGACAATAGGTGGGGAAGGTTCTTGTTACGCCAGTTCGGCCTCTATCCTTTAGCCTTTAACCTAAGCTACAAACTGTGGGATAACATTTTGGTGCCATTGTCAAGGAACACTGAGTCAATCTTCCTCAACAACAAACCTTTTGGTAAGCCTTGCCTCAAAGACCCTTTCTTACAAGCTTACCTAGCGACTCCACTAGGATTTTATTCCCCTTTTCTCTGATAGTTTCAGGAAAACTATCTGGCGACTCCACAAACCAAAAGGAGATTCAATAACCCTCCTTTCTCTTTCAGAAGGAAGCCTGCCTTGAATTCACCTGTTTTCAAGTCACTTTTTGGAAAGAGACTTCCTTTAGCAAACATGTCTAGCTCTCAGACCGCTACAACGAACCCAGTTAACAATCAAAGACAATGGTCATCTACCCTTTTCAAACCGTTAGACATGTCATCCATACCAGGCTACCCTAGGCAAATGCCACCCAAGTACGAGAATTGGTTGCCTAAATTTACCGGTACTGATGCTACCAGTGCCAAAGAGCACATGAGTAACTTTTGGGCATTCATTCAGCTTCACCCCCTAAGTGATGACGCTGAGACTTGGTTATGAAGTTATTCTCTGCTACTCGTTATGATGTTGCAAGACATTGGTATCTCAGTCTTCCTGATGGAAGCATCAAGACCATGGATAGACTTGAGCAAGTCTTTCTCAAAAGGTGGAGCATGAAAGAAGACCCTAACATGATGCTCACTCGACTAAATGGCCTTGCCAAGTATGATAATGAGTCCATTCGGGAATTTCACACCAGATTCGAAGCATTACTCCAAAGAATTCTCGTAAGCCATCACCCGAAAGATGATTACCTTGTTCATATTTACACCAGATCTTTCAATGGCCAACTAGGGTATCTTCTTAGAGACAAAAACCCCCAGTCCATTCAAGACGCCCAAGAGCTCGCTACCAAGATAGAAAGGAACCTCCTTTCATCTAAGATTGAGCCCTTTGATAACCCTAGGGGGAGAGTAGACACCAAACCGAAGATAGTTCACAATGTTGACCCTACTTCAGATCTATCCACCAGTATCGCCAAGTTACAAGCCTCCATGGATGGAATCATAAAAAATCAAGAAAAGATGATGAACCAGATTGTCAGACTTGAAAAATCTCAGACCCAAGCACCTAGACCTCCGTTCAAAGGGAAGTTCTAGAAAGGGAATCAATTTTACAAGCCAAGGAATGAAAACGAAGTTCCAAATACCTTGGCCCCCACAAACGTTGTGGATGAAAACCCTTGGTGCCTGGAGTGAAATGAAGCACATTGGGAGCATGAATGTCCTTATAACGCTAGCCAGCAACAAGTCAACAATTTGGACTGCTTCATGAATCTTCCTCAGATAAATATCACAGATATAGAACATCAACAAGCCCTGAAGGAAGCATCAAGAACAGCAAGGATGGCAATAATAAACAACTTGGACCAGGAATCACGAGAAAAGCTAAAGAAGTAGGAAGTTCAAGTAAACAAGAGAAAGAACCCGAAACAACCTACCGTTGACAAGCCGAAACCCCCATCTCTAGAGGTTCTTCTTCCTAAGACAATCAAGACTAGTAAGGTTGACCTTAACTTTGACTTTTTAGGGGCTTTATCAAAGATGCATGTGAACGTTCCCCTAAGAGAAGCAATCAAGATCCCATCCATTAAATAATGCTTTGATACCTTCTTTTCGGGATCAGTTGAATCTATGGACCCCCCAATTATGTTGCAAGCTGATCATTTCAAGGTCCAGTATGGTGAAAACCCCCCTTTCTTCATGACTTTAACAATGAACAACAAATACCTTAACAATTGCATGCTAGATACAGGTGTTGGTGCCAACATGATGTCTCTTAAAGTCATGCAGCAAATGGGTTTGAAGGTCACTAGACCTTACAAGAATGTGTGTGGTTTCGAATCTAAAGCAATACCCACACATGGTGTGGTTGAAAATGTTGAAGTACACTTAAAGGAATACGCCGAGAAGATAGTCCACATAGATATTATAGTGGTTAATGTCCCAGATGTATGGGAAATGTTGTTGTCTAGGAAGTTTGGTGCAATGATAGGCGGGTCCCTTGAGATGGACCTCACCTTTTTGCGATTACCTTTGAAATACGGGACAACTGGATGTTTACTCAATGTACCAATAACTGGAAATCATGTACAGGATATTGTTCCTCCCATAAGTGACGATAAAGCGCAGAAAGATGTGATACAAAATCTTCAAGAATATTCTCCGGAAGACATGTCCTTTGCAACAGAAGAGGAGTTTGATCAGATTGAATGGCCCAAGAAAGAAGAATACCAACAACTCCTAGATGAATTCAAGAACAAAGAAGTTGGGACAGTGAAGATATTCAAGAGGAAAAAGGGTGAAGATGGCGTGCAAATCCGCCCATCCCAACAAGAAGTTTTTACAGCAAAAGCCCACCCGCCTGCCTCATTACAATACACTAGGGTTGTCCAGGGAACGACCAAACACAAAATCAGAAAATACGAGGGAGATTTGGTATGGATGTGGGATACTCATAAAGGAGAGCCAACTAATGTGAAAGGAAGTACGCAATCATGGCTCGGACCCTTCAAAGTTGGAATGGAATCAGTTGATAACTCATACTATTTGTCCACTTTGGAAGGGAGAAGGCGCCCATTACCCATCAGCAGGCACCTCCTCTGACCCCACCAAGGTGGTGGGACCTGACTCCACAAGTAAGTATAGGTAGGTAGGCATTCTTCCGTGTATTATACCATTTGCATTTCATGTTAGTTTGCTTCCTCACTTGCATATTGATTGTTTTTATTTCAGTCATATACATATATTATTTGCGGGGTGGCAATACCACCCCACCCTTGTTACTAATGTCATTTTCGAGTATGAGCAGGTTTGCAGGTTATGCCAGAGATGCTGAGGTTCTAATGCGCTCTACGATGAGCACATGTCCCCGAGTTGGAGCCAAATGTTGTCCCCGATTTCATGGGATAACTAGGAGATCATGTCTCGAGGCCCACAGGTCCGAGACATGGAGTACCAAGAGCAGGATTGACCTGAGCATGGCCCTGGAGGGCCCATCTTTCTTAATCCTCATCAGACTTGTCATGTCAGTAGCAACATCATCCATCACCTTCAGCTTGAACTTGTATCGAAGGAGACTCTTGCTCCATGAGGTAGTTGGTCCAAGTATCATGGTATGTGTCATATTTGATCATTATAACCTTCAGATATATGCATCAAATTCCTTTTACTTCTGACGACTACTTGGATCTTACACTAACCCACTTGACCATGGTTGGGGGGATTGACAGGGTACCCTAGCAAGCTTGTGCGCATAGGTTTTGGTTTGCCACCAGGGGGGATTTTGAAGGGCCAACGTTCGCTCCCATCATATCATCACTCTTACATCTTATCTCCCACCAATCTGCCCCATTCCCCTAGTCCAGACATTAGGATGACCTGTTTGTGGGGTTACATCTTATCTCGTGGAAAGAAGGGGCTAAAGGCCCAGAAAGTAAAAGCAGCTGGTAAAAGATAAAATCCATAAAAAAA
>ML783596.1:612298-658832 GCA_009831015.1 Picea engelmannii
ATTCTATTTATATATATACATTGTTGAATCAAAACCCTAGGGGACAAACACACAAGTAGGTCGTTGTCTCATGTCCCCTGATAGAAAAACCTTTTAACCCATTGAAGAAGAAGAAGAGAGCCTAGCCATTGCTACACTCATTCTATCTTCTTCCCTTAAGCTAGCCATACTTTAAATTTTCAAGAGAAAGAGGACGTCCCAGGCCTAGGTTATCTACACCTAGGGTCGTTTTTCTTTTAGGGTTTGATGAAAGAGCCTTGTCTTTGCAACACTCTCCCTCTTTAAACTCTCTTGTCTTGATTTTGTTTGTCTTTGAGCTAGTCGTTTGTCGGGAAGGAGGAGAGAGCACGAGGCCTTGCTTAAGCGACACCGGAGTGAGCCTCTCTCCCCTAGGGTTCTGTTTTCAAAGCCCTTCCATTGCAGCACTTTGAAACCTTTCCCTCTTGTTCTTTAAATCTCGTACCCTTTGTTGAAACAGATCTTAAAAAAAAATATTATCCTTAAGGCCTATATTCATATTTTTTGAGTCTTTAAGTTTTTGGCTTTCTTAAAACAATATTTTCATCGATTCTAAATTCGCGATAACCTTTTATTTATTATTTTTCAATAAAGAACGGATAAAAGTTTACAAAAATATAAATTTTCCAACACTCTTCGAAAAATTATTTAAAAGGAGTATAATTTTAAATTCGCGAATTTTTCATTCAAATGTTAAAGAAATCGGGATTCGGGGTTTTCCGTAACAATTTTTTGATGCAAATCGATTTACGAAATCCCGATCCCTGATCTCCCGATACTTTAAGACTTAATCAAAACACAAATTACTTAATTCTCTTTTAAGAGGGTTTAAAGATTAAGTTAATCACGTCGCGATATCGGGATTCGCGGTTCAATAAGATCATATATATTGTCATCGTGTTTCCCGATTTCCCGATTAACGAAATCCCGATCCACAGTTTACGTTAAATTAACTAATCATGTTTTGACCTTAATCTTAATTACTTAATTAATTAAGATAAGTTAAATCCTGATTAAAAGAAAAGCGCCATCGCGATTTCGGGATTCGCGATTCCGTGAGAGCATGTTTCATGTCATCAAGTTTCCCGAAATCCCGATTTCCAGAATTCCAATTAACGAAATCTCGAAGGGGTCTAATCTCGATTAATGAACATACTAAAAATGTTTAAACTTTAATTAATACATCGTGATTTCGCGATTTCGGCGATCGGGTTTCTTTGATGACATATCTTTCGACATAAAGAGTGTCGAAACCCCGAAAAGTCATGTTTTCATATTTAACTCATAATCAACACTAATAAATCCTCTTTCAAAACAGGTTTAAAGTTAATCTTTCTTTGAATGTTCATTAATGCGTCGTTGTCTGATTAAGTAAGTTTCTATTTTATTTGAAAATTCCGAGAAAGCCTAAGTACGGACATTAAATGCATATCTCCGAAAATATCTTTTACATTAAGAGCGTTAACTTCGTAACAGATGTACAAATCTCATTATTTTTATGATATATTCAAAGTAAAAGTTTGAAACGTCTGTATTTTCATTTCAAAGCCGAGCTCATTCATCCACTTTCTGTGACAGGTTCTCAAGTCAGACGCAGAGCTATGGCACCTAAAAAAGCACCAAAGAAAAACGAAGAACCACAGGAAGGCGATATTATTTCGGATACTACTCCACACGCCATACACTCCATCAAAGCATGGGCTCAAGTTTCTGAATTGCTGGAGGATGAGTTAAAGTATGCAGACCCTGATTCTGAAAATCATCTACGGGACGTTGCTAAGTGTGAACTTCATAAGGTTGTTGCACGTCTGAGGTTGGTGGCTTACACTGAGATGGTCGGTTGGGCTCTAGATAAGGTAGATATCCCAACAAGGAGTATTCAGAACACGTAAGGAGCTATCGTCGGATCATTTCGGCCTGAGCACATTCAAATAATGTATAAACTATCACCGAATTATAAACACACCTTTAATGCTGAATTTGTAGCTGAATTTCAAAGAAAGGAATGCATTGAGGCAGATCAGACATACCCCGACATGATTAAAGGATGGGCAAGGTCTGAAGCAAAGTTTAGGGCTGATAATCATGGGATTTACGCTACAACTTCTTTAAACGAATATATGGTTTATGTAGCCATGATGTTATGCAAACTTTTCGGGAGAAAAGATCCCTGTCACTTTCATGCAGACTGGGTACCCTTCTTAGAAGAAGTCGAAAATGGAAATGGTTTCAACTGGCATAAAATTTTATCGAATAACCTAACAAAAGAAATTTCAAAGTATAAAGAAGACAAGTCAAAAGGACAACCAGTGTCTTCTTATATGTCTGCTTATATTATGGATGTCATTTGTTTTATGACCCCATTTCCATTAATGAATTGGAGTTGGAGTGTTTCCTGCCCAGAGCCTGTTCATAAATATCACTCAACCCTCTGGGAAGAAAATGCTAAAGAAACATTTTACGATGTCTCTCATTTTGTAATTATTCTTATGCACAAATTATTTTTTGGATGCGAACCCCCTCGCATTTCTAATGCAGTCATAGAAAGTCTTAAATTTGTTGTCGATTGGTTTATTGAGGAAAATGTTTCCTATGTTAGGGTCTATGGATGTTCCATTCCTCCTCACGCACTCCCAAAATTCTTACCAAACAGATTGATATGCAGAGAAGTAGCTTATTTGTTGGCCAAGGGTGGTATTGGGTTAGAATTAAAAGCCCTTCAGAAAAAAGCATGGCCATCTTTCCCTGTTTATGTCGGGAAATTTACTTTATCAAATTTAGGCCATTCTAAGGTGGAAGCCGAGTCATTGGAGGAAGCGAAGTTAGTAAACATTGAGCACAGAAAACATGACCCTTACCAAATAATTAGTCGGCATTACATACATTGTAATTTAAAAGCATATGAACATGAAGTTTCTATTTATGATGATATTTTCAAAGATGTTAAGTCTTATGAGGAAGTGCATAACAGAGTACAGGCCTTGCCACCTGACTCACAAGTTGGGTTTGCATCTTTTCAAAGCCATAGGCGAAGCTGTCCGCCGAAGATTTTACAGGGTGAAATTTCGACCTTATTGCCAGAACAGGAAGAAACCCCTCCAGGGTTTGAAACTAATACTTATGACAAAGATAAGTTGAAGGATGCTGAAAAACCTCCTCAAAACACAGAAGGTTCTCAGATAAAAGAACCAGGGACAGAGAAAGGAAAATGACTGGAAACAAGTCCAATAAATCTTGATGATGTTCCAGGAAAGATTGGAGGAACTGCTTCAAAATAACTTGGTAGTCCGATAACCTCTTTAACTCCATTACAGTGTACTTTCGGAACCCCTCATGAAGGAGTTTTGTATGTCAGTGACCTAGAGCCAATTTCAAGAGATGAAATCCTCTCGTCGGATTATTTTTTCAGCAAAAAGCGAAGAGCAATGTTGAAGCAAGAAATTCATCAGAGAGGAGAAGGAACAATTAAAAGGCATAGAGTTATCATAGATGGAAAGAAACACAAAGAAGGAGAATCCGCTACAGAATTAGCAAGAACAATGGGTGCTATAGCATCAGCTAATATGTATTCTGTGGGAAATTTAACAACTATGCTTGAAGAAAAGGATCAAACAACAATTCTATTGCAAGACAAAATAAAATAAAGTGAAAGAAATATTGCTTGGGGAATACAGAAAGGTTTAGAACAAGCTAGACTCAAAGATATGCAAGAAATCCAAAAAATAAATAAAGAGTTAGATGAGGCAAAACATTTAATACATGTCACACAAGAACATGTTCAAAAGCTAGGAGAAGAAAACAAACGGTTGCATGATAAGATTATTTCTATTACTAACCAGGTAGTTGAAATTGAACATTTCAGGACACAGGTATCAGAGATATATGCAAGAATAGAGGAGGAACAACAGAAAGTATTCTTGAATCTAGAAATAATCCAGAATTATTTTCAGGAATCAAATAAGTCGTTGGAAAATGTGTTCCAGAAAGAAAGAGAGGCAAAAGCAGCTAGGACAACCTTTCAGAAAGCAGTGGCTTCTTCGTCAAAGGAAGAAATTGGAAAGACTCAGAAATTATCAATTTCTGAACAGGTTAAAAGAGATATAATGATTAAAGTGTGGGAATCTAAATTGGCTGAATATAAAAGAATCACAAGAGAAGTTAATGAAGATTGCCAAGGAATCTTCGATCTCTTGGAAAGAGATTCAGTGAATATTGGAACAGATGGTTGTTCTGGATTGTTAGGCGAAGTCAATATAGTCAAGCATCAGCTGAGATTTAGAGAAGAGCTCGAAGGAAAGAAAGCAGAGATTGCAAACATCAAATTGATCAACATCATGGCGATCAATAAGTGGATGGTGACTTCAAGTTTAAAGTTGAAAATTGTTAAGTTCACAGAAAGAATGATAGAAAGTCGGTTGCCGGAATTACAGAGGAGATTTTTCTCATTTGAAGCCAATGAAATACCCGAAGCTCCACGGATCTTAGTAAATTTTTTGGCAAAATGTGTTCAGTGTGTTGATACAAAAAAAGAAAGTTCGTCAACACAAACTTGAAACCTTTTTTAATGTTTTTATTATTAGAAATTGTAAACGGTTGACATTATTTTTATGTAACCGTAATATTAGGAAGTTGGTTAATGACCGACGAGAAACTTTGATGAAAAGGTATAAATATAGTTTCTAGAGGCAAAGAAAAGGCTTCAGAAATTTTGGAGAAAGCCATTTTTTGTAATATCAGTTTTGAAATACATCGGAATATAAATCGCAAACGAGATTCTGGATCCTGCAACTTTGTAACTATGTGTCTTCCCCTGTTTATTATATTCTGTTGAATTCTTTCTTTAATGTTTTCTCTGACAAGTAAATCAATTTGAAGTGATAGACATCTTTGATTCATATTTTCAGGTTGGTTTGGATGTTAAATGGTTTACAGTCTTTCCTCTGAAATTGCTTTAGCAATTTTAAGACCTGTAAAGCTTTTTGTTCCTTAATTCTTAAATCTTGTTAGAAATTCCCTTTTTTCTTTCATCGTTGTCTATTGAAATATAAGACTCTTTCTTGATTAAAGCCTTATATTTCTTTGTATTGTTCATCTGTTCTTTACAATTTCTCGAAATTATTACAAAGCCAGGAAACGGCCTTGAATGTGTTTACATTACTGTTTTAGGTTTTAAAACTGTTATCCTTGATTCTCATCTCTAGAAATCTGAAGTAACAAACCGATCAAAACCCTTTTATAAATAAATAAAGATTTACCCTCCATCACTGTTCCAAGTGTTAGACAACCCAACATTGAACCTGGCCTTCAGGACCAAACCAGCATTGCCCTAAATTTATTTAATACTATTTTACAGACAGCAACCAACCGAGTAGAACTAGAACGATCATGGGCTGCTATTGAACGTGACATTAGCATCCAAGAACAGCAAGAAGCAAGACAAAGATAGTTGAGAAACTGATTTTGCCTTTATCTTCTTTTAAATTATTATTTCTAAATCATTCATTTTAAATCATTTACGGATGCCTTGACGGTATGTTTTATAGCCTTAAAACATAAACTCATGAACAACACCCTTCAACTTGTGTGTCCTTCATCTTTTGACTCCATAACCCTAGGCACTGATTTTTAGCCTCCAACGTTGAAGTGAAAGTGATTGAAACAACTCTCAAAAACCTTAAATTTGAAACCCTAACTAACAAACTAACCCTAATTAGGCTGACGTCACACTTGAATAATCCATCTTGACGCAGCATCTGTCTTCTATAAGCAATTGGATGATGATCTAAAGCATTTATTGAGCAAAGTGTTGGTTGGATACATTGTTAGCTTAATCATCTTGATAGTTATTGATGAATTGATGTTTTTTCATAGCTAATTGATAAGACGTTGACCTCATTGATATCTATTGTTTTACATTGCTTATTAATTGATATCAGATAGTCATATGAAGCACTAACCCACTGAATTATAGCCTGCATATATTCTTTATTGTTGTCTTGTTACGGGCAGGTGTTCTCTTTGGGCATACACTTCTTTATTGGTTGATTAGTCGGACCTTCTGATATTGGTGGTAACCTATGAGGAGGAAACTATAACCTTGACTTTATACCTTAGCCTCTTCAAAACCCCAAGTTGTCGAGGACGTCTCCCCTGGGTTAACCTCCCTAAATAGAAAGAACCTCCCCATCGTGGTGACATTGGGTGGGGAAGGTTCATGTTACGCCAGTTTGGCCTCTATCCTTTAGCCTTTAACCTAAGCTACAAACTGTGCGATAACAAAGCCAAAAATGAATATTATATTAATACTTCTTAAAGTATAAAGTATGGATAATTAGTTTATCATAAGTTCTAAGGATGGAGACATGTGGGTCAAATTAGCTCACAACATGACAAGTGTCAAGTTGGGGACATATATACTTATTGTTTGGACTTAGCTCATTTTGGGGGTCATTCATCATTCCTTCCATGATTCGATCATAGAGGCAACCATTCCATGAGCTTTCACTCACTCATTCATCTATCCTTTGTACCTTCATTTCACTCACACAGTCAACTATTCTCCATACTTTCATGTCATTGTATTTGAACCTGTATCCATAGCCATACATGTTTGTGTAGCTGGTAAGCTTGGGAGCTGGACTAAAGAAGCAGGTTGTCAGGCCCGTGGGATATTGAAGAAGCGGGTTGTCAGGCCTGTGGGATATTGAAGAGGCGGGTTGTCAGGCCCGTGAGCATTCTCTCTGGGTGAGAGAATTGTTGGGGAGTTGATTTCTTAAAGGTGTTAAACTGCAACTACAGGGCTCTGAGACTTCTTGTCCGACCTATTGTTCAAGCACGGAAAGGAAGTGGGGCAGACGAAGGACTGTTGAGAAGAGAATGGGCACACTTCCTAGGGTAGGACAGGCATGTGGGGAATGAGGGACTGTAGGATGTTAGTTTGAGTTGGCAACTGTGATGGAGTCTTTCTTGTTGTCTATGAGCCTTTAGCCTGGTTAGGAATCTCTTTACCCAGGTGGAGTTTAGTCTCAGCTCGGGGGTGACCCACTGTTGAAAGTGATGAGCAGTGGGGTCTATGGATGGGAGGTTCGTGGAAGGTCTGCACACAGTTGGTGACACTCTTACCAAGATAAGTGCCAATTGTGTGATAAATTTACATGCTGCATTGTTATTTATGTGTTCAGTTTTATGGATTTATCTTGTGTGTGGTTATAATTGTCTATATGTTTATGGGTATTTCATGTATATGCTGCATGTATACTCTTACTGCTATTTCAGTGTGAATCTGTGTGTTTACATATGTATTGGTATGTTTACGTTTTATATATAATGCTTCTGCAAGAATTCTGTGTGTATATATTTTAATTGCATGCAGTTCAAAAAATGTATGTGGCATAGCTCAGTTAGATGTTGGGTGTGTTACAGTATGTTCCACAGAGAGAATAAAAGAGCGTTCTCTCGTGTAGCGTGGTCCAGCCATGGGTGGTCGGGGACGTTACACTTTCCCTCTCTCACACACACAAGATATGGAGAATGTCTCTAACAACCAACAACAAAGATGAGAAAAATTTCTTTATCATGAACATTAAAATGAAATCACTTAAAATCTATAAAAATAATACAATTGTCGTGAATAAATATGAGAATTTATACCTCAATAATGTCTATAAAGGAAAACAAGTGATAGGTAAATTGAAATGAAAAATAGAACCATGCTAACTATAGTAAAATAAAATAGACTCTCAAACAACATGAAAACTCTCTAAATCAAGGTGACTAAAGAATATTACATGGAGATAAATGTAGTAAAAAATGGTTCTAGAAAAGAAAAGCAATATGTTGGTCATTGCTACACTTTAATCCCAATACCATTAAATGAGATTAAGCTTTGGAATTGCCCAAAACTCATCCCCTTTTCCCTACACGGGAACCATGACTATCATGATTTGCATGAAGTCTATGTACTTCAACACGAATGGATGAAGGAAAGGATGAACTCATAATCCTTTTGATACGAGTGGAAGAAAGATCTATTAACGCTCCTAGTAAGCTAAATGGGATTTTATCATATATTCTAAGGTCACGTTCCCTGCTAATGATCAAAATCTACCCTATCATTGAGATTTAACTTTATTGTATATGCCAAAGGGATGTTTATTAAGTCTAATATTAATCTATTGCATTCACATTAATTTTCTATGCGAGTTGTGATTACTTAGATTTCTATGTCCATTGTAATGACAAGCTTGTAGATCACAAATATGTCAAAGGGATGTATAGTTGGTCTAATATTGATCTAATGCATTGATGCTAAAGTTCTATGCTCATTAAAATAACATGACTTAGATTTATATGCCCATTGTAATGACAATATTGTAGATTAAAAAATCATTTTATGTTCTCAACATCACTAAGAATTGAATGAATATATAATTTGAGATGGAACCAACATAAAATATTTTGTTATTGACAAATAACCAACTCTAATCTCACTACTAAACATTTTCTTTCATCTTGAAAAAAACCAGTCATGTCTTCTCATTAGAATAAGTAAAAGAGAAAGAATGTTCCGAAGAAAGGAAAAATATATGTTACATATGAGATCATTTGCTAAAACGGGATACTACATTACTATAACAAATAATTTTAAATAAACAACATTGAACATTTTCAATGTTTTAAATACCTTACTATTCATGTAATAAGTCTAAATAAATTTGAGGAACAATTTATGATTTCAGTACAATCACCCAAGAAGAGCTAATATACTGCAATATGATCATCTCTGTTAAAGCTTTCTTTTTATTCCTGACTCGAGGTAACTGGGGGCCAATTCGGTACAACACTATCTTGAATTGTGACTAAAGGCAATTTCCCTCCATAGATTTCAGGTAGTTGATTTTCATCAATATCCTTTAGTAATGTTTCCTTGACACGTTTATCATCAGTGAAAACAATCTGCAAACAATACACATTAGTAACACAAAATTTACACAAGAAAAAGAATAGAAAATGCATCATTAATGCAATAGAGCTCTTTGTCGTTGCTATAAAGAGTAGTTTGTGTCATGAATATAGCATCAAAGAGACATGCTCAAATTAACAAAATCACTCTAAAGACATTTTGCCTAAACCATTTGTAGATATATATCAAAATGACCTTCGCTATTATTCGTAGCCATGGTAATATTTTTATTTTTATTTTTATGAAAAATACTTCATATATTTACAAAAAAAATTTACATCAAAAGAAAACAAAGAGCAGAAGGATATATACAGTGGTATTTATACCATCTTCTTTAAAGCAACAAGAACAACAATAAAAACTAAATAGGCACCAGAGTCTTGGCAACGTGGCATTGATCGACAAAATCCATTTTTCCCACAACTGAATACATACTTCTTCTCTCCACAAAAGACATGGCAGACAAAGAGATAACCTCATTCTTGAAAACATATTTGCATTGAAAATTCCAGAGAACAAACAGAGCAAAAATTCTCAAACAGTGCCAAATACCCCTAAAAGAAGAACGAACAACAGACCCAGAGACACCCAACAACATTGCACAACAATGAAGATGCCCTTGAAGAATAACGGACAGATCACTCTAAACATGCTCCCACCACAACGTAGCCAAAGGCCAATCCCAAAATAAAAATTTCATTGTTTCCCCCTGAGATAGGAAGGGCAAAGCCCATCTGAGAAGCCACTCTTAACCCTGAGATAGGCTTTGGAGGGAAGGTCTCAATAGATCACCAACCAAGCAAATACTAGAAGCTTGTAGGACACCCTCAACAAATTCTAACAAATAACCAATGACATCTACTGTCAACACAAAAGATAGGGCACCAAGGGGCACCCTTGTCCGATAGATATAAAGAGGTGAATATGAGGGGCAATGAGTTAATCATTGAAACAAATGCAGAGGCATAAGAAAACAATGTAATAACCATCCCCACACATCATGAACCAAAGCCCAGATAGGTCAACATATCAATGATGAATATCCAATCAACCTAATCGTAGGCTTTGTCAAAGTCAATCTTCAAAAATATTACCCGATGGCCAGTCTCCCTGGCCCACTCCATAGCCTCCCAAGATGAAATTACAGTATCTAGAATAAACCACCCCTAAACAAAGCATGTTTGTTCCTTGTGCACAATCTTCCTGGCTACATCTCTTAACCAGTGTTGTATATCTCGGCGATATATCGGATATATCGCTAATATTTAGAGGGGGCCGATACTTTCCTAGGAAAATGTAGCGATACATCTAACACTTTCAATAACTCGTGACACATTCATTAACTCGCGACACATTAGGCATATATTGCGAGTCGATGTAAAATATCGGCTTGATGGCTAAAAGGGCGGAAAAAGTGCGCATGAAGGGGTTTTAAAGGCCGTGGGTTGTTTTTTTCACTCGTTGTTTCATTTCTAATCTGTGAGAGAGCTAGAGAGGTGTGAGGGAAGTCATTGTGCATCTATCCAAGGAGGAGAAAGCCAAGGATCTTGTTGCCATTAGCGCCAGCGGAGAGATCAAGATTTCCAGGTATGATCCACAACGTTTTTCTTTCATTTGTTTGAAGTTTGAACTTTGTTTTTTTAGAGTTAGGGTAGGGTTTTCAATGTGCCTCTTCTTGTTGTTTTTCAATGGAAGATTCAATCATTCTAATTCATCTATCTCTCATTATTTAACTTTTGCATTATCATGTGTTTATTTTGGTTTTTTTTTGTGCCATAGGTTTAATATTTTCATCTAAACAAAATGTTGAAGGCATTGGATCCAATGTGGGTGTATGGTGAACCAATGGAACTTCCCAATAGACAAATATTGACATATAATCTTTGCGGCAAAAACAATTATGGAGGAGTTAGCCACTTGAAATACCACCTTTTCAAAATCGTTGGGTTTGATGTGGATATTTGTCTAAATAGTAGCCCGGAAATTATGTGTATTGCAAACCAATCACTCATTGATATGGCTAATAAGAGGGATGCGACCGAGGCTCGCAAAAAAGAACTTGAACTTGCAAATAGAAACACAGGAACAAGTGCCTCTGAGGGGGGACCAATACCACAATCCCACTCCTTAGCCACAAGGCCCTCAACTTCTGCAGTCCGCTCATCAACCTCACCTTTCTTTGTGCCGAGGTCAACACCTAGGGGGAAACCTTCTATTCGGTCATTGATTAAAAGAAAAGAGACGGAGGAGGCTGACACGCTTGTGGCCAAATGTTTTCTTTGGAGCGATATACCTTTTAACATTGCCAATAACCTCTTCTACCATTACATGTTTGAAGTTGTTGCAATTGTTGGCCCGAGGTATAGGGGCCCTTCCTATCAGGATTTGAGAGGGCGTCTCCTTCAAGGGGAAAAGGCCGACTGCACAGAAATATTAGCTCAGCTCAGGGAAACATGGAAGACCATCAAATGCACCGTGATTTCGGATGGGTGGACTGATGGGAAGGGCAGGTCAATTTTAAACTTCTTGGTTAATTGTCCCAAGGGGACAATGTTTATCAAAAGGGTTGATGCAAGTGCACATACAAAAGATGCACAATTATTATGTGAGTTGCTGGATGGCTTTATTCGAGATATAGGCTCGCAATATGTTGTCCAAGTCATCACGGACAATGTTGTTAATTATGTCGTTGTTGGGAAGATGCTTATGGAGAGGTATCCATCCTTGCACTAGAGTCTTTGTGCTGCCCATTGCATTGATTTGATGCTAGAGGACATGGAAAAACTTCCTTGGATAAAGGAAATCATTGATTCAACTCAGAGTGTGACAATATATATATATATATATAATCACACATTTGTTCTTTCACTCATGAGACAATTCACAGGGAACAAAAATTTGGTGCTTCCTGCGATCACACATTTCGCCACCAGCTTCATTTCTCTTCAGTCGCTCCTCAATAGTATGTTGGAGTTACAAAGAATGTTTCTTTCTAATGAGTGGGTTGCTTGTGCCTATAGCACCAAACAAGATGGGCAAGCCATAGCCCAACTTGTGAGACATGACCAGAGATTTTGGAGTGGAGTAGGGGAGGTATGTACCATTAGTGAACCTTTGGTAAAGGTTCTTTGATTGGTTGATGGTGAGAAGCCCGCAATGGGCTACTTATATGAGGCCATGGATAGGGCCAAGGAAGCTATCTACCGGTACTATGAGGACAAGGGGGAGGAAGGACTCACCAAGAGAGCTCAGATATGGGGTGTGATTGATGAGCAATGGAATAACACTCTCCATCGTCCCATTCATGCAGTAAGCCTATACCTCAACCCTGCATTCACTTATGCTTGTGGATTTAATTTTGATGGTGAGGTCATTGATGGTTTCCTCCAGTGTGTTCAGAGGATGGTGTTGACTCCAGCTGAACGCTCAGAGATTTCTAGACAGAATGAGATATATAGGATGGCATCCAGGATGTTGGGCTATGACATGGTTGTCCAAGATAGGACCACAAGGATGCTAGGTAAGCTTCAATTTCAAATTTTTTTATTCATTTCTATATATTATATATGACATTTATTACTTGATGGAAATCCGAAATATAATTCGTTGTCTTCCTTTCATTTCATTCATTGTAGATGTCTAGTGGAAATACTATGGTGGAAAGCTCCAAGATCTGCAGAAACTTGTCATTCGAGTGCTTAGTCAAACTTGCAGTTCTTCAGGGTGTGAGCGCAATTGGAGTGTCTTTGAAAAGATATACTCCAAGAAGTGCAACAGGTTAGAAATGTTAAAAAATGCAACAATCAAAATTTAAATTGTTTATATTTTTTTTAATTTTAAATTTTACAATTTAGTATTTACTATTTACCATCACTAACTATAGCTCTCAATGTTCATATAGGTTAGGTACCCAACACCTTAATGAATTGGTATATGTCTACTACAATCTAAGGTTGTGGGTGAAACAACTTGACAAAGAACCAGACATTGAGGCCATTTCATTGGATGACATTGACACCACTAGTCAGTGGAGGGTGGAGATTCAGGAGCCTGAGATGGAGGAGGCCCCCGAGTGGTTGAAGGAGCATGCATATGATTTGAGGGAGGAGGCAACAACAAAGGAGGAGGAGGACGATGATGTTCCACTTCCAGTGGATACACAGGCTGAGGAGGAGACTGGACTTCCAGTGGATCCAATGCCATCACCACCTCCACGGAGAGCCATGCCTGGAGTTGGAATTGGGTCTGTTGGGACTGGCAAGAGGCAACACACTTTTCCTTCCACCTCGTCCCCATCACTTAGCACCTCAAATGGAGAATCTGGAGCAGTTGGAGCTTCCACTCCAAGCTCATCCCAAGTACCTCCACAACCACCTACTGCTTCCAGAGGAAAAGTGGTGCCCTTTACTCGTAAAAGGGATAGAGCGGCACGGCCTAGAGGGAATCAATGATTTGGATTCCTATCATCCATCATTTGCATTTTATCGTGTACTATTTAGTATCTAGATGCCTCATGATGATTCATCTCACGAGATACATGTATTTTGATCATTTGATGTGATTTTGTATCTACTATCATCCTATCAAGAACATGTTTCGGAATTTTCAGTTTAGTGACGATATGTGACCATTTGACATCTTATGCATCTTATTTATTGGTTTTATTTTCATATTTATGTAGCAATGTGTTTATTTGATGTTGTTGTTGCTTTACATGTTTAAAAATTTGAAAAAAATGAGTGTTTTTGTATTTTTTGAGTTCTTGCGACATTTTCCGAGATATTTCGATATTTTCCGCCAATGTCGTCGAGAAGTTACATTCTAGACCCTCGCCGATACTTTCCCTGAGACGAGATATACAACATTTCTCTTAACCACAGTGCCACAGCCTTGGCCATGATTTTATAAGCGACATTCAACAAGGTTATAGGATGTCACCCACCTATAGAGTCTCTAGCAGTGTTCTTTGGAATAAGCTTAATCAAACCCTGACTTAGATGCTCCATCAAACACCATGTGGAAAAGTCTTCAAAACCAGACAACAAAATCATTCCCTACAGTGTCCCACATGGCCTTGTAAATTCACAAGGCAAACCATCAATCCCGAAGGATTTCCCATTCTTCATTGAGCATAAACCTGCAAAATGCTCATCCTTCATAAAGTCACCATCCAACATGTCACAGTCTACAATAGATACTTTGTGGGGGACCACCATATAGCAAGAATTATGGCATCCACAACCAAATCCGACAAAGGGTAAGGAGAGAAAATATTCTGAAAATGTTCACAAAACACACCTCGAATCTTAGTCGAATCCTCCTCAAGTGAACCATCATCTTTGCGAAGATCAAGAACCCTATCAACTACCACTTTCTTCTTTACAAAATCAAAGAAGAACTTGGATCCCTCATCCCCCTCCTGAATCCACTGCAAATGAGCATGCACTCATGCTCCTCTAGTTATGTACTCCTCTATACACACCACCCACTACAATCGAGTGGCATCCTCATGAAGAACAGAGTTATGTAAATCCTCCTCCAAGAACGTATGGTCCTCCAACTTCTATCTAGTCTCCCAAAGCTCCTGTTTATGTTTGCATGCAATCATGTGCACCCAACCTCTCATTAACTTGAAAGTTCTCTAATAGAAACCTCCCACCAACTAACCTGTCTCCCTAATAAATCGAGGGATGAGGTTCCAAACCCTATGAACAAGGGCATGGAAGTCGAGGGACTCCAACTGAGAAACATTTGGCTTGAATAAAGATGAGGGATTTGATTCCACCACATTCCCCTCCAAACTGGAAGTTTGGATGGGTAAATGATCCAACCTAGTGGCCTTAATCAATACATCAACATGCCTCTGAGACCCAGAAAAAGAAATGTCATCCCGAGAGCCATACACCCTCTCTAATTATGCTTAAACCCTATCCATCCCCTTCCTAAAATTGGACCAAGTAAACCAAACCAACCTCCATAATCAAACCCTTTTTTCTCCGAGTTAGGATCAAAGAACTAAAGAACGACCTTACATATCGCCCAAGTGTGCTTTTAAGATCCATGAACAACCACAACCACACCACCACCCCAATCACCCTCCCATTCTACCATATTGAAATCTCCACCAACAACCCACTATGGATCCAATAGGGATGAGGTCATCCACTCCCAAAGATTCAACCTAGTCGAGATGATATTAGGAGCATATACCCAACAAAAATCCAACGATCTCTCATGAATCAACAGAGTGATCCACATATACCTATTGTTAGGATCACAACCATAAGTTGTTTCAAAACTTTGCAAATATGGAGAAATGCCCAGAACCACTGCCCCCCTCCCTCAAAATGATCCATAGTCCAGAATGGACCATTCAAGGCATAACTAATGTGGTTCTAAAGCTCAAATCCGGTAGACTTTGAAATATCCCTGATCCCGCTGATCAAGATATTTGCTACTGATCTATTATTTTGTCTTGCAGATCTAATACACTGGGGGTTTCTGGATGCGTTTCAGATGTATGTTTGAGATCTTGATGGTTATTGCATGTGCATGTAGGTTATTGCATGTGCATGTTGCATATTTATGGTTTAAAAAGCATATAAAGGATGCATGCAGAAGTAAAGAACATCAACTGCCCAATATCATGTATTATACGGTTCAAGCATGGAAATACAATAGTCTACTGGAAATATAGAATATAAACGTCAGTCAGATCTCATAGATCAGTACTGGAATACAATCAAATAACATAAAAATACCCGTGATCAGAAGATGATAGCAGATCTGATGCATGCACGGATAGATCGACGAAAATATGCGATTTCCGGCGAAGTACGGTAACCGCTACCAGCTGGAAAACTCGTCTGGAATTTCAGGCCATCGGAATACGCTGGAAACTGCTCCAAAAGAAGCACCCTGGCCTCTATACTGAAATGGGTGAGTGTCGGATCTCAAATCTGGTCTCTGAGGCACTGGATCTGGACCCCTAGGGGGTTTGCGCACCTCCTGGAGCACTGGATGTGCCCCAAAGGATTCCACCAACGAAATCTGCTGCTATATGGCTCAAAACGATCGTCTCGCCAAATAAGGAAATGGGTCGGAAGGATTTGTCTGGATCTGCTCTGAAACTCTGCATGCAACACCAAATGTATGTCCGGAAGAGTTGCGCCCTAAATGGTTGAATGAGTCGATCTACAAGATTCCACCGTCAGAATCTGACGATAGATGGCTCAATAGAAGCGCCCTGACTGGATCTCAAATGGGTTGGAAGGAAACTGCAATCTGGATACAGATCTTGTGCAGCTCTCCAAACCCTCAAACTGACTTGCGCCCTCACTGGCTGAGTTGCGCACTCTGCAATGGATACTCCTGAAAAGTACGATGAAATACCTGGATGGTATCTCCGATGGGCTAGGGTGTGTCTCTCAACACCGAAACCGATCAATGGTGGTGGTTTCCTCCAGAAATCCACAAAACAGTAAGGTCGACTCTCCTCCTCCTCTGGGAACTCTCAACATCAAATCATAACAATGCATAATGAATTAGGTTGCTTTACCCTTCCTTTATAGCTTCCCGAAACCCTAATTCATTGTTGACTTTTTCCCTCCAAATGACTTTTACTTCATTTTATTATTCCTTGATTATATCACTTAATTAATTAATTAATTAACCATTTTGCCTCTAAAAAGTGATTTATCCATCCTGATGGCTTCTCCGACCACTGAAAGTCACTTCTCATCATCTTATCCTGTAATACTCTTCCTCCTAATTCCGATGAGCTATTACACTAAGAGGTTTCTCCAAGTAATATGCCCATTATGACCTTCTAAGTGAATTTAATTAAGATATGACCCATAATAACTCAAAATTACGGAAATCGTCGGAATGCAATGGAACCAAAGCTCAGTTGTGCGGAATGGATCCTGATGTTGAACGATACAAGTCGGGCCCAAATAAACCCCTCAATATCTCTCGAACTCTCTGTCACCCCTATCTGGCTACTCGGGTAGGCATAACACTCTGAAATGTTGTAATGTTATAATGTCCTAAAATGGGGACATTGCAGACTTGACCACCTACAGAAATCCTATATTCAGCTTAAATTTTTTAAGCATTCCACGAACAATTTCTTATAACCTAGGATTGTCACCACTCTTATATTCCAAGAAAGAAGGGAGAGGTCCTTTCAAACAAGACTATATTTCTAATTGCATGCCACATTTTACATTTCTACTATTGATTAATTGGGTTGGTTGTCGTTGATGTCAACCCTTGAAGAAAGTTCGGTAGCGAATTCTGGTAGCACAAAGGTTTGGGTAATGGACCCAAGTTTGTTTGATAGATAATGGTATGAGTCTTGATATATTTGCATGTAATACTATTTCAGATAGATAGTACATGTCATGCAATTTCCGGTAGTATGTGGAACATCACATAACTATTCACAGTTAGAGAGTTATGGCCATGTGAAGTTGGAGAACCCTCATAAGCCATCTAGAAGCCCTAAAAGGTCAAAGTAGTCAAAGCGTTTGCAAAGAAAAAATTATTTAAATAATAAGTGAAGTGATGAGTGTACTATAAGTTAAAGAGGATTCAAAAGAAATTATTGAAATAATAAAGTTAATGGAGAACTCCCTAAAATAAGGAAAGTGGTTTAAGAGATTTTAGAAGGTAAATAATAAAGTGAAGTGATGAGTGTACTATAAGTCAAAGTGGATACAAAAGAAATTATATAAATAATAAAGATAATGGAGAAATTACTAAGTGGACAAGTGGTTAGAAGTTGGTTAACCCTAAAAAATGGAAAGTGGGTTAAGATGGTTAAAAGGTAACCCCTTGAGGAAGCTACATGAAAGTATAAATAAGAGGCAAGACTCTCTCATTTTAATAACACTTGAATATCATTGAATATCTATTTTGTGATAAGTTATTTAGGCAGGTATTATTGATAGAGAAAAATTGCAGCAGAAAAAGTGCGACAGGAAAAGTGTTGCAGAAAAAATGCGACAGAAAAATCGAGGGCAGAAAAAGTGCAGCAGAAAAATCACGACAAAAAAAGTGAGGTAGAAAAATCGCGGCAGAAAAAGTGCGGAAAAAAAGTGCGGCAGAAAATCGCAGAAAAAAAATGCGGCAGAAAAATCGCAGCAACAACATGGTTGGGGTCTATTTATGAGAGATATGGCACATCTTGTTTGAGGTATGTTTTGTGAGATAGGGTTTATCTCTTGAGATGGTATTAGATGTTCAGTATTGCTGCATATATCAGATTTGTTAAGGGGTACAGTTGGTATTTTGTTGTTGGTATTTGGCATATGGGTATTGGTATTTTGGTTGTGATGTGTTGCTGAAGTTGTTGGTTTAGCTTGAGGATACATAACAGTGAGGTTGTGACACGTGGTTTGATGTAAGGGTTTATTGTATTTGGTTTATGGATAGAGTGATGAATTGTTAAATAACTTTTGATTGTTATATTGGTGTATGTGTTTGGTATCTGTTTGAAGTACATGTTGGGTGCATGGTTGAAAAAAGTAGTTAATGAGTTGACACATACATGAGGTGTATAGTTGATGATGTTGGTACATCTTGATGAGTCAAGGTTGATGCATGGTACATGTTGGTTCAGGTTATTGGTACAGGTTGTTTGGTGCAGGTTGTTACAGGTTATTGGTACAGGTTGACAGTGACAAGTTCACAGTGGCAGTGGTTGATTCAGTGAAAGTGATATGTTGTCTACATTTGACATTTATATTTCAGGGTGGGTGGACGGGGCAAGGATAGGTGGTTGTATCCACCTTCCGATTGTAGCCAAAGAACATAGGGAGTTGTAGCCTCCTTCTGGTTGTAGCCAGAGAATTGGGGAGTTGGAGTTTCCCTCAGGTTGTAGCCTGAGAAACTAGGGGGTTGGAGCCTCTTTCCAATTGCATCTGGAAAACAAAGGAAGTTGGTGTTTCCAATGAATGTAACTCTTCAAGACATATAAGAAAAAACATTATGTGGTTTTCTCCCGCTTTGAGTTTCCACGTAAAAACACGGGTGTACTGTGTATGAGTGTGATTGTTCATTTGTTCATTGTTTATTTATTCTATAACTACTGGATGATAATTCTACATTGATATAACACTTGTATTTTTGGAGAAAAATCATTAAATTGCTCTATTACCGATTCACCCCCCCTCTCAGTAATCCAACAATTGGTATTAGAGCAGGTTCCTTCAGAAATCATTTTAACCACTGAATGGTAGATCATGGAGAGCAACAACTTGTCTAAAAATGGAATACTACAGTTTGATGGACAAAAGTATGCATTTTGGAACATAAGGATGAAGACATATATACAGGCACAGGGATTTGAAATTTGGCAATCAATTGTAGATTGATACACAGTACCAGTAGTTCCACCAACAAATGACAAAGCAGTGAAACTCAGTCAAAATAATTCCAAAGCCACAAATGCACTTCTGAATGGTCTTAGTGAAATGATATTCACCAAAGTTTCACATTGTAAATCCGCTAAAGAGATTTGGGACAAACTTCAAAATATTTATGAAGGAGATTCAAAAGTCAAAGCAGCAAAGCTTCAAACTTACAAAGGTTAGTTCGAACAACTTAAGATAAAGGAAGATGAAAATATTGCAGCTTACTTTTTACGAGTTGATGAAACAGTAAATGCAATCATAGGATTGGGAGAAGAAATCGAAAAATCTATAATTGTTCAAAAAGTACTAAGATCTATTCCTATGAGATTTGACCCTAAGATATCAACACTAGAAGAAAGAGCAGATCTAAACTCAATAAGCATGGACGAACTACATGGAATCTTCACAGCATATGAAATGAGAACTGAACAAAAAAATCCAGATATAAAAGAAGCATCTTTCAAAACATTCAAAATTCAAAGCAAAAGGGAAAGCAAAACGAAAAAGAACATAGCAGCAGCAGTGACGTCTCAGAAGATGATGAAGAAGTGGCCAACTTTGTCAAAAGATTGAACAAGGGAACCAACGGCAGGTATAGAGGTAAGCTTCCTTTAATTTGTTTTAATTGTGATGGTATTGGTCATTTTGCTAACAAATGTCCTCATAAGAAAAAAAGAAATGATGAAGGTTACTCAAATAGCAAACAAACCTATAAAGGCAAAAGAACCACAAAAAAAGATTTCAAGAAAAGTTTATGCACCAAAGAAGACATATCATCATCAGATGAAGATGAAGCTAGTGACAGTAAGACAGAAAGAGTTTTATTCATGACAGTAGAAGACACTGATAAAGAAGACTTCGAAGAAGAATATGAAGAGGCAGACGTTGACTACCGAGAAGAATTGATGTGTGTCATAAAAGTTATCGGAAGATAAAAGAGGAAAACAATAAACTACAAGCGGAACTTGACAAGAAAGAAGACACTCAAGAACTAGAACAAATGATCACAAATTTAAAGGTTCAAATAGAAGAAGATAAAAGAATTGAAGAAGCACTCAAAGAAGAACTAGAAGAAAAAAACAGAATCATTGGAAATTTGGAAGCAGAGATTGTCACATTAAGAAAAGATCTTCAAAAGAAAAATATGCAGAACAACTCAAAAGTTTTCGATAACATTATCAGCAGTCAAAAACCTCATCATGACAAGTCCTGATTTGGATACAATCAGACAGAAAAGGGATCAAGCTCCAAAACAACAGAGCAAGAAACATATCCAAAAAGCTATGCAAAAACAATCAAAGGGGATAGGAAGATCTACAAGGAAGATTACAGGGACAGTCCTCCACCGAGAAGATTCATATTTCATAATCAACAACCGACAGATAGGCCTCGGGAAGAAGAAGAATTCATAAGAGTACCTCCCTTCAGAAGATCTTCAACTCCCAGGTATCAAACTATCTTTTTTGGTTTATGTTATGCATGTAATAATTTTGGACATAAGTTATGAATTGCAGAACTAACAACAGGAACATAAACCACTTTGAAAGTCATACACAAAAGGGTTATCCAAGAAAACCTAGTGAAACACAAAGAAGAAGTTACAACAGGTTTGAATCTTTGAGCACTGAAGTGGAATGTTACAAATGTAACAACTTTGAACACATGGCCAAAGATTGTAGAATGACAGACCCTCCTAGAGAACCGCAACAGAATAACAACAATCACAGACAGGAACCTCAGAAAAGGACATGGATAAGAAAGCAGAATCAATACAACAATGAAGAATGCACACTCGCTCTACAAGCTAAGCAGAAAAAACGTGGTTGGTATGTTGACAGTGGTTGTTCAAAACACGTGACAGGTGATAGAGACAGGGTTCTTACATTAAGAAAAAAAAAACATGGATCAGTTTCCTTTGAAAATGATGATTAAGCTAAAATCATTGGAAAATGCACAATCAGAATTGGGAACAAGAATACAAAGGCAAAAAATGTTCTACTAGTAGAATATATGAAACATAATCTTATAAGTGTGAGTCAAATGTGTGACCAAGGTCATAAAGTTACTTTCGATTCATAAAAGTGTGAGATAAGAAAAGAAGGTTCAAGAAAATTGATTGCTCCAGCTGTGAGAACTTCAAGCAACATATGTGTTAAGTGAAATTGGAAATGAAAAGTGTTGTCTAGAAAAGGAAGATGAAAGTTGGCTATGGCACAGAAGAATGGATCACATACATTTTGATAACCTTGTCAAAGTCAGCAAAAGAGAAGCAGTCAAAGAAATGCCCCAGATCATGAAACCAACCAACACTTTATGCAAGCATTGTCAACAAGGAAAGCAAACAAAGACCAGATTCAAATCAAAGGAATATTCAACGACAAGACCACTAGAAATTGTGTATATTGATCTAGTTGGACCAACTACAACAAAGGGTTTAAAAGGTGAGAAATACTTTATGTTATTAGTTGATGATTATACAAGAATGACTGCAGTTTGTTTTCTCAATAACAAGTCAAAAGCTTTTGAAAACTTCAAAATCTACAAGGAAATGGTTGAAAATGAAATGGATTCAAAAATCAAATTCTTGAGATATGATAATGGAGGAGAGTTCACTCAAAAGGAATTTGTGGACTACTGCAGCAGTCATGGAATAAAAAGACAATTCTTCGTTGCTAGGACACCTCAACATAATGGAGTTGTTGAAAGAAAGAACATGACAGTACAGGAAATGGCTCAATCAATGCTAATGGATTCCAAATTGACAAATATTTTTTGGACACGGGCAGTGCATACAACGTTTCACATTCAAAACAGAGTAATGCTCTAGATCTCATGATATATGCTTGGACATTATGCATTTTGCCCTGCTTCACCTTGGTGGTTGACATTGTGCCCTAGTAAGTGGTCTTCCTTGGGGATGGGTTTTCTACTAGGAACTCCCTTGAAGAACCATCGTATCGTTTCCAACCATACTTACCACTTTCTATCATTGTTCCCCCCCCCATTCTCCTTATCTCTTGGGATTTTAGGGTGTATTGACCCAAGAAGGAGTTGTCCCTTATTCTATGGGAAGAAGGGGCTGAAGGCCCAGAGGGATTGATGTTAGGTAAAAGATAAAATCCTATGTATGAACCTTCTAGATGTTTCGCCCAGGGATCACCCAAGAAAGCAATGAAACACTTATCTTTGGGTAAAGGGGGACCCACCATAAAATATGATTAAAAATGCTTAAAGGGTTAGTTGGAGGATAGGAGGTCTCATCACGAGTCGGCCTATCATGTCCATGAATATTTAGTGGTATGACATTACCATTATCTGGTCACCAAGCCAGGCTAATGGCTCTCAGTTGCATGGCTGAGAGAAAGGGGGTCTCATCACGAGCCAACCTTCTCATTTCCACTAGGTGTTTGTGGGTGACATTACCATTATCTGGACACCACGCCAGGGCAATGGCCTTCAACCTTTCCTTAAAATAATGAAAGAATGGCAAATAATGGGCTTGAAAAAAGTGCATTGCGGACGAAAGTACCACACACCCTCTACAAAGGCACCCATAAATGAGACACTACGACCTCTTGTATGTCATGAGCCTTATGCCCATTGAGTCTTGACCCCAACCACCTCACCCACTTTACATGGCTTAGAGAGGGATCTCTTGGAAACGTTCCTTGACCTAGGGAAATATCTACCCAATAGGACACCCCATCAACCCTCCCATGTTCAAACTTGACAAAGTCGCATAATGTCTTTGAGCAATTAACTGTTTGATATACTGATCTTTGATGCACATGCTTAGGTGGCTCATTTATTGATTAGATTCACTTATCATGATGTTATGACTTGAGATCCTTCGATTGTGTGCTTATTTGTCTTTGCAGGACCTAGTTGGTGGACATTTTTGGAAGAACAAGCCTAGCTTGGGCTTCCATGGGGCTTGAAGCCCACAGGTGGATGCCAATGGCCCACATGTTGGATGAGAAAGATCAAAATTGAAAGGCCTTGGAGATGACTTGGACGATGTAGCCTATCTCCCACATGATAAACGTTTTTCCTAGGAGAGGGAAAACGTATCATTTTTTAGCATGACGTCACCTAGGGGGTTAGGGCATGGTGGTGAGGTAACATGCAATGGCACCTGGACGTTTTGAGGGAATCATGAAGGAAGTGATATTATTGTGTGATATACGGCTTTGGGACACCCCTCCACTCTCCTCCGTCACCAACGACCTCCTCTTTGTGCCAAAAAATCCCCTAAAAGGGTGGCGTCCATGTGAATTAGGGTTTTTCTTATGTGAAAAAGTGATTTTTTAATGAATTTTTTAATATTACTTTGTTAAGGGGGAAAGATTAGGATTGTTGACCCCTAGTCTTGTGGTTTACCCCTAAATATGTGGACAAGTCACCTTGGTGACATTTTGTATAAATAAGAGATCATAAGATCTCATTTTAACATAACTCCCCCTCCTGTGAGAGGTACTTGGTCTGAAATTTTTGCTACCTTTGGTAAATTGTCTCTCTTAAGCTCTTGTTTATGGTTATCTCTTGATGTATGGTTGATGGAAGTAGCTAGCCTTGGAAGGCTTTTCTCTTGCTATTATGATGGATTATCTTAGCATTTTTCCTTGAATTGGTATGGTTTTTACTTTCATGTTATCATTTGTTTCAAGTCAAGGCTATTGTGCTAGGAGCTAGGTGGGAAGCATAAGGGCATACACCCCCACCATAGTCTTCATCATTTTATGCTTCATATTATTGGTTAAACAAGGGTTTGCTAAGAGAAGTATAAGGGCATACACCCTCTTAGCTTAAACTCTAACTAGAGAAACTTGCCTTGGGGAGTAAGATGGTTTACACCCCCAAGGAGGTAGATTCTCTAGCTCTTTCTTTGGATGACCCCATTAACCCAATTATTAAGAGCACTAGTCATTTATTATTGCATTGGAGAAACATAATATTGCATTGGGAAACGTGATTTCTTCAAGTTTTAAATCTCTCTGTAATGTCCCCCACCTCTTGATGAAGAGGATTGGAGAGACTCAGTAATCTAGTCATCCCCATTAGACTATAGTCTCATGCACTATGGGGAAAAGTCAGCTAAACTCAACATTATAATATTAAGTTGACTTTGAAAAGGAAAAAGTAACTCAATGAAAGAATAGAACACATGAGGGTGAGTTAGAAGTTAACCCTAGGGGTTAACTATCTCAACAGATAAACAGATTGGAAGTATAAAGGAAAGGTAAGGGTGCACCTCTCAGTTACCTTGGATTATTATTGCATTTTGCTTTTGGGCTCTAGAGCACAACAGTTTTGAGGGTTTTGAGAATACAAACCCTAGAGGACAACTCGGTGTTGAAAGATCCCACCTCTCTTGTTCCAAGCTTGGTCTCGGGGATGCAATACTCCACCCACACCATTCTACAACAGCTACAGGTACCATCTTCCATCCAGGGCAACAACAAGGCGTAACTTGGAGGGTTTCCAGCAAAGGGGGCGCACCATAGATTGAAGGAAGTTCGATCCAAGAGTTTGAGAAGGCTTTTGGATATTCTGGCACTTGGGTTTTCTCTTCAGGGCCTTGACCATAATTTCTAATACATTTTGAGAGAGTTATACTTGCCATTTGATTTCCTTGAGCATTGGCAAGATTTGGAGGAAAGGAGGGCGCTATTGGAAAGTAGATCTACTCAGTTTGGAGGGGTAAAACTTCATATCTCGGCATAAGACTTCACCAAGGATTTCACATTGCCTCGATCCATCTTTCCGGAGAGTTTCAAAGTGTTTGGAGGTCTCCTTCATCAGGGCCGAATTATTGGGGTCTTGGCAGTCTTCAGGGGGGCGCAACTTGGTTTGGGGTTTCAACATTTGGAGGAGCAGATCTTGATATTTTGGCTTGAGACTTCAGGAGGGGGTTCTCCTTGCCCTGATATACTATTCCACAGAGTTTTGAGTCATTTGAGGGCTTCCAGCAGCAAGGCAGAAATACTAGAGCTTTACAGCTATCCAGGAGGGCGTATCTTCAGCCAGGGGGGATTTGGACTTGACCCTGGTTTATCTTGTATTGGTCTTCATCTTGTATTCATCCTTTGGAGGCTTATATCTTCTTATCTTGAGCATTTTGTAGCAGCTCATATCCCAGCTAGAGGATCTATCTGTTGTTATTCCAGATCTGCAGTCTTATTATATCAGGTTCTCTCATATTATCTAAATAAAGGTCAGATCTATGTTGTTTGGTTCCATCTATGGTGTTTCTTGTTATCTCTTGTATTTCCATATGTTGCATATTCAGATCTATATTCACATGCTTGATAACTAAATCTACAAACCCTAAAACACAACCCCAAGAGCAAACCTGCAAACAAACATACACACAACAGTTAACAGTTAGCAGTTAGTGTTCCCAATGAAAAAAATGGCTTGGGAACATTACACTCTCTCTTTTGGATAATGATCTTGATGCCTTGGGGATTCTTCCTCGCTTAGGGCATCCTCTTTCTCCCACAAATTCTTATTGTTGTACTAGCTTGTTTCCTACAGCCATTAGGCTGCAGAAAACTCTAACCCTAACCACTAATACCTTACAAACTAACCCTAGACTAACCCTCTAACTTTGCTAGTTTAACCTATTAACCTAGGTGCATATATAGGGCTAACTTTTGGCACTTTATGATGGTCAGATTTGTTGTTGTACTTCATTGAATGCTACAGCCATAAGGATGATATATTGCGGCAGAAATTTACTTTTATTACAGCCATATTTACTCAGTCTTGAAGTGTTATTTTCGGTCCACATTGGTTACTAGTTTTATTGCTGACATTTCTAACTAGTCTAAACCTTTTACTTGTTGATTTGGATATAATATATTGCTAATATAACTGTTGCAAAATAGGGACAGCAAGCTTAACTTGTTGATCCACTTGATATATTGCTTTGCATTTGGCTTTTTCTTGTGTCTCGAGCAGGTACAATCATCGGGCAAAGCAACACATCCTTTGGGGCAACATTACTTGGTCAGCAAGGCATATCCCTTTTCCTCTTTTCTACTTAGTCTACCGACTTCTAGGGGCCTCTCCATTACCTTTTCCTTTCTCTTTCCTTTCCCCTAGGGTCTCTGAGATCACCTCCCAGGAGTGACCTTAGTCACCCCCCAAGTGCAGGACCTACATAGAGGTGACATTGGGTGTAGTGTCCTATAGTTATAGCACTTGCTTTATGGTTGGGTCGGGCTTTGCCCAACCTACCACTTGTGCGATAACACTAGTAAAAATGAAAAATCACAGCAATATACCAGTTTACAACAGCAGTAATAAATAGCCCCAAAAACTATGATAATAAAGTAAAAATGAAGGGCTACAATGAGAGTAAAATAGAGAGTGAAATAAAACAAATTTCTGGAGTAAAAGAGCATATAACAACACTATAAACCCTAGACGTCATCTCTAGAAAGTGGCTGAAAATGCATTAAAATTAACACTTTGTATTTTATAATATATTCCAAACACTTTCTAACCCTATGACTAAAACAACCAAGTCAATTAATGCTGAAAATGAAAGATTTTGTTCTAATTTAACACTAAAGTACCCTAAAAACATAAAAGAAAAATGAATTGAAATGAAATAATGATTGACACAATGGAGAAGACTAGTGACTTTCTCTACCTAGGGCATAGGGAGTCAAGGATCAACACACTTGAAGATGATTGGAGTAAATCTAGGTTCAAAAGACTAGGGTAAGTCCACTCACTATCCCTGGAGATTTGGCCCGAGGCTTCTCAATCTTCAAGGATGAGATAAGGTAAGGATCCCACTTGCTCCTTCCTCAAAGACTTAGAAGAAGGGTTTGTTTAAGAGGGATAATGAAAATAAAATACCATGCCCACTTTCTTATTATTTAATTACCATCATCCATAAACATAACCAAGACAAAATAAGTCCACTTAATTATTTTATCATGCATACATCCAAGCTTCACCAATATCCATCCAAGAAAAGAGTGTAATCCACATCAACAAGTCCTCCTTAAGAGGTCGTGTTGACCACCTATTCAACTAGGGGGGCAACTCCATGTACCATGAAGATATGCATCATCAAATGCTACCAAGTCAAAGACTTTTTGGTTCTACAAGGCATTTTCGGCCTTCAACACATTTTTGTAAATGGAATTTCCGCTCCCCTGCGTGGGATAATAATGTAATAGGTCTGCATGGATCATCGTTAGGTCAGTTACTTTAGAACTTCATCATTAGAGGAGTCTCTTTCACTGAGTGTTTTTTTTTCTCAGGTTATTAATTTGGCCTAACCAGCCTTATTAATTTCCCTTGAGTTTTTCACTCCCACAATAATTCCTCCAAAGTGGTGAAAGGCGTTCTAATGGTTTTGTCCTCTGGTAGCTAGTGTCTAGGAATGTTGTAAATGACCATGTAAGACATCTCTCAAAGTTTTACGGAATTCCGTCGAATCTAGATAGGTTTTTTTTTAATTTATTAAAATTGTCTAACTTGGGTAATTTTAATTAAAGTTTGATAAAAAATGTAAAAACTAGGTCTTTGGGATTTTTGATAGGGGTATTTGTGCTCAAAAGAAATGGAATGAGACCCCCTACACCCTTGGACCATGTTTCAGCTCAGTTGAACACGTTTTGCTAGGTGTTTGTCCATGAGGAGTCTTAGTAAGTCAAAAACAACAATTTAATTGCTAGTCATGACATAGTCAAAATGTCATTTTTTGTAAAATTGAGTTAAATGGTTAGAGTAAAGGTGGAAGATAATGTCTAAACTCATTCCTAACCTACCCAAACCCCTTTCTACCATTTATACACCCCCTAGACACAACACCCACTTCAAACAATTCGCCCCCCTAGGGGAATTGCACCCCCCCTTCATGAGTAAACCTTAGAAAAGGCAATTATTGGAGGAGTGGGGCCCTTTCTCCCTTGGTGTGCCCTCCTAAGCCTTCCACATCACCCTTTTGGCTTGGCCCACACCCTCCACCTCGTTGTCATCTCATCTATCCTCACCTAAACCCTAGAAATGCGCCCCCCTCCTTGAGATCCTCACATGTGCTTGGTGGTGGACACTTGGCTTTGATCCAAGAGGGGTAACTTTGCCTCTCCAAGTATAAATGAAGGCCCTCTCACCCTCATTCCCGAACCGATTCTCATGCTATTGTTATGCTACCCATTTTTCTCCTCACTCTCCTCATCTCTCCCATCTTGCTCTCATCATTCCTGCTCTCACATTTGGAGAGGAACTTGTAGCAACTAGTTGTTGCAACTTCCTACTTTGTTAATAGAAAGTGCTTTGGAGGACCTTGGTGTATCAAAGATTTATCTTTGTGCATTTGGATTGGAGGTGACATTGTTTTTTGTTGAAGCTTTCTTAATCTATAGAGTAGATGTCCCAAGCAAACTAGTTTGTTTGGGTAGATTTCCAATAGTGTTGTTGTGAGATATATATGAGTAGAGTAGTAGATTAGCAAATTAATTTGTTTGATCTAGCTTACTTGCTCACCATTTTCTCTTATTTTGTAGATTGTTTCACAAGTTGCAAGTTATCTCAAGGGTTTGCAAAGCTAGCTTTGACTTGGAAGCTTGTCTTCATAACCCAACTTGAACCTCTTTACTTTCTAGCATTCATTTTATGTTCATACATTTCAGAAATTTGGGTTTGCTAACATCTTAGAATAGGTCATTCAATCATTTTATTTGCTGAAATTTTTATGCGGAAAATTTATGTGTAAAAACAGAAATTTTCTTTGACCTTTTTGTGTGTTTTGCAGCATTTCCAGCAAGCAATAGCTTGTTGTTTTTTGTAGATTCTTGCTTGTACAAGGGGAAGTGCTACCCAAATTTGGTCACACAACACTAAAGGAAGGCCTCACTTGGTTGGGTAACAATACCCATCTCTTCCTTTCATCTTTATAACATTGTAGAAGCCCTGGGGAGTCCCTAAGAAGCTTTCATTCTTTGCTAATAATTTTCTGCAATTTATAATTTAGTTTAGTGCCTACATCTTGGTGTGAGCTTAGCTTAGCCAACCCCCAAAATCGTAAAGCTATGACAACCTTTTAATTTTCTGCAATATTTCTTTATTTGTTTGTCCCACTTGTCATTAGGACAAGGTTGTGTGGCTAGGTTGTTTTAGCATTTTATTTCATTCATTTTAACCCTCTTTGGAACAAAATAGGAAGGTTTGTCTCCACCTTGTGTCATTGCATGTGGTTTGTTTAGTGCAGTTTTATTTTCCAGCATTTAAATTTTATTGTTGCCTACACCTTGGAGTGAACTTGGCTTAGCCAACCCCCAAAATCGTATGACTAGTTTAATGGTTTACTTCTAATGTGTTCAATGGCTTAAAAATTATCTAGAAATAGTAGTAACACACATTAATGTTAATTTAGGTCCATGGAGGCATAGTGGTCTATTTTATGCTATCTTCATCTTTCATTTGCAAGTTTATATTTCATCAAGTACTTGTTTTTAGCTCGTAATCTTTCACAAGCACTTTCATTTTCTTGCAAGTATCATGGGCATATTATAAATGATTTAAGGCAACTTATCTTTCATTCCTTGCAAGCTATTGTTCAATTTCTTTTCATGCTATTTCAAGCTTTATCTTGTGGTTAAGCACTTCATAACTTTCAAGCATTTCAATTTCGTTTTTGGTTCAAGCACCTAACTTTTGGCAAGCAACATCTTGCCCAACACACTAACTAATTCAATCTATCCTAGTTTCATAGGCCTAAAATTTATTAGACTTAATAGGGAACTCATTACTGACCCAACTTTGCCACTTAAACGAGGATTGAAAGGAAGCAACGGAAGGTGATAGGTCGGGGACGATCTCATGCGCTTAGCGTCCTTTCCGGGAGTACTTCTTTCCTTGGGTTGACCTGTGGAGCTAGGGTGGAGCCTTGTTTGCCTCACTTCTTGAGCACCCAACAACTACTTGGTACAAGCGGGGGGAGTCTTGAGGTTGACACTTAGTTAGGATTCAATCATTAACTTAATAACTTTAGTAATCCTTAATCCACTTTAATCATTGGAGCTTTTCACTTTGGCACTTACATCATCTTGTGGTTTACATTTAAATATTTCAAGCTCTCACTTCTCATTTACATTTCCATGCAAGTTTGTTTGAATGTTGTGGATAATTCACTAAGTGGTTTTAGTTACGCCCTTGCCCTTGGAGGTCTTTTTCAAGTATTTCATTTTTTGTTTAAGTTGTGTGTTGATATATTGGATCAGCCCTCCTTGAAGTTGTGCATCCTTTGGAGGCACTTCATTGTTGGGTTTTTTGTATTTTGTCTTTGTCATTCAAAGCAGTCACATAGAGTGTACATCCTTTGGAGACACTCTATTGTTGAGCATGTTGGCTTGATGTGTTGGTAATCTCTTCATTTGAATATCTTCTCTTCCTGCACAATCAAGTAGTTGGGTTAGTGCTTGTATCTTTGTTTATAATTGTATCTTTCATGTATCTTATGTTTAGTTGTATCTCCTAGATCTCATTTTGTAACTTTGTATCTAGTTGTTATATACTTGTATCTAATATTGTTGTAGTGTATCTAGTTCTTTTGTAATCTTTGTAATCTTGTGTAATCATTGTAAAATCTATCTCCCTCAAACTATAGTTGACCCCTTGCCCAACCTTAAGCACTAGTCTTAGTTGCTTTAGGAAAAGGCTTGTCTCTCATTCAAATTGTTGCACATTGCATTTGTTGCCTTTGCATATAGGCTAGATCTTTCCCCCTAACATTTTAACTAATTAAAACCAACTCCTAGAATTCAACGTTTAATCTCATCTAGTAACTAGGGTCTACCCCCCTTGGCTTCCCCAGGAGTAAGCCTAGACGGAAGAGGTTCAAGTCAAAGTGACAGCGTGGGCTTTGAACCTAGGCATTGTGCATCCAAGAACACAGTAAGTGTGCAGGACTTAGCTCACGTTTGCAAGTGTGTATAAGGACGGCAACAGGTCGCTCTACTTAGACATCCATAACTCACAAGAGAAAAGAGATATAAATCAAGAGAAGAGAAGTCTCCACAATGTGCAATGATCTAACTATGGTAGCGCTCCCTCTATAAATAGGAGGTGTTTCACCCCATGCCTAAGGGTAACTAGAGGAGATCATGTCTCGTGGCCCGCAATGGAGACAATGATCTTGACCATGATAATGATCAGCATGTCCACAGATGGAAGTGCAACAGCCCCCTCATTTACCTTTAAAACTACAAGTCAACCAAGGCTCATCGCATCCAAGAAACCCAATGTATGGGAGATGGTAAGCCAGGGTCACCATGAGGTATGTTGGTCCTTCTTTCATTCGAAGTGTTATGCTTAATTTGTTGGGCATGTAGATGAGGATCTTTGGTTGAAGTTGGATAATGGATCATTGGCTTGGGAAATTGTGTCAGTTGTCTTGTTTCACCTTGGTGGTAAGCTTCTATGCCCTAGTCTTGTGTTTTCACCGCCCAGGGAAAAGGGGTACTACTGGGGGTCCCTCTCAAGGGTAATGTTCATCCCCCGACCATACTTGACACTTTCCATCCTAGAGCCTCTCATAGTGCACTGAACTTCAGTAAGGAGTCATGGTCCATTCTCTCATGAGAAGAAGGGCATGAAGGCCCAGGGGTTGATGCAGTTGTCATACATTTATGTTATGCTATAAATGATAAATGCCACCATAAATGCCTCGGGCCAGCTTGAGCTCTACCCCCTCTAATGGTAATTGCCCTTGTCCTGATGCGAATGAATGCACAATTATAAAGGAATATAGCCTAGTAAAAAAAATGAAGGAATGAAGCTTGAAACCTTTTTAAGGAGACTTGCAAATGATAATTGGGTATTGTTATCCACCAAATTGCACTAGGATAGACTTTCAACGAGCCACCAAAGATTGAACATTTTCATGTTCAATATTTAGAGTTCAGAAGTTCAGTCGGTAATTAAAACCAACCTTTTTCACATTTTCCATACAAATTGTAATAAGAGATGTTGCATGATGAACTTGTAACAGGTCTTAGCCACCTTCGACTTAGGCATGAGTTGTTACTCTGGAGTGTTTTTTTTTACTTATTAATTATATCTTGTTGTTTAAAGGCAATTTATAATTTCTAAGTTTTTTTCACTCAATTCTCCAAAGTTGGAGTATATATTCATGGTTAGGCCTTAGCATGGATCTAAGCCTAGTGTCTAATGTATATTATCATGCTAAACTACTCCTAAAGTCTTATGGAAATGTGCTAAGTCCCCCTTAGGATTTTTTATTTTTTCAGTTAATTAAAAGGTTTCTGCAAAACGGGAATTTTTTAATTAAAAAATAAAGTTGTAATAAAAAAGTGGTGCTAGGAGTTTTTCTATGTCTTGGGGGTGCTTATTTTTTGACCCAGAGCACCCACATTACTTAAGTACCCACTCGGTTGAGTAAAATTAGTGATTTTAATCACTTAAAAAACAATTTTACCCAAAAAACCCAAAAAAGTCAAATAAAATCAGCAAATGCTAAATTTTGGGAAACATGTCGGAAACATGTTTGGGTGAAATGAAGCCTAGGAAGGCTATGTGGCAGCAATAAGAGACATGGGAAAGATTGTTAGGTGTGATTGGGTGAGGAATGGTTGAGTTAGAAGTATCCACAAAAGAGAGGTGTGTCCCTCTTGAAGAGAGGTGGTGCATTTCCAGAAAGGGTTGCCTACCTCTTGAGAGGTGGCACCCTCCCCCTCTTCCATTTGCTCACACTTGTCATCATCAGGGGTTAAAGGAAAGGTGGCAGCCTTGTGGTTACCACTTGGCATTCTTCTCCTCACACTTGGTGCGCCCCTCTCCTCCAAGTCGTGTGCCCTCCTCTTGGCAATTTCACCCTTTGCTATTTATACAAGCTCTCTCCAATTGCAAACTAGTTGGAGTTTGGGAACCGTACTTGTGGTTGTATACTATTGTAATACTTTTCATTTGGAATAAAGAGACTTTGGAGGTCAAGAAGGTGTGTTATACATGTGTGTGGATGCTTGATGTCAATTTGTGCTTAATCTATGAGGTAATATTTGCCTAATTTCTTCTTTGGATTTGTTATCTTGGCCTTTGAAAGGATGATATCATCTAGTAGAATAGGATTTATCTAGCTTATTGTTAATCCTATTTTTCATTTATATTTAGAGACTTTGATGTGTATGCATGTTTCGGTTAACTAACATACTCTTCAAGTTTCCTATGTAAGTGACACCAATTTTGTTAACAAGTTTATTTGCAAGATTTTAAAGCTTACAGGGTCTCATAGCTTGGAGTGGTGATGGAACTTGTTTGTCTCTTCACAACTTCAAGGATCTAAAGACTTAGTCCCTCCTTAACTCATCTAAAGACTCCATTGCCCAAGGGTTCCAAGGCTACAAGTTTCTTCCTTCTCTCTTTCTCAAAAGAAAATCTACATTTTGGTTACTTTGTTGCAAATGCAAGTATCTTAGATCTATCCTTATTTAAAATTATGAATATCTAGGTGTACATGCATAAGATAAACTAGATCCAAGTTTGTACTTTCAAGTTTCATCTAATTACTTAGATCTAGCATACAAAAAGTCTCATTTTAGCATGTTTTTCTTCTTTCAAACAATTTAGAAGTTAAAGGGTAGTTCTTTTCTTAAAGCTTTCACTTTCATATTTGGCAATTAGAGTGTCTTTATATTGTTGTTTTAAAACAGCAAACAAAGACCCTAAGGAGACAAGCTCTTTAGCTTGCTCTTCTTAGTTCATTTTTGTTCATTTTACACTAGTTTTACTTAGTCAATTTTTGGGCTTTCCTACTAATAACCAAAGACACTTCCAAAGTGTTTTGGGCCATCTTTTGTCTTTGTTTGCTCATTGTTTTGTGCAGGTTTGCGAAGAGATAAGAGGAAATTATGTCCGTTTTGGGCGAATTTGGAGCATCCAGGACCCCCTGGGGCACCCCTTTCTTCAATAAATATTTGTAAAACGTTGTAAAGACTTGTGACCCCCCTAATGAATGGTCACAAGTCGCTCCAATAAAGAGTTGTGTAATTTCTTTAATAAAATCAGTGGGGCTACAAGCTCCCACTCTTCATCCCCCCTAGGGGAACGATGTTTTTTTGGTGATTGTCTCAATTTTGCAATTTTATCTTAGATTCATTTTCATAACTAAGGATAAGCTAAAATTAATCTTTCAATTCATCACAAAGCACTACAATCTCACATCAAAGAATAAAGTTAAAATAAATCACAATCTAGATTAGATTTCTATTTCGCAAAAGTAGAATACTAATTGCTAGTTAGATTTCCTTATGCAATTTCAAAGTTGGAAATAAACAGTCTCCTCAACTCCTTGCAAGAGGCTAGTCAGTGAGGACTTTAGTAATTAGAAAAACATTTCTCATTCAATACTTTGTTGTATTGTTTAAAATAAACAAATCCACTCAGCTCCCAGTGCGGTTCCTGACCCTTCCAGTTGCAAGCTTGTCTCGATCTTCTGGGAGTAAGTTTCATACACGCTGGGCTGGTCAGTGGTGATAGATTAATTAGGGAAATCCTAAAGTGGTGATAGATTAATTAGGAAAATCCTAAAGGGAACTTTGCTTTAGTGGAAACGTAAGAGAGTCTATGTAAGATATCTAGCGGGAACTAGATCTAGGTTCTCCCTGTCGGATCTCCCACATTCTCTTGGGTTTGTGTGCAAAATCATAGGAACCTCCCTGTTGGATATTCGGCAAGCTCAACCTCCACTTTAGGGACTTTTTCTAAAGGGCCAAATCTATTTTAGACAAACACTTTATTTTCCATGCAATTAAAATTTATCTCATTAACCTACCATCAATAAACCTTAATAAAACACATGATCTACATTTCCCACGATACCTTTAAGGCATTGGTCTCATTTATATATTTGCAAAGCCATATGCTTCACACATTTTATTTCAGTCTTTTACTTTGAAGCAATTTGATTTTACTTGCATCTAACATTGTGTCTCAAGTATCCTTTTATGCAAGTATATGTTTTATGTATCTTGTGGTGAATAATTGATCTGTGTATACTTTTGCTTTATGTTGGTTAATGAAAGTTAAACTCCTAGATTCAATTCTTGTACTTACATTAGTTTCAAGCCTTAGTATATTTGTTAGGGACTACCCCCCTTGGCTTCACTAGGAGTTGGCCTAGACGGAGGAGTTGAGGATTAGGTGACAGCACCTTAACTCTCACTTGCCCCCAAGGAAACACCAAGTGGATTGAATATTTCTTCCACGTCTCTCAGGTGTGTATAAGGTGGCAACAAGTATCAAAAGGCAATTAAGGGGTTTGGAATGCAAAAAGTATAGAGGAAAGGGTATCTCAAACAGCAAGCGCTCCCTCTACAAAGGCGCTCATAGAAATGGATTCATTCACACCATAACCATGAAGTAAGCCCAAATTCATATCACTATCACTCTTACTTTTGAAGGGTTTCTTTATTTCTTGCTTCCCTCATGACCTATCCCTCTACCTGGGTCTTTTTATTTCCTGTCTAAGTTGACATACCTAATAGGATTGGATGAAGGCCTTCCCATATTTAAACTTGTCAACTCACATGAGGTCCTGGGCAGGTGTAATGCTTGAAGGGGATACTGAGGTGAATTGTTTACATGGCTTACATCTTAAGTGACAACTTACTTTGCATGTTTCAAGGACTAACATCTCTTATGAACATTACTTTACCTTGTCTTATGCTTTGATTTGATTTGGATGGCCCTGACATGGTTCTTTGATGAACGTCTTAGGTCTTCACCCAGGACGTTGTGCCTTGTTTGCAGGACTTTGGCATGTGTGATGCAGAGCAGTAAGTCATCCAATGGCTCACCACCTTCAGACATCAGCACTCACATCCATGGAACCTTGGACGATGGATAGATTAGCTTGGTTTGAGCAGATTTGGTCATGATGGCACGCAGATGGGATTAAATCCCATAGGCTGGGTAGAGTACCCTATGGGTTATTATTCACTAGATCAGGGATGTTGCATCAGCAGACAGACAAACACCATGTCGAGAGGAGACGCAACTCCCTTCAGCCTAGACGTCGTGCCCTAAACCCTTGACATCACCCTCCATTGATCATGGTGTCATCTTCTAGGGTTTTGATAGCATTAGGACTTAATGGACACTTAGGGTACTAGTGATTATTTGTCATGACCATGACAAAGGAGACATACCTTTTCCATTGTTGCACTTCCAGACGATACCAAGTGGCCTTTGGAGGCCCTCTCTTAGCCTAAGAACGCTTGACTTCACCAGTACCACACATGTGGCCATTTATGATGTATTTTTGCATTTTAGCATTTTTGTAAAGGATAAATGAGGGTCAACCCCACTTCTATTTTGACATTGACATGTATGTGGACAAATTTTCTAAGCTAGCCTCATCTAAAAAGGCTAGCGCTAGATTTTGTTTTCTCATCATCATTCCTCTCTCATTTGGAGGGGTAACACTCTTAAAAGTTCGTTATTTGAGCCTTCTTGGTCTTTTTCTCTTATGTGTTATGCTTGAGGGAGGGTCTCTTGTGAATGCTTTGCTCATTTTGGATGTATATTTCTGCAATTAGAGTTTTATGCTCTTGATTTCTTGGATGAAGTAAGTAATTTTCTGCAATTCTATTGTCTCTTGTTGATGTAAATGGTGAAATTGTCATTTTATTGCAAGTAATATTATTTTCTTGAAACCCTAAGAGGAAGACACAAGTGCTTCTCTTCCTCACAAAGGTTTACTTGTCCAAGTTTGTGAAACATCCTTGCTAGGGTTAGAATCCTAAAGCCCAAAAGTTCTTTCACTTTAGACATTTGATCCTAGACCTAATTGAAGCTACAAGAAAGGAAAAAAAACATCTAGGGCCCAAACGTGCTTGCACCCTAGATATCATTTTCCTTAAAGTTTAAAGCATAAGGCCCAAACATGCTTGAACCTTAGCTTTTAGACTCTACCTCTTGGTTTCAATTAGATCAGTCTTCAAGTTTAATGCATTTGAGAATCCATGGGCCCTAGAAAGACAACGACACTGATCTAAGATTGTTCTTGTGGTGAAAGTAGTTGTTAGAATCGCTTTTTTTATTCTCTCAAGTATCCTACTAACATTACTAACCCTAACTCTAGCAAACTCACAATATTTATTGTTGTTGTTATAAAAGTTTGCTACAACCACTGGAAACTACATTAATTTGTTGCATACACCTATCTAAAAGTGGCTTAACTTGTTCGGAAACTAAATTAATTTGATGCATACACCTATCTAAAAGTGGCTTAACTTGTTCAAAAACTACCTCTAGCAATTGGATAACAATCTATTGGATTAATGCTTACTTTTCATGGTCAATTGTGGTGTTTTTGAGCATTGTTTTTTGTTGTTGTTGCAAATCCTTTATTGTTGTTATATAATTGTTTAATGCTGTAATTTGCAACATCCAATGCAATTTTACTTGTCTAGCGTCTAAAAATGTCATTGTTGCATGTTTTATCTTGGTAATTGTCAAATATTTGTTGCAAATTGTTCATTGCTCTAGGCATGTACAACAATTTCCTTGAAACCTCTCTTCTCCTTCCTAGACATAGACAAACTAACAAGTGATCAAGATAGAGGGTGGTATGCTTGGCTATTTCTTGCTATTCAATCCCATGAGATCACCAAGCAAGCCTCCCTTGTGGTGGACCTCTTCCATCACTAAAACGAGGGAAGATTCTACTTAGGTGACAGTGATAGTCTTTTCCATTGTGACGCAACATTTGGGGATCTTGTGGAGGGCTTTTCACAAGTACAAATCCATCGATAACAGGAGGAAACCAAGCACTATCCTTTACAAAAGGCTAAAATGAAGTAATATCCCTAAAATGCAATAAATCCATGATACAAGGTCGATAGGTCAAGGCCGACCCCCAAAAGATGCTTCATCAATGAGTAAAAGATGCCATAAATGTTAGACATCCATCATAAATGTCCTTCAAGAGTCACATGTGTGAGTGAGTGAGCAAAATAAGCATGACATCATCCTCCAAAGTGGTGTATAATGCTCCATAAGTCATGTATCTCCATGAAAGGGTGCAACATCTCATCAAAGGTCATGTCTCATCGTCCAAAAGTCACATCTCATCATCTAAGGTGACAAGTGTCTCCTCATCATGCTAGGTCGTCTCCAAAGTAGTCATACATCATCATCAAGTGAAATGTTCCAACATAAGTGCAATGCCCTCAAGCTAGGGCATGACGTCGTCAAGGGAGAAGGTGCCATGACCCCTCCAAAGGGTGTGCTATCATCATCACTTCCATCATCATCAATAGAAGGCTCAATGTCCATCAAGAAGGTACAATGCCATCATGGGGGTGTCATGCCCTCTAGAAGGGGTACAAGTTCACCAAGAAAGCCCAACGCCCTCAATAATGGTCCAAATCATCAACAAAATAGGAGAACGTCCTCAAGAATCATGGAAGGAGAGTGTAGTCATCATCATCATGGTATGAAGGTCCTCTCCATCATGGTATATCATCATCTGTGTGGGCTCATATCCTCATACATCGGGGGCATACACTTCCAAAACAACATAATAAGCATGTCATGTCATATACCAAGGTTATTAGGTTAGATTACACCAAGAATCCTCATCAAACTTCACAATCGTTCAATATTCAATACAATTTACCAAGTCTAGATACGGTATAGCCATCATCTACCCCTATCACATGCAACAAAACCCAAGGAAGGAAATAGATTACAAAAAGCCCATCAACGGATATGTAAAGTGTAAGATGAGTATGGTAAAGGGGTAATAGAAGGGGTTCATTGGTTGTCTTGCAATGTCCAGTAAGGTCAATGAATGTTCATCTCATGAGCGCCTTTGTGGAGGATTTCCCTGATGCTTTGAGTTACCCTTTCCTCAGCACTGTGTCTTTACACCCCTTTACTTTTCCTTTCAACTCTCTTCACCCTTCCTCAATATTTGATTGGGGCATCTTGCTTTTCATTGCATAATGCTTGTGTATAAATATACATTTATAGTTCAGTTATCGGGTCCACTATTCATATGTAGTTTATTGCATGGGACATTGGGATAGTTCATCAGTGCTTTTTTGGTAGATGCATTCAATGCATAGGACCAGGAGTGATGGCCTCACATGAGGCGGCATTGCTCAATTTTCCTTAGTTTTTGTGGCATTACGATCCCTTTTATTATTCTTTTGCATTTTGACATTTCATAATTTCTCTTAACTTTCTTTTCATTACCATCATCGTCGAGCTTACTAACCCCTTCTTCTAATGGGACTATTGAAAGGTGGACCTTTAATGGGAACATGTAAAATTCAACCATGAACGAGAGTATGAGGGAAAGATGGAAAATGTTGTGTATGATGGGAATATGGACACAATACCCCCTTTTCAAGCACTCCCCAATATTACAGCCAACCCCAACAAATGCCACACTTTACTAGAAGAGGGTGATGACCTCCGACTAAAAACTAAAAAACAAGGTAAAAAGTACAAATAAAGAGTGTCTTTATCCATTCAACAAATCTCCCAATGATCAGTGGCATGACCCCTATATATGAAAATAGCACCCATTATGAAGAATGGAAATAATGTACCTCGTAAGTATGTGGCACCATAATCATCTGACCTGAATGAGAGCTGAGCAATGCATCAGAGACATCATCAATCATATGCACTGTGTAGAAGTGAGGAACATGTGTGGCTGCTGGCTGGAAATATGCATCATGGGAGAAAAAAAATTCTCCAGTGGTTACCCATGAATGTGGATGGGTAACAAGACTACAAGCGGATCTAGAACAGATCCTACCAAATCCCAATTTGGATCCGCATCTGGATCCTCCATAGGTAGATCTGGTAACTGTTAGCACACTTTTCCGCACCTAGATATGATTTAAAACAGCAAGAAAATCAGCAAGAAAACTATGTCATTATAGAGAATACTGCCCCAAGAGTGTCACGGATAGATCCCTCTCCGTTTGAGCTGGTGCTTGGCAACCTCAGGGGGGTGTCCCTAGGTTCTTCTCACATTGTCTTCCATCTGTAAATCTGCACAATGTGACCAAGAAAACAGCAGCAAAAAGATGGTTTGATGGCTGCGATTAGACAGCCAAAAGGTTTGAAAATGATTGTTTAAAATTTGTGGAGAAATCCCTACAACATTAGCTGATAAAATATGGAAAATAAGGACAGAAGATGCACTATCAGGTGGCTGAAATACAACAAAATGATAGGCTAAAAACTAATAAATCGTGCACAAGAAACATCAACAATACCAATGATCTGTTAGGGCTTGATACGAGCACAACAATGGCTCTAAATTTGAATATGCCAAGAGGCTGATTGCACCAGAGACAGATTACAAAGAAGTTCTTGTGATGGCTCCTATACCTGAGAATAGAAGCTAGAATAGAGAGAAAGAAGCAATGGAGTATGATGTCGCCGCAGGAGACCCAACCCTGTGCCAATAAAGAACACCTGATAATATAGGAAGAGGGGTGCATATCCCCATGACGAGTCCTCCTCAAACCATGCACCCAATTGAGTCAAGTGTGAGAGGGAAAACCATGCACCCCAACTGAAGGAGATGTGTCCTCATGCACTAGTGCCATCTGGAGAGAAGTGGTGGGGTGCATGAGTCAAGCTGAGTAAGACACCTGTAGAACCGGAGAAGGGTGGAGGTGAATCCAAGCACTCTGAGTCTAACTGAGTTCAACTGATGTGTCACTAAGTGAGGAGTTCATGCATGCAATCATAACTGAATGAGAACTGAGGGCAAGGAGTGAGGACGCAATAGTCCAATTAGGAGTTAAATCCTAGTGAAGTAGTCATGAACTAGAGAGGAAGGAGGCTCCTCAAGTGAAAATGGAGCAAAGTTATGATGAAGCGGAAGAGAGGGAAAGTTAAGGAAGAGAAAGGGAGAGTGGAAGTGGAAGTGAGAGGGAGTGAAGTGATAGGGAAGTGAGAGAAAAAGGAGGCACCCCAGTTCATTGAAGTGAGTCATAGTTCAATTAGGGACTAAGTAAGAGAGAGGAGTGAAGTGGAGAGATGAAAGGTAGGCGCCCCAGTTTAACTCAACTAAGACACCTCATAAACATCAATCACGCACCACCTCTCCTACAACTCATGCATGCACCCTCACATTGAAGATAGTCTGAGTTTAACTCAGGATGAAGAGAGAGAAGAATGGTAGGCACCCCCAGTGAGGAAAGAGAATAATGGTAGGCACCCTCAATTAACTCAGTTTAGCACCTCGTAAAATCCTCCATGTGCCACCACTGCTCCTGACTCAAGCATACACCATGTTAACTCAAACATGATCTCAGTCAACTCTGGAAAACTGCTAAATCAGTGTGTGATCCAATTATGCACCCCAACTCTACCATGTGTCACCCTTTGAGGATGCCACATGTCACCTCCAAGACTACCACATGTCACATCCTGGAACTACCAAGTGTCAACTCTGCCAAGCTGCCAAGTGTCAAACTGCATGTCATACTGCTAAAAATAGAAAGTGTTTGCATGTCTATGAAATTACGCTCATCAAACTCAATTTTCTGCAAGGAATCCGAATATGTGTTCAGATTCGACATGAAAGCCTCTAAGCTAGCACTCCTATATGAAGTGTCATGCATGTGATCTCTGGATTCTAGGCTTTACAAGGATCCTGAATATATCATCAAAACTGCCATGCGAACCTCTAAACTCTGTCTCCTAAAAAGTAGAACTGCTAAAAATAGCCATCTTCATTTTCTCTCATGAAAACCTCTGTAACCTTTGTCTCTGAAACGAAGAAAACATCACTGAACCACTCTGTATCTGACCTCAAATGGAACCAACCTTGGCTCAAAACCAAGCTGTCTCTTGGAAACTATATGAATGCTAGCCATATAGAAAATACTAGCACCTAACCCTCAGGATTTCCAAGTGAGAAAATCCAGGGGTTAACAGTAACATAGCTTTATTTTGATGAATTTGTTTATCGTGATAGTAATATTTTCATAATAAACTTCAACTGTTTACAGCCAGCCAACTGATTCCAAGTTGCTACATATCTACTTGATTTCAAGTATGTCTTCAAACAGAGAAAAAAACGCAAAGGATGTTAAGCAGCAACATCACTGTCATTTCAGTTGTCTACTATTTGAGATTGGATTACCTTTTGCCTTGTTACTTTGTCGATAAAAGGAGATACTATCTTCCATGCTGCCCAGAATATATATGGTCGATGAATAAGGTACACCTTCCCTAAGCGCTCTGGATAGAAGTCCTGTAACATTTCAGATACATCAATTTCAAACCAAGAAATGTCTATAATCATGTACCATATTCTCCTCGACTTTCTTAGTTATGGTACAAAAGTTACACACCACAGTGGAATAAAATTTATTCCAAGAAAGAAAAATATGCAGAATCATTAAACCACCAAAAAGAATGAAAAATTAGTTCATAATGCCTTCTTGGTAGAATATAATAGCCTTAGAGATACAACATAAGACGGAATAATGAAATTTCAGATTATATTTCAATGGTCAATGACACTCTTGTTTGTGCTCATTCAAATGTAGTTAAGACTTTATTAAACTTGCACCCAAAAGAATCAAGTAAAGGATTTCGGGAAATTAATCTTATTGTTGACAAAATATGTTACATAATATATAGTACGTACAAAATTCTTATTTTTGTCTTCAGCTGAAGGCTTGAAGTGTACAGTGCATAGCAACTCCATTGTGCATGTTGTAGTTATCATGAAATTCCATCCTATAATGTCTATGATACACAGGATGCAAACAGAAGTTCTTAAGTGATTTACAAAATATTATGGCAAGAGAACAACCAGGCATTAAGGATCACTGGTGTTCCAATCAAAACTACGATGATCTGCATGAAATTTAAAGCATCCTCAAAACAGGGATCCCCTCGTAACTTTCACTAAACTCCACTAAGTGTATAGGACATAAAAATCAGGTGATGCAAATTGCACAGTAACATGGATACTATATTGATTAAACCATCATGCCTTTGCTGGCCTCCTATATTTGTGATCAAATCTTTGCTTTGCAAGCAAAGGCTTGTACTACAGGTACTTAGGTATAATTTCTCATGTATCTAAAAGTGCCAAAGAACAACCACAGAACAAAAATGGAAAACAATACAAACTACCTCCTTCCTAAACTCTTTACTATGTCTTGAAAGCTTTTTGATACAAAGCAATCTAATACGTAGTTTATTTCGTACTCTCCAAGTATTTTCCCAACAGGCACTAGCATCTGACTATAACACAATATTCCTTTATTGCAAGCATTTACTTCTAGGTACAATTTATATCTTGAGGAATTAAAAAACGCCTCTCAACAGATAAATGGCAATTTTCTATCGAATCTCACCAATGACTCTTCTTAGGCCTCATTAGGACTATGATCAAAACAAGTTAATAAAACACTTTGTTGTGATAGGTTAGATTGAGTTACAAGAGATCATAATATAAGGTTTTGTAATAAAATGTAGTTAATATTAGATTTGTGATGATGTACTGTATTAAGCACTTGGTAAGGTGAACATAGGTGGATATCATTAATTTTTGCCAGGCCTCCTAAAATCCTATAAACAGGCCTGCATTGAACTCAGTTCAGGCATCAAATAGGAATTGCAAATTTTATATTCTGCAACAGTGCCTCTGCATTGTTGTCTCTGCCTTCTGATCAGTGGTAATTGTAGACTATTTTCATTTGCTATTGGATGCTTTGGGTATTTGTCCTTTATGCAGCGCTTATCACCCACCTACCAATCCCTATTATTCATGTAGATATATGTTATAGCCATTAGCTCAACTTCAGCTTCCAATTTCTTCATTACTTGCACTCATTCATGCACTTTCATCGGGCTCACGCATCTGTTCTTCTATCCTGCACTATTTAATAACTAGAAATCAGGATTCATATTTCATTCTTTCTGCATGAGTTGTCTATCTTGGACATCACATATTGTTACTTTTAGGATATTCCCAGTGACATGATTTGTGTAACTAGCAGTTTCCATTTGTATATGAAATATGTAAAGAAATCTCCAGATTGCATTCTTGTGTTTTATCAAATCAAGGCTATAGGTCTCTTCTTCTTCTCAAGTTCTAAAGAATTCTAAAGCAATTCTCCAAGGTATGAGCGACCAAAATTATTCCCCTCTGGATTAGCCTTCAACAACTTCACCCATACCCAAATTGGGCTTCTAAACTGAGAGTTATGACTGTATAAAGTGCTTTCTCCTCAAGGATATATGTCAAAAACTGAGCCTACAAACTGCATTTTCCAAAATTTTCAGAGTGCTAACTCTAAACTATAGGCATTTACTTCACTTATACCTTCATATCCTTCACTTACACCTCCATAAGCTACCCAAATACTCTAACAGCCTTCCAATTGAGTAATTGCAGTACTCGATTCAACTTTTGCAAACTTCATATACTATTTTCCTCAATTATTCTCATGGAGAAATTTCGTCAAACACTTAGTACACAAACTGCAATCTCTTCATATACAGTAGACTTCTGGCCCATACAGCCCCAATGCTATAACCAATAGTTCTGATACCATTATGTAATGTACCCAATACCCTCTATACACTTTGAGGATATGGGGTTCTTCTGTTAACCACCCAATTCGAACCAATTTCACTGAGGAACCAAACTAATTGTTTCGTTATTAACTAATTGCTATCAGCAGGCATGACACTACAGATTTATGTTAACTAAATGCAACCATTCCATTATTCATGAAATCGTAATGAAATCGTGATTCATAAATGCAAGCTAACACAAGCAGTCAGGTGAACAAGCTGGAAATTAATTCAACCATAACAATTCAGTATTAAATTCAACACAATTCACAGATACAATTAAGAACACTTATCTCTCTGGAATTGTTCACCAACTGGCTACGGAAGAGGGTCATTCCACCAAACCATAGGCTCCCTGTTGCACCAGTTCTCTCTGCAACAGAGGCCACCGCCAAGTTGAGGCTATGAATCCACAGGGGGCACACTATTCCTATGGTTGGTTCTAATTTCTCTTCTCACGGCCCAATTTCTAGGCTAACAATCACCTACAACAATTCCCAATCCACGGCCCTTTTCCCCATCAGCCCACACAACCCAAGGAATGGGATCCCCTTCTCTGCACAGTAGTCCCTCGGGCTATCCCACTTCCTTCCATGGCTCCAGCACAAACTGGCCAAGAAATCTCATTGCTGGGATTCCAGGGAATTATCGGTTGTAGTGAATTTTCCTCAATTACAGCGAATATAATTGCGTACAACCACAATTGTTTATAAATTCATGGTTATAGCTTCCACAATGCAAAATTAGTCTACACACAACAATTTGCTCTAGGCAATTTCCCCAATTTCCGAGGCAAAGGACGGTTCGCAAGGTGAATTCTTGATTTCTAGTGAGTTCAGCTCTCTCTAGTAATTGAATAGCTATCCTCTTCAAACTCCCCTCTCCCCTTGAACCTGTTGACCGCCTATCCAACTAGGGGGTCAAATCCATGTGCCATGAAGAGATGCATCATCAGATGCTCATTTGTCGAAGATTATTTGGTTCTACAAGGCATTTTTTGCCACCAACACTTCTTTTTGTAAACGGAAGTTCCGCACCCCTGCGTGGGTTAATAATGTAATAGGTCTGCATGGGTCATATTTAGGTCAGTTACCTTGGGATGGGTTCATTGGGAGAGTTCCTTTCATCGAGGGTTTTTTATCCTCGGGTTATTAATTGGGCTTTTCAGCCTTATTAATTTCCCTTGAGTTTTTCCCTCACACCAGCAATAATTCCTCCAAAGTGGTGAAGGGCGTTCTAAGGGGCGTATCCTCTGGTAACTATTGTTTAGGAATGATGTAAATGACCATGTATGATATCTTAGAAAGTTTCGCGGAATTCCGTCGAGTCTAGATTAATTTATTTTAATTAATTGATTTTTAATTAAATTTCCCTAAGTTTGGAGGTTTAATTATTTAATTAATTAATTATCTTTGAGCAAAAATTGTAAAAACTAGGTCCTTGGACTTTTGATAGGGGTATTTGTGCTCAAAAGAAATGGAATGAGCAAGGCTGTGGGGGAGCCCCCCCCCCCCCCCTT